>VDFB02379711.1:129090899-129190629 GCA_007258455.2 Sequoia sempervirens
TTTTGAATATGGGAAGCTTGTATTTTAAATCCTCAGCCATTGACAACCATTTTTAATGATCACTTTATTCCTTTTAAAGTCCTTTACTACTCAACCACTGAACAACCACCTCTACAACTCACTTTTTAATCTTTTATGATCACATGAAACATAAAACACACTAATTTCAAGGTTGTTAACATCACTATTGAAATGTTTTAATTTTTTGACCTTTCAAACATTAAAAAGTACATCATTAAATTAATTATATAATGGCATAAAAATTAAAAATATCATGAATTAATTATGTAACCACATAAGTCAAATATAATTCTATCAAGAAATTAATATCAAATAGATAATATAATCGCATAACTCATACATTTCAATGCCATTGATCTTCTTCTTCATCCAACTCTTTGTTTGTATCATTTGATTCAGATTCGACATTGTAAGGATTGGTCATATCATCATCATCATCATCATCATCAATATTAGTTTCGATAATTTCATCATCCACATGAATATCATCTTCATGAACAGTAACTCCTACATCATCATGATCTAGTTCCTCCTCTTCAACATCTTCGTCAGGGACATCATAACTAACTGTTGATCTTGATCATCATCTACATCATCTTATTCTTTTTCCACCACATTATACTTTACCAACCTTCCTCTTGGATCATGTCTAACAACAAATGACCAACCCGGTTTACCTGGAACCTCTGAGTAAAATACCTACTCACATTGGCTTGGAAGAACATAGGGCTCATTTTCAGTTCACTCGATCGACCTTGTATTAACCATGGTAAATCCATTATCATGTTCAATAATAGTTCTCTTGGGATCATTTTCATTCAATCGTATCCTGTACCATAGGAAGACGAACAAAATTAATTTGAAGGACTTAAATTCACACTCATGTATATCATCCAAAATCCCATAGTATCAATTTTCTAAGACTTCTAGATGTATGTCACTTCTAGATAAAACATTAGTCACTTGAAAGGCTGCAATTATAATAGAATCACAAGTTTTCTTCATGTCATCCAACATTTTGATTCAAAATTTATGACCATTGCACCACATAGCCTTGTGGTGTTTCACCTGCAATATGTCAAACATGTAAAAATTATTGCAATATTGTCAATTGATAAACATATTTATTCTTGGCCAAATGTATGCAAAGAAAACAATCTCAACATATATATACATCAATATAATTGAAAATAATTAAATAATATGGGTGATTAATATATTTATACGTACCCGTTTATCTCTTAAACCATATGCTAAATCAATTCCCTTTTTCTAACATTCGAATCTCCATTACAATGAGCTTCTTTAACTAATGAAGCCACACCTTCCCATGTTAATGCATGACCAAATTGTTGACATCATTCAATCCATACTGTCATCCAATCAAGATTGTTTGAGATGTAAAAATGTAGTGCATCCCACTTTCGACCAATTGTATAAAAAAAATTGAAATTCACAAACGACGTATAATTAGTTAAATACCACAGTATACAACCTTAATTTATAATTGATGTATATTAAAGATTAAAAATTAAATAAGTACAATATACATAAAAAGAATATGTAAAATGTATTCCAATTAATCTCCATGACCATCTGATAATTACCTCTCACTTTCCTCAATCTACCTTTCCCCATTTGGTGCTCCCCTTCGAATTTGTTAATGGAGTTGGGATCCCAAATGCGATCTACATGGATCTTTGCTACAAAATTAAGAAGATATTCAATAATGTACACCATGGTCTGGTATGCCATATATTCCCCCACCATAGAACCCTCAAGATGTGTTATTTTTCAAACCAAATCCTTCAAAAATTTCAAGTTCCTCTCAACCATCCATATTGACCTTCTATGTACAGGTCTACACAATTCAATCTCCTCAACTTGGTGTATGTGGTAGTGTTCTTGTGCATTGAAAAATGTTGAAGGTAGACATTTTTTTATTTCACACATTAGACAAGGAATTTTTCTCTTCCAATAATTTATATCTTCTTTATGGATTTATTTAGATGACAACCATCTACAAGTAATTGAAGGTGCAAATATATTAACAAGATTTAACAAAAATATACAATATATTACATAACAAGTAAAACAAATAGCAATTATAAGATGCATACAATGAATTGAACAAATAATGCTACTTACCTTATGTATTTTACAAGATCATATATAACTTGCTTGACATTGTTGTTGAAGTTTTCTGGGAGAGATAGAGGTAGAACGTACTGCAACAATTATAAAATGATCTTTTCATTATTTTTCCAAAAGTAGTAAACATAATACATTGAAAAGTACATGAATTATACAAGTGTATATAATATACTAGAATAATTACCTTAATGGAGGTATGCCAATCATGCATTTCATCCCTAACCCAAATTCACCTTTCTTTTTTATTATATTGTTTATGTTCGAAACAAATCCTACAGGAAATCAAATTTTTCATATGACTTCTTTTATAGCATTTCTTTGTTGCTCCATTAATAACCAAGGAAGGGAACTTATATTAATTTGGTCTCCACCACTATTTAATTGAATGAAATTTTTCATTGCATGATTGGCTTCCTGAATGTCACTACAAATTTTGACAATGTTTTCTTTGTTATGCCTTCCATCCAATATTTTTTATAAAGTTTTTGTTATATTCTTTTTGATATGCATTGTATCAAAAAAATGCACAATTTGTAGCTGCTCATAGTAGGGAAACCTACTAAATTGTCTGGGATAACTTTTTAGTCCCTATGGAAGCCGGCCATTAATGCCTTAACAACCTTCATGAAGCATATAAGCTAAAAAAATTAACAATGACAATCATTGTCAATTACAGCATGAGTAAACACGACACAAAATAAAAATAAAAATTTAAAACATATCATATATGATAGATAAACAATTTGATCCAATGTATAACCTTGACGATTAATTATATTATATTCCAACTTCCATAGGTGAGGCGTCATTCTTCATGGTTTTGATGTAGTCTCTTCTTTCCCATTGAAAAGATGTTTTTCAGTAGTTTGATACTTATGATTTCTACGGAGGAAGTGCATATATTCATCAAACACCTACTTTCCTAAACTTGTTGAATGATGAGATTTCATCTTTGGACCACAAATTGGACATGCAAATTTTTCCTTTGTTTGAAGACTTGAAAGATCATATATAATTGGATTAAATATGTCAATTTTTATAATTATATATAATGAATAGATTTTTTAAAAACATGCATGATATCTACTTCATAAAATTAAATATTGTTAAAGTGTAGTCGAACATTATAACATACCACAAAAATGTGTTAGCTCTAGGGCATCGTGAATTGTCCATACAAGCATTGCATGGAATTGAAATTGTCTTTGTCCTATTGGTCCAGAGACGTCATACATAGTGATGCCATTCCATAACTTTAGTAACTCGTTGATAAGAGGCTTGATATATACATTCATATTTTTAACTTGGTACTTACCTATTTGAATGAACATAAACATTACATAATTATTATAAATATTTTAATTCCATATATATAAATTAATGTACATGACTATTGAATGAAAAAAATATAAGTCATTATGCAAAAAATAAGACAAATGAGATGCTACTATGTTAAAGAAAATTGATGTCAAAAAATACCTGGAACAATCATTGACAACATTATGTGCTCCCTCTTTATTGACATCCATGGAGGAATGTTATTATTGAGAACAAAAATAGGCCACACTGAGTAAATAGATCTTAGCTCTCCAAATGGATTGACACCGTCCACTCCCAATGAAAGCCTGAGATTATGAGTTTCTTCTTTAAAGTGTGGTCATTTTTTCTCTATGTCCCTAAATGAAGAACCATCCATAGGAATTAAAAGAATGTCATCTCCACTTCTATTCCATGCATGGTAATCTATAAATTGTGCTAATCTTTCGCACCTAAATAATCATTGCATATGTGGAATAATGGGAATATAATGAAGAACCTTGTGAGGCACGTCTTTTTTTGTTAGTTGATCTGCTCGATATCTACTGATATGACATTATGGGAATTCTATTGAAAATTAATGTTGTTTATGATATATAATATGATCATTGGGACATGCATCTATTGCTTGATAATCCATTCTGATATCTTTCCTAATTCCAGATAAATCTCGGTATGAGCGAGGTAAAATATTTGATGGTGGTAACAAAAATTCACCAATCAATCTACAACAAAAAATAATTTTTTAATATAAATAATATTAATGGTACATATTTCATCATTTATTTACTAGTGATAAACTAACAACAATTAAAAAAGATGAAAAAAGATGACATATATGACATAACTTAACATTTGTGAGATTGCTATGTTTGACAAACCATTCATAACCTTCAAGTTCAACAACAATAATACAACAGAGAGAAGAGTTGCTTGGGAGCCTTCATAAAGGGGCTCGTATGCTTTCACAAGTACAACTAAATCATGAACATCATCAAAGTCATCTCAATCGTCATGATCAGCTCTACCACTAAATGTGTCATGGATCAACATATCTGTACCATCATCTTCAATTGTGTTTTCTAGGGCATGATCATCTTCTTCCATAGGATCATTAACTTCATCTTCGATATTCACAGCTCCATGTTCATCTGCTTGCAAAACCACATTCTCCTAGTTGTGATAATCCATATCATGTGCCCTAGGGCACCCCACCTTTATAATAATGATAGACACAAATAAATCATGATCATGATTAAGTGATTATATATATATAATGTTAAAATGATATAAACATTTACAAATTCAATTAATATAAACACATATAATGAACAACTTACCAATGTGACCATGTTTCCTACAATGTTTCTCAGCTATTGTGATTAAAAGTCATCTCATCTTTAAGCCCTTGCAATTATTGCAAGGACAATAAAATTTCCCATCACCCTTTCTCTTTAATCTATCAAGTGTCTCTTCATTTTGTTCTGGACTAATATTATCTGACATGATTTTTCTTTACCAAGCTTGACTATTTAGATCTTAAAAAAATATCAAACTCACACTCTAATAATTTTTATTTATAGAAAGGTAACAAAATCTAATAATTTTGATTTTTACACCAAAAAATTTGGCATGCAACTACCCCTGCAAAAGAGAAGATAGTTTGAAGTTAATGACCCCAAAAAACACTTTAAAATGCTGATTCCAAAACTTATTAAATTCTAATTTTATTATGATTTCCAACCGTTAGACTCCTAAAATTAGAATATTGAACTTTATCACAAACTTCCTACAACAATGGAGGTAGCGAGCTAGTAAAAGCAAGTGACCCATTCCTAAAGAGCTATAAGTCATAATCATCATTGCTAATGTCAATACAGATTTATCCTTTTAGTTAAAGATGCAATGTGTCACTTCTTATGATGAGATTATCCCTAGGGCCCTCAACATTGAGAGAGTCCTAATCGCACAAGGAATCACACACTAGTATAATTTGGAAAATAAATTACTAGGTGACTAAAACTTTTAGCCACAACAACTAAAAATGACTAAATTCTACTCATTTTTTGCAACTTAGCTATAAATGAGTAAATAAATTACTAGTTTGGTCATTGATTAAAAATTATTTAGTCACACAAATAAAAATAACTAAATAGTTAGTCATTTATTTAGTCACAATCCATTTGAATAAATCATTTAAGGAATCAAGAATATAGCTATCAAAATACTCTAAAAATTTAATAAACATACCCTAAAACTTTGTCAAAAATTATTTTTAGGCATAGCCCAAGAATGGAGTTTTCATTTTAATAAACATACTAATTTTCAAGCATCATAAAACCCTGTGAGGAGATGTGCGTGAAAGGAGGCATAGGATTCATTGTTGCTTATCTCATTCCTTCTCTGCTCAACAAATCTTACATTGTTCCACTACTATTTGTAATCTAGGTATTTACTTGACATATATTTGCATAATCTCAAATTCCTTCAGAGGCTTTTGAAGTATCAATGTATCCTATATAGGGTTTAGAATGATTTCTTTTAATTAAAAAAATAAATAAATGATGTATTTCCCTATAATTAGATAATGTGGAGATCTCCTAAATCTACCCCAACACACTATCCTCTTTGGCACTGTATTCATTAGTCCAGCTACTAGGGTTTTGCATGTGACATCTTTAATATCTTCATGACCGTGGCTTTTAAATAGATCTTAGTCTTTTCTTTAATCCTTTTCATGGTAACGCTTGAGTCCCATAATCCACCTTCAATCTCTTCTAAGAATGTTGTCTTAAGCTAGACTGCATAGTATGCATATAAAGCAAGTCCTTCATACCTGCCATTGTTCCAAACCACCACTCACTGCCTTGCTTAAAATGTTGCCTCCATAAGCACAATACAATGCTTTAAAATCATGGTTACCAGTGATTGACCATTAAGGTCACCACTTTCATCAAGATACAATGAGATTTTTGTCTTCAAACTTAAGGCATTATGCAAGATAACATTGTGAATTATTTGTTGTGTATGATTTAATTTTCTTGCACATTTACTACTTTTCTAACTTCCATTAAGACTGGGTATTGCACCCTTAGTTGCAATCTCAAACAACCCACTCACTATCACTTTAAGATTCCTTTCATGAGCATCCTTCTATAAAATCAAACTATGCCCTATAGACTGCCTACTTACTATAGGGGACTCATTGTTTCATGGTATTGTAGATCTTAAAATCTTTCAACCTTATTGACACTACTTCACAGTCCACAAGGTATTATTCACTATTATCCCATCTTTGATGAGTCTCAAAACATTGTTCAAACATGCAATCCACTACCTCCATTATACATTAATGGCTAAGAAGAAACATTGAACCTATGATTACCACTATTACTTCATTTGGAAATTAATTCCTTGATTGCATTTTCCTTGTGTAACGCTACCAAAATCATTTGAAAAACCTTTAAGGTCAGCAAGGGGGTAAGGAGACTCATTGTTAAAATCCCCACTTTACTATGCAAGGTTTGAGCTTTATTATCTTGTCACTGCTCAACCTGTTTTTGACTTTCACATCTCAAGTGACTGTCATTCTTCTTATCTTCTTATCATAGATTGCATTTACAAATGTCACTAAGCTACATAGTGTGCTTGTTATTGGCGGCAATTTTTAGATTGCAAGATTTTGTTATTAGCTACAATAGCTCAATCTTTCTCGTATTGCATTCTCACTAATCTGCTAGAGTTATTTTTTATGTTTCTACGGAGGCCTAGGGTTAGTACCCTAATCATTCTCTTACCAATGCTTCTGTTGGTATTAAAAAATAACCTCAAATCTTGGGTCAGTAAATTAGTTGTCTTGACAGGGTTGTGGTATGATCTTGGATTGTATCCTAGAGTGTGTGGGAAGCTTGTGTTTGATCATTAAGGTATGTAAACCTAATCAAGGAAATGTATCCTAGATAACATGGGTTTTTCTTTAATACTTTCCATAATGGTTATTAGTAGATCACATTATTATAGTTTGTGGTAACCCAAGATTGCATTCAAGTATGTAACAAACTTGGTTTGTAGTTTAAGCTATACACTTTTAAGTAACATTAATCATGTTTAGAAAATATTGATCACTCTCTAGAATAGCCCATTAAACATGGGTTGTACTTGAATGCACTACATAATTTATATAACAAAAACACTCTGCATATCAACCAAAGTTATAGGCTCTTTATTGTAGCAAGAGGTAATCACTCTTGGATCATGCTATAATTACATTATAACTTGTTAAACTTGAGACAACCTAAATGTGCACCCAAAGATGATTGACACCTACATTATACAACCTGAATTAACTACATTATATGAGTGCCTCCATTTCTATCACAACATAGCCACATTAAACTTGGGTCACACATGAATGCATCATATATTTTTTATAGCACAATTGTGCCACATGACTAATAGAGTTATGGATAACATAATTACAGTCACAAGAATTTGTTCCTTGGTTGTGATCTTATGGTGATTCCACACAACAAAATTTGGACATGAAATTCTTAAAACCCTAAACCTCTAAAAATGAAGTCTGATGACATGTTGCTTTAAAATATGATTTTCAAACCTGGAACTATAAATTTGACTTCACAACCGAATTCTACAAAAAGACAATGACTACCATCAACCTAGTGATATCTCCTTGAATTTTTTCTGATTTTTCCCAAGAAAATCATCCTTAGTTCTCCATAAGCTATCTCAAGTAGAGAAAATTCACAAGTATAGCAAAAAACTATCACAATAAATCAGCGAACTCACTTTTCTTTATGTTGGCCACAATTTGATTTTTTTCTTATTTTTCATGTTTGTCAAAATTTTGATGAAACTACTAGTCAAAATTTTGACGAAACCCAGGTTTGTTGAAATTTGAACAAATGTCAGGGGTAAACTTTTAAAAAATTTAAAATTACACATGTCAAATTTTACAAGCACCTGACAATAGATCAAATTATGCATATTTCATCAGAAATTTTCATCGGATTATGTAGTCAAATGAGTTAATGTGTAGTCAATCAGATTCTTTATCAATTTCTAGCCGTAAGGACAATCCATTTTGATAAATTTTTAATCTCTTTTGCATTGAATTCTCAAGGATTTGTTCTTGAGTGTGAACATTGTGAAATCGGATTCCACTTCCTTCATTCCCCTTTCTAGTGTGGATAAAGGAAGTTGTGCACTCCATTTCCATTATACATAGGAAGATATCATGGTGGAAGAAAATAAGAACATTGACACATGTCTTTCAAAAAATAGTGATCTGGTTTCCTTAGATGGAGATGATGAAGTGACATTAGACTCCCCTTCATTAAGAAATCATCAAAATAAGGATAAGTGTGTTGAGGAACTATGAACATTAGAACTTCTTTGAGTCCTCTAATTCTTAGAACTTTTACAAATCCTTTAATCATTGGACCTCCTAAGCCTCAACTTATCATTTATCCACCCTCACAACAACCACAAGTTCAAAATAAACATGTGATTATCTTAGAACCACCTAAAAGGAACCTTGATAATGATAATTTTTCACAACAATTGAGTTACAAAACCATTGCTCATACATATAACACTAGAAACAATCTAAAACCAAGAAAAATAGCCCCAACATCCCTCCCATTACCTCAACCTATCTTGCCTGGTGCCCCTCTCTTTCCCTTACAAAGTGGAAAGGAGTATGATCTTGTTGAACAACTTAAGAGTACACTCACTAAGATATCCCTATGGTACATTATTCAAGCATCACCTAGATATCATAGCATGCTTCAAAGTACTTTACAAGTTCTTGTGGATACAAAAAAAGTATCCCTTTTTTCTTGCTTGATTTGGGAATAATTGATGAATAATTGACTTAATGAGGCCTTGATTTGGTGTTGTGAGGTTTTTTCACATCCACACTAGGTCTTGGACCCTTGCAAACTGAATAAAATGCATTTAAAAATGTCTTGTATAGGTGTTGATAAACTGTTGTAAAAGAATTTCACATTTCTCTAGACATAATGGAACTATTTCCCTAATTCAATGTTATAAAATGTATTTAATTGCATTATCACATTAATATAGAAGGCTTGTGAATTAAACATAATGTTAATATAGTGTTGTAATGTGTTTTACACATTCACATTGGATGTTGTATCTTTCTAGGCTAAGTGGACCCTCTTTTAGTGTTGTAAAGTGTATTTAATCACACTTTCACATTGAATTTTGTGTCCCAAGCCCTAATTGAACTTTACATCAACATTAATAGGCCCCTATCACCCTATTTTGTGCATCCCAAGGTATAATTTGATCAAATACCTAATGAAATCAACATAAGAATTAAAAATCCTTGTTCCCCAACATTCCAACTATCAAAAGGGATCCTCTAGGACTAAGTCGCCCATCTACATGAATGAGTCCCTATCAGGTAGGACTAAGTCACCTAGCATGGTGACTTAGTCGAATTTGGAAAAAATTTAAGGTTTGAGCAGGAAATTTAGGAATTTAAGTTTATTTTTCTTTCATGTTGGCCTTAGGGATCAAATTTAAGGGAAAATTAGGTGGATTTCCTATAAATACAAGTCTCTAAACCCTAATTCACCTTATCATCATTCATTCATCATTCATCATGTTCTCAAGTCAAGCAAGTTAGGGTTTTATCATTTCAAGTCATCAAGATAGCTTCCTAAGACATTCAAGGGAAGATTCTTCATCCATTATTGTACAAAATTTCATGCTTCATTAGATATTTCTTCATTTTGGTTTAATTACCAAAAAATGGGTTGGACCAAGGCAAATGCCTATGCCCTAACATTCACCATTTCTTTCTCTTCCTTTGTATGTTTTCAGATTTAGGTTTTTGAGTTTTTAAAAATCAATGAAGATTAGGTTGAATACTTAAGATTGAAGACATCTTCTTGCTTGAAAATCCAAAATGTCCATTAAAAGTCACTTTTAAGACCGAAAATCATAGTTTCAGAAGTGGACACCTATCAAGAAACGAAATGCAGACTAATAGGTTCCGTTTCAACTTTTGAATTTTCAGAATTTTAGAAGAGGAATAAGTCACCAACAATGGCGAATTAGTCTCACTAAACCCATTTTTTGAAGGTTTTTGCAGATTTAGACACCCATTTGGCCGAAACGAGCTCCAAACTGGTTTTTCTAGATTTCGGACTAAGTCACCCAGATTGGCAGAATTGTCACAGTTGATTTCTACATCAGTTTTATCAAGACTCCAAACCTGCATTCCATCCTTTTTCATCCTCCAGGTGTACACATTCTCTTTCATAACTTTTTGTCTAGTTTTGTTTACATTTCTAGGTCATTTATCACATGTTTGCATACAACATTGTGTTTTACAACAATTTCTATTTCTTAGGTTTTACATTAATAATCATCTTTCCCTTTTATTTTATTGCATTAGGACATTACATTTAGGCATATTACATCCCTCTTTACATTAATATTTAGTGTAGACATTGTATTTTGGCCCATCTCTCTCCTTTTAGGTGAAAAGCCCTAGAAGTGATAAAGAGCATTAGGGTGCAAAAATCATTGTTTACATTTTAGTGAAACTAACTTTCAAACATATTTTCTTCTAATTTCATTTACAATCTAGGTTTAAATTGCATCAATATTGCACTAGGTTTTGCATTGTTTTGCATCCTATGGTTTTAAAACTTTGCATTACTAAAAGTGCATATAGTTTGCATTTTTGCATTCTAAATCATTAAAAAACATCTGAAAACTACATTTTCTTTTAGTATTCAGGTCATACATACTAAAAAACATCAATACCAATTATAAATTCCTTAATTTTTTGAAAAAAAACCTAATTGTGACTAATTTTCCATTCTGGGTGACTTAGTCCCAGTCCAAAATTTTCACTGTCTATTGCAGTATAAGAAACCTCATTTTTGTGCTTCCTAAGCCTCCTAGTACCATATACTATAAGTCTAGAAAGTTTCAAGACCATTTGTTTTATGCATCTAGTCCAAAAACATCATTTTACACTACATATTCTTCAAATCACTTCAATTACAAACATTATTACATCTAACAATGCTTACATTTCTAAAATTTTGCATCACATGGCTAAAAGTACTTTTAACTTTTTCTTATACAATTTTTCTATTCATTAAAAAATTTCATAAGTTTGGTAAAAGGGCTTTTCATTCTTGCATATACATTATTTACATTCTTAAAGCTTTGCAGACATTGGATAATTTTTTTTTGTAACTTTGGATATTCACGGTTTACATTGCTAAAACATTGCATAAAATGGTTACAAGTGCTTTTCATTCTTGTTCAAACAATGCTAGTACCTTTCATATTTAGACATGTTAAGAAGCATTTCCTATCCCCTCCCTATGAGAGTGTTTTTGTGAAAAAGAATACAACCTTGGACATTCCTAACAATCATATTTTTTCTTCTCCTAATATCTCTCCTATTGGCGAAGAAGATTTAGGTAGAAGAATCAATCAATGAGAGTTTTGAAAATCCTAGTTGTTTCTCTCTTTTTACCTCTCTTAGTGTATAAGACATTTATAAACAAGACAAAAAAACCATAGGCAATCATGACACTAATGTTTGTCCTTCTCCTAGTATCTCTCCTACTTGTGAAGAAGATACTTTGCTATTAGGAAACAAAAATAATGATAGTCATGAATATCTTAGTTGTCCCCCTTCACCTAGGAAAACACTTATAGAGCAATAAAATTGAACCAGTGATCATTCCCTACTTGTGAGGAAGTCATTTTAGAAGAACCAATCCATGAATTTCAAGAACATTTGATTCATAGTTCTCCTAACACTCTCCTTCTAGGAAGAATATCATGGTGCTAGAAAATGGCAACAATAGTAATGTGTCTTCCTTAGATCATAAGGTGCTTATAGATTTCCCTTTATTAGAGATACATCAAACCATGACCACTGAGGTTATGAATGCACAAGTGTCCATTAGATCCCCCACAGTCAATGGACCTCTTACATACCCCATAGGACATCTTAAGAACCCTTTAATTCTCTACCCACCTTCACACAAACAACAAATTTAAATCCAACTTGAAATCATCCTTTATCCCCCATCACACAAACCTTCAATTCAACACAAACTCAAATTCACCCTCTAGTCACCTCAGAATAATGTCTTGCAGCAACCGAGTCATACTATCACTGCTCATACATACAACACTAGAAACAATCTACAACCACAACAACCAACCCTAACCTCTTTACCTTTTCCTAATTCTATTCTACCTCCTACTCCTTGATTAAGGGTGTATGATCTTGTTGAAAAACTTAAGATCACTCCTTCTAAGATATCTCTTTTTGACCTTAAAACTTCACCTACGTACCACACTATGCTTCAAATGACCTTACAACAAGTTCCTATCCCTTCTAATGTTTAACCAAAAAACATAGCAGCCATAATTCAAGGATTGAATGCTAAAATTATTTAATATCAAAGTGAAATTGGACATGGAAAAACAAAATGATGTTTTCATGATCATTGCTCAATATATTATGATAGGGATAAAGTGAACCCTTGTTGGCAAGGGCTCCACTCTTAATGTGTACATCGTAAATCTTTTGGATAGGTTTTTTGTGGATAGATCAAGAATTCAACTTGATTCTTTATCTATTAAGGTCTTTGAAAATGAAGAAAATAATTTTTTTGGTGTGATCACTTTACCTATTATAGTTGGAGTACTCACATTGAATACCCCAATCCATGTAATGCTTCATAATCTTCCATATAATCTTCTTTTAGGTAGACCATGGCTTGATGAGATGAATGTAGTTCCTTCAACTCTTCATCGTAAAATTAAATATGTTTACAATAACACAATCCACACCATTTATGTTGATCATGAGCCTTATAGTGTCTTGCAACTTGAGCAAAACAAAGAGAACCCCTTGAACACCTTAACACCAACCACACAAGTGGAATCTATTCAGAAAAATGACAAAGAAAAACACATTGACGAAGTCACAAAGTTATTATAAGATGATTGGGGTTCCCTAGATTTCAACATACATTCATGGAAAAGTACAAGATCACAAACAAAGATTCCAATAAGGCACATGAAAAAGCAACCATGTCAACACACAACTAGGAAGACCTTTTGAACGCGTCTGCCTCAATCACTCTATAACAAAAGCCAACAAATTAAACAACCTTTGATGAGCTTAATTATGAATAACCACCTAATCCAAAAGCAATGAAAAATCTTTATGGAGGAGGTTATGACCTAATGAAACAACTTGGCTATAGTGGAAAAGGATGTGGTGCTCACGAGCAAGGTATCCACAACCCTATAGATCCTATCACACAACAAACAACTTATGGTCTTGGTTATTGTCCTTTCATAGAGATCACCTAGCATTCACTCAACATCAATACTATCACACAACATTTTCCTAAGCCAACTTTAATTGTAAAGCACCCTCAACTCATCGACACTAGTGATCTTGAAAATCATCCTTTACATAACATTAAACAAACAACAAACTATTTGCTTAATGTCAATGTCATCTCGCAAGACACTAATAATTTGAATTCGATAGATTTTACACCCTCCTATAAAGGAAAGAAAACAATATCACAATTGAAACAGTATTGTGTAGGTATGTCACCTTGAACATCTCAGCAAGAAGTTTCCTTGTCACAAATTACACTTGACTGCCTTCTCCCATTGATCAAGAGGGTATCTTGTTGAGACTCCTCCAAGATCACTTGATATCTCTCCCTCCACGAACTCAAAAAAAAAATTATTACAAGGCTTAATTTTGCACCTATCATAGAATTCATGGTCATTCCACTAATGCATGTAAGGCTTTGAGCAGTAAAATCCAACATTGTTAGGAGTTTGGTGTTCTTCCTTATGTGGGGGCACCTAATTCCTCTAATTAATACTAATTTTCACTCTAGCATGCATTTCATTAGTTATTTCGGCTCACCCTTGTTCTGCACTAAGTGGGGGCAAGGGGATTAAGTAGCCTTGTCCTCATATGTCACTTTTCATTACCTCTATTGACTCATCGTTAACCTTTCATGAACATATAAGAGAAAGAATGGGATGTGGATTACATGCCTTACATTGGCTCGCATGTGACACATTACCCTTTTCATGACATAGCTTATTCAAAACATATGACTTAGCATAGGGCTTTCCAAGAAAACTCTCATGTCTCCTTCTACTTTAAATCAATTGCTCATAGTAATGGTGTTCACAACTACTTTAAAGTGGGGGAATACATCACCATGTACATTTCATTGTTTGATTTCTTTTTTCTTGTGATACGACCTTTTCTTGGTGGAATCATTGGGCTTGATTCCCTCCAAGAGTGTGATACTTCTTTGACACATCCTCTCTTGGACACATTAAGCATGATGTTCCCTAATATAAGACCTTACACAAACTAAAAAAAATCCCTTTGAGCATTCCTTACACTACCTTGCATTTACAATGTCTATGATTGTCAAGCATACAAATTTTTCTTACCTCATAGAGCTCAAAAATCATTTTCATTGTGGATCCTTATTAAAGTTATCAGAAGGTATAAATATTCTCATGTAGCTGAGTAGGAAGCCCATTTTGAGGCATGACTTTTCCCAATAGCCACCTGTGTGTATGGGACCACATATCCGCCGTATGTGTCTCACCTTTAAGGGCCTTCTCATCCCATATACAACTAAAATTTCTATGGCCCCAGAGTGAGTATACTTAGGACTTCTCACCTGGAAGATAGCCAAGAGTTGTGTCGCCTCAGAGTGTATACATTTCTGGTTTCAAAAAAACAAACAATATCTAATCCACAACATGTTGGACAAATGGTCAAAGCTTGATCCACCCCATTTTCATTCCCTTCTAGTTCTTGTCATTGTATGACCATGTATCTTGTCTTGCTACAAATCATTCACCTTATGCATGTCTTCTTGTGCTTATGTTGGTTTGACTTAGAATCTTGGATCCTAGGGGCTTGCACAACCTCCTTTCATCTTTTTCATCCTTTTTCATCGACGTTGGTACAATGGGACCCCTCTTGAATTTCTACTTTAGTGTGAGTTTGAAGTAGGTTCATCCTCTCACTAAAGTGGGGGCTAACTATAGACATGGAAAAAGTATCCCTTTTTGCTTGCTTGATTTGGGAATAATAGATGAATAATCGACTTAATGAGGCCTTGATTTGGTGTTGTGAGGTGTTTTTCACATCCACACTAGGTCTTGGACCCTTGCAAACTGAATAAAATGCATTTAACAATGTCTTGTAAAGGTGTTGATAAAGTGTTGTAAAAGACATTCACACTTCTCTAAACCATATGGACCTATCTTTCCCAAATTCAATGTTATAAAATGTATTTAATTGTATTATCACATTAGTCTAGAAGGCTTATGAATTAAACTTAACTTTAATCTAGTGTTGCGATGTGTTTTACACATTCACATTGGATGTTGTACCTTTCTAGGCTAAGTAGACCCTCTTTTAGTGTTGTAAAGTGTATTTAATCACACTTTCACATTGATTTTTTTTTCCAAGCCCTAATTGACCTTTACATCATCATTAGTAGGCCCCTATCACCCCATATTGTGCATCCCAAGGCATAATTTGATAAAATAATTGACAAAATGACCATAAGAATTGAAATTGCTCATTCCCCAACATTTCAGCTGTCAAAAGAGCTCCTCTAGGACTAAGTCACCCACTTGGGAAAATGATTCCCTACCAGGTGGGACTAAGTCACCCAACATTGTGACTTATTCCAATTTGTCCTATTTTCAAGTTTTGATGGGGAAATTTTGGAATTTAAGTTTATTTTTCTTTCATGTCGACCTTAGGGATCAAATTAATGGGAAAATTAGGAGGATTTTCTATAAATACAAGTATCTAAACCCTAATTCATCTTATCATCATTCATTCACCATTGATCATGTTCTCAAGTCAAGCAAGTTAGGGTTTTATCATTTCAAGTCATGAAGAAAGCTTCCTAAGACATTCAAGTGCATATTATTCATCCATTATTGTAGAAAATCAGGATCAGTCATCATGGCAAGGTAATAACTCTACTGTTTCATGCTTTATTAGATCTTTTCTTTATTTTGGCTTAATTACCTAAAAAGGGGTTTGACCAAGGCAAACCCCAATGCCCTAACATTCACCATTTCTTTCTCTTCCTTTGTATGTTTACAGATGTAGGTTCTTTAAGGGCTTGAAAATCAATGAAGATTAGGTTGAAGACTTATTGAAGACCTCTCCTTGCTTTCAAAGCCAAAACATCCATTAAAAGTCACTTTTAGGCCTAAAAATTAGAGTTTTAGAAGCAGAAACCTCTCAAGAATTGAAGTGTAAATCAAGGGTTTTCGTTTCCACTTTCTAATTTTGAGAAATTCAGAAGTGGACTAAGTCACCAATAGTGGTGAGTTAGTCCCACTGAACCTTTTTTTTGGAGGTTTTTTCATATTCAGACACCCATTTGGCCGAAATAGGCTCCGCACTAGTTTTTCCAAATCTAGGACTAAGTTGCCCAGATTGGAACAAGTGTCCTAGTTGATTTCTGCATCAATTTTATGAAGATTCCAGACCTTCATGCCATCCTTTTTCAACATCTAGATGTGCACATTTTGTTTCATAACTTTCTGTCTAATTTTGTTTACATTTCTAGGTCATTTATCAGATGTTTGCATACAACACTATGTTTTCCAACACTTTGTATGTCTTAGGTTTTACATTGATAATCATTTTTCCCTTTCAATTTATTTCATTAGGACATTACATTTAGGCATATTTCATCCCTCTTTACATTAATCTTGAGTGTATACATTGTATTTTTTCCCATCTCTTTCCTTTTAGGTGAAAACCCTAGAAGTGTTAGAGAGCATTAGGGTGCCGAAATCATTGTTTATAGTTCCTACCCCTCCTAATGTGCAAAAAAACAATGTTGAGTCCCAAATTCAAGTTGTAACTCCAATCAACTTAGAAATTGCTTTTTGTTAAGATTAATTACCTTTGTTTGAAGAGAAAAAAAATGAAGCTTTCATGATAATATCTTGCGTTAATCGATTAGCAATAAGAAGAACCCTTGTTGATAGTGTTTTGACCCTTAATGTGTGTACTATGAGACTATTGGAAAGGATTCATATGAATAATAGTGATATTTTCCCTTATTGTTTGCCTATCCATAGGTTTGATATGTAGGGAAAAACCCACTTGGAGTCATCACATTACCTATTAAAGTGGGAAAATTCCTATTACAAACTTTGGTCCATGTTTTGCCTCATAATATTTCCTATAATATTCTCCTATGAGGGCCATGGATTCATGCATTGAATGGGGTGCCTTCTACCCTTCATTGTAAAATGAAGTTGTTAGATTATTGAGAAATAAGGACGAGATCCCTTGAAAGCATTGATACCAACTGCAAAAGTAGAAGTTATGAAGGAAGAACATGAGAATAACATTGATGAAGTCACTAAGTTATTGGAAGATGATTGGGGTTCCTTAGATTTCAAACCAACATTTATGGGAGAATACAATATCATAAACAACAATACTAAAAAGGGAAAAAAAAATGGGTAATGTCAACACAAAATTTAAAAGCATCCACCTCAACCACTTTAGGAGAAGATGTAAATTACACAACAAAATTTGATGAGGCTAATTACCACCAAATTTGAAAGAAAATAAAAAAATCTATGGAACATGTTATGAACTTACGAAACAATCTGTTTATAGTGGAAAAGGATGTGGTGCTAGAGATCAAGGTATATGTGTCCCTATAGATCCGAACACATACAAACTAACTAATGGTTTTGGTTATTGTTCCTTAAAAGAATGTAACAAGTATTCAATCAATATCAACACTCTTATAAAGGAATCTTATAATCCACTGTTAACATTAGTGCATCCTAAAATAATAGAAACTAGTGGTCTTGGTTATTTTCCTTGGAAATAAACAAAAGAAACAAAGAGGTTTTCAGTTAACATTAATGTCATCACACAAAGTACTCCTAGGACATTTGTTAGAAATGATTGGAGTTCATTATATTTTACACCCTCCTTTGAAAGAGGGAACAAAATCTCGCAATCTAAAGAGTGTTGTGTAAGGATGACATCTTGTACTAAGCAAGATATCTTTTTTGCAAAATAAGGGAACATGATCTCCTACTATTGATCAAGAGGGTATCCTTTTGAGACTCCTACAAGATCATTTGATAGATCTACATCAAAGAACATGAAATAAATTTTACTAAAAGAGTTCATTTTGTACATATCATAGAATTCATGGTCATTCTACTAATGAATGAAAGGATTTGGGTAGTAAAATTTATAATCTTAAGGATTTTGGTCCTCTTCCTTGTGTTGTAGCACCTAATTCCTCTAATTGATATTGATTTTCATGTTTCTCATCAATCATCTCTACTCATCCTTGTCTGACACTAAGTGGGGGCAAGGGGGTTAGGTAGCCTTTTCCTCGTATGAAACTTGTTGTTTTCCATTTTGGCTAGTTGACCGCCTTCCATGTATATATAAGAGCGATCTTGGGATGTGGGTGACATGCCTTGAGTTGGCTCACATATGACATACTGAGTTATCTTTTGTATAACACTTTGGAGGAAACCCCTTATCCATGATGTAGTTTCACTTGGGAACATTTGACTTGACATAGGGATTTCTAAATAAGCTCTCATGTCTTCTCCTACTTTGAAGTGGACTTCTCACAACAATGGTGTTAGCAATTGATTTAAAATGAGGGCATACATTGGCATTATCTTTTGACAATCATATTTCACTGTGCAATTTTCTTTATTCTTGTAATGTGTCCTTTTCTTTGTGGTGTCATTGGGTTTGATTTCCTCCAAGAGTGATATTTCTTTAAATTGTACTCTCTTGGAGACATTAGACATGATGTTCCCTTAGAGGACACCTTACATGAACTAAGAAAAGATCTCTTTCCACAAAAACCTTTACTTGCATGTTGTTCATAAGTGCTTAGCATAACACAGCTTGTTAGGCCTTGTGATGCTCAAATTTTCGTGTTGTGTCACCTTATTAAATTTATCAAAGGGATAACTTTGGTATAGTTAGTACGATGAGAGCTGACATAAAGGTGTGAATTTATCATTGCACGGTGAGAGCCCTAGACGAGGCATGACTTTCTCACTAAGCCACGCATTGGGAAAAATCACCTAGTGGAGAGCCTAAGGTCCCACTAGCCCAGAGTGAGCATGAATTTTGGAGAAAAACAATTGAGACATGATCCACATCAAGTTGGATAGAGAGTCGAGGCTTGATCCACCCCCTTTATTATTTTTTTGTTTTGTTTTTTGTTTTTGTTTTTTTCCTTTCACTATTTGATAGTGTATGATTGTGCAACTTTTTCATT
Organism: Sequoia sempervirens; assembly: GCA_007258455.2. Lineage (NCBI taxonomy): Eukaryota > Viridiplantae > Streptophyta > Pinopsida > Cupressales > Cupressaceae > Sequoia > Sequoia sempervirens. The sequence continues at coordinate 129,110,804 of VDFB02379711.1, forward strand.
TCTACATACATAAGTGTCTTTAATGTCTAATTTAGTGTGAGTTTAACATGAGGTCATACTCTCACTAAAGTGGGGGGAAAATGTATTAATGGAAAAATTATTCCTTTTTCCTTAATTTTGGAATAATTAATATTAAAATGAGCTTAATGTTTCCTTGATTTCATGTTGTAATTTATTTTACACATTCACATTAAGTTTAGGGCCCTTTTAAACTAAATGGACTTAATTGTGGCTTTATTAATTAATTGAGGTTAATTTACCTTAATTGGCCCCTTTAATTCAAATCCAAGCCTAATTAATTGCAAATTCTAAGAGATAAAACTATTGGAAAAATGAGTAAAGTTATCTTTATGTTGTCATTGATCTCACTATGTTAGTATTATGTTGGTAGTTTGGTCTGGTACTCTTATACTGGTGCTTATCCTCTCTAGTGGCTAATCTAGTATTTTTTGTGTCCCTCTGGTATTCTACTTTGTACAAGTTCTCCATAGTTGACTATTTGTGGTTGCGGTTTTTATAAAATACTAATGGATGATAAAGGCATGCATGATCAGATTATTTTATGCTCTCTTGCTCAAATGATGAAGTGATATTATTCAGTTGGTTGTGTTGAAGACTATTCCTGGCTGACTTGTTAAGTTAATTTTAATATGATATGAAATCTTACGTGCGATTTATTTCTTCATCTGAGCCGACATGATGTAATGTGCTAAAGATTGTTTTGCATGTTTGGACATATTTTTTGAACTACTGGAGCCAACAGTTGATATCCTTTATAAATAAATTCCATTTAATTAGGCCAACCTAATTGGTGCTTGTGATGGAGATCGGGTATATATATATGAATATGTTGGACAATTTATGAGAGGATAGAATGATAGAGAGATGTGTGAAAGGTGATTGGTATACGTTTGTGTGATCATAAATGTAGCAATTGATGAGGGAAGATTAAAGGGTGTAAAATTATTATTATTGAGCATCTCCAGAACTATATCAACACATGTTAGGTGCATCTTTCGAGTTCAGTTTGGGTTGTAAAGCCTCACTTTGTTTTGTATAATCTTTATGCAGGTAGTGAGCCTCTTGTTGGACAGTGAGTCCTGTTTGTAGGTAGTAACCCTTTGTACTTCGACAGTGAGTCCTTTTGGTAGTGAGCCTTTGTACTTGGACAATGATTCATTATTTTGGTAGTGATCCTTTTTACTTGGACAGTGAGTTCTTCTTTTGGAAATGAGCATCTTTTAAAATACTATATAGTGTGAGTTAACCCTCAACGTGGTTTTTTCCCTTATTTGATTTTCCATGTAAAAATGTGGTGTTCATTGTGTTGATTTATTTTTTGTTATCTATGTTTCATGCTCATAGTGAATAACAAAATTGTGTGGTTGAAGATTTGATAAACGTTAAAGTCTTAAGTTTGAATTGTGTGACAACTGATTGACCCCCCCTCTCAATTGTCCTGTGCCTATTTAACAATTGTTATCAGAGCTCCTGGTTCCTCTGTTAAAGCCTAATAACTTGAGGGAGATCCTAAAGATGGAGATAATGAATGATATAGGAGAGCTTCGGATTGCTCTGAAAGATCTTGACCAAGTTGAAACTAAAAATAGAGATTTGAAAGAGAATCTTGATGAAGCAAATGAATGTGTTCAGAAATTGAAGGAAAGACACAAAGAAGTAAGTGGATAGCTAAAACAAGAGATAATTGGATTGAAGGTGATAGTTGAAGAAAATAAGAGGATTGAAGAATGTTTGAATAAAATCATGTAGAACAAGTTAGATGAATTTTCTAAACTCGAGCAGGAGATAGTAATTTGAAGAGTGGAATTAGAGAAGGCTAAATTTTTTGAAAATAGTTTCAAATCGAGCTTTAGTAAAATTGAAGAACTGCATGTAGGACAGAAACCATGTAAAGACAAAGGTGGCTTAGGAGTTGATACGAGTGAATGTTCTAAATAGGTGAAGAAGAGTCAAGGTAATAAGAAGTAGAGAATAAATTTTGCAAGATGACTACCTATGAGATAGCCTAGTTCATAAAGGTACCCCTCCTTTGATGGTATTTGTTTTTTATGTAACAAATATGGTCATAGATAAATTGAGTGTAGAAGCAAGATGAACTGGTTTTGTGGTTCTCTTCCCAAAAAATGTTTTGAATGTGGGAAGTTTGGACATAGGGCTAGAAAATATAGATCTCAAGTAAGAATGATCAGTCGGGTAATGAGAAATAATTTGGACACAAAGAAAATCAGTGCAGATCGAGGATTAATGAAGGAAAAAACAATCAGAAAAGAGTGGTCTATTACCATTACAACAAACCTAGACATGTATCAAAATTATGTAAGAATAAGAAAGGAAAGGAATCTGCTCCAGAAGAGAAGAATGAACCAGAGAAGAAGATTGACAGAGAAGAGATGAATCAAGAGATGGAGAACACATGGAAGAACAAAGAAGAAAAAGAAGAAGAAAAATCTGAGACTCCTGATGTGTCTGTACCCTCATCCAGTATAGATGACCTATTTAGAACTTAGACCTAGCATGGTCTTAGGGGGAGCATTATCATAGGATAATAAAAACCTCCTAGAAGTATGGCATGCCAGAGCCTGAGACGTGATCAGAATGTGAAGAATGATTTTTTAAAGGTTCTAGAAGAAGAACCAGAGAAAAATATGTTGGTATGAGGATTTGTGGACCATTTGAAGGTTTCCTGTGCTAACTGAAGAGTGTGTTTAGCAGATTTTTGTGTTTGCCACATTTAATGTGCTTAGGGAAAACTCAACAGTAGTTAAGTAGAAACTTGTGATATTTTTTGTTAATTGTGAATTTGAATTCATCGGAAGGTGCTCTAACGAATTCTTGAGGCATGCTCAAAGTATTTCTAAAGGGAATTTGAAGATTGATTCAGGTAAATTGGAAACCCTCTCTCTATTTGCAAAAGGAAAGAAGAAAATCGAAGAAGTTTCATTGAATTGTGTAGAAATGGATAGTGGATTGTGTGGTGGTATTCCTATGAAGTTGAAAAGGGTCAAAGTAGAAGAATACAATCATAGGAAAATGAAAGGAATTGAACTAGGGAGTGAAGTCGAATTACATAATATAAAAGCCCTAGGGATGGATTTATGGAGTGATTTCCATGGATTGAAAATAAAGAGATTATCTTGTTCTTGTTGAACCATTTCAAGGATGGAAGCATTGTCCTGGACAAACCCTATTTGATTTCAAAGGAAGTAATCAAAGCGATCACTGGATTATGTAGCATTGGTGAACTCCTTGGAAATAAAATTATGTAGTATAAGGATGTGGTGGAACTGACTTGCATGAGCAGAGATCTTAAAGCACTGTTGATTGATACATTTGTTGATTTGGCCATTAGGTATGTCGTGTATGGTGTCTCATATAAAATCTATTTTAGGAATCGTGAAGGTTTGACTTCAGCTATTATTGTACATATTTCCCACATGATGGTTAAGGAGAACCAAAATTTTGATTTATGTAACCTGTTGCTTGAGAATTTGCTTCAAAATGTTCAAATGTCATTGGTTGAGAATTATCCATTTCATTTCGGATCCTTTCTAGTATGTCTGGTGTTTTACTTTCTAAATTCTCTACTGAGAAAAGATAATATGGTGTTGGAATCTGGTATCCCTATTGGAAAGAAGATTTACAGATATCTAGAGTCTTTGTAAGATAATGTAAACATGTGTAGATCATATTTCTCATCTCTACGAGAAAACCTTTGCCCTGGTATTTCTACATTAAGTTGATTTGAAGTGGACTCTTCGTATAGGAAAAGAGAACTAGAAGGCATTATCAATGATTCCCCTCCAGAATCAAAAAGAAAAAAATAGTTAACTAAGGACATTATTGACATGTCAGATGAGAAGGAGAAAGATTCTCCAACTAGTACTAAATCCCCTGATCTTGATGGCATCCAATCCATGATAATTAGAGGAAAAATGAAGATGATTGGTGAACTTTAGAATGTTGCTTCGCCTATTGAAAAACTAAAAATTGATTGTGCACTTGTGGATTATATACTCCAAAAAGGTATTGAATTTTCTGATGATTTTGATTTCTTGGCAAAAAAATTGATTGAGATTGTTGAAGAAAGGATATTGCTTGAGGGTCCAAAAGGACATAAGATGGGAATCTTGGTTGAAAGGAGATGTGAAAAGGCTAAGAAAAGATTTTCTGGATTGATTGTAGAAACTAAGAAGTGTGTTAAAGAAATTTTAGATGTTTACAAGTATTGTCTTTGGTGGCTTGCTGTTGTAGACAGCTTCAGAAGTAGAATTCAAGCAATTGAAGCCAAGGTGAATGAGATTTGAAATAATTTTGATATATTTGAAGATAAATAAGGGAAATAAAGGATACAATTTGGTGAGCTACAATATGAACTAACCATTACACAAATATAGAGAGATGATGTGACAAAGACCTTCTAGATTCTTCAAGAAATTGTTGAAGTCTAGTTAGAACATCTTTTTGAAATTCTTATCGATGTAGAAAAGGTTTAGAAACAATGTTCTGAGTTGTCACCCCCTTTTACTCTATTGGTATTATTGGAAAGTTCATGCACACAAATGGTGTTTGTTGTCTTTAACTAGAAGAAGTTGTATCCAGTTCTCAAGGAAAGGTATAAGAAGGTACTTCTAGTAAAGAATGTCATCTTCGTTTGAATTTTGTATGCTTAAAGGCTCTAGTTTGTTGGAAGTTTTGAATTTTTTGAAAATATTTTTGAATTTTTTATGTCACCATTTTTGCACTCATTTTTGGCACCCTTTGCCATTGATGTCAAAGGGGGAGAGTTTTGGAGAGTGTTGGAGGTAGTGGATAAAGAAGGAGAATTTTTGTTTACATGTTGCCATCATTGAGAAAGGGGGTGATTATTGGAAAAATGAGTAAAGTTATCTATATGTTTTCATTGATGTCACTATATTGGTAGTATGTTGGTAGTATGTTATTAGTTTGGTCTGGTACTCTTATATAGGTGATTATCCTCTCCGGTGGCTGATCTAATATTTTTGGTGTCCCTCGGGTATTCTACTTCGTACTTCTCCATAGTTGATTATTTCTAGTTATGGTTTTGGGAAACTACTAATGGATGATAAAGGCATGCATGATCAGGTTATTTCATGCTCTCATGCTCGTATGATGAAGTGACATTATTCTATTGGTTTTGTTGAAGACTATTCCTAGCTGACTTGTTAAGTTAATTTTGATATGATATGAAATCTTATGTGCAATTTATTTCTTGATCCGAGCTGACATGATGTAATTTTCTAAAGATTGTTTTGCATGTTTGGAAATATTTTGTTAACTATTGGAGTTGATAGTTGATATCTTTTATAAATAAATAACATCTAAATTAGGCTGATCTAGTTGGTGCTTACGATGGTGATCGGGTATATATATATGAATATGTTGGACAGTTTATGAAAGGAGAGAATGAGAGAGAGATGTGTGAAAGGTGATTGGTATATGTTTGTGTGATCATAAATGCAGCAGTTGATGAGTGAAGATTAAAGGGTGTAAAATTTTAACTATTGAGCATCTCCAGAACTATATCAACACATGTTAGGTGCATCTATCCAGTTCATTTTGGGTAGTAAAGCCTTACTCTATTTTGTATAATCCTTCTATATGTAGTGAGACTCTTGTTGGACAATGAGTCATTTTTGTAGGCAGTGAGCCTTTGTACTTGGATAGTGAGTCCTTCTTTTTGTAGTGATCCTTTGTACTTGGATAGTGAGTTCTTCTTTTGGCGGTGGGCCTTTGTACTTGGATAGTGAGTCCTTCTTTTGGTAGTGAGCCTCTTTTAAAATACTATACAGTGCAAGTTAACCCTCACTGTGGTTTTTCCCTTATTAGGTTTTCCATGTAAAAATCCAATGTTCGTTGTGTTGACTTATTTTTGGTTCTCTGTGTTTCATGCTCATATTGAATAATAAAATTCTATCATTGAAGATCTAATAAGTGATAAAGTTTTACATTTGAATTGTGCAACAACTGATTCACCCCCCTTCTCAGTTGTCCTACATTTATTTAACAAAAACTTGACTTTCATATATGATATTACACAACACATTATCTAAGAAGGTGTTTGTCCTAGGTTGGTGACCTAGGACCCATTCATCACTTGGCGAATGGGTCCTCACTAGGTCACTAGGACCCTATTTTCACATAACATTTCACATTTCCTGAACTTTGTCCAAGCTAAGTGAGCTAGGACCCATTCGCCACAAAGCGCATGGATCCTCACTTAGACCTACAACCCCCTTGGTCTATGTTCTTCACAGTATTTTAATGATTTCAAATCTTAGATTTGATGTCGGCTTGTGATAATTCAATTTTGAGAATTGATTGTAAGATATGTATAATTAAGAGGTCTGATGGAGCTTCTCAAAAAGTTTCAATTTCTAACCTACCCATAAACCTTGTCTGCTTTTAAAACCCTTGTCCCCATGTGTGATTAGGGTTTTTCTTATGAAATCCTTTAAGTCTTCTAACATAATGTTGACCTTCCCTACCAATTACCGGTTACTTAAGTCATTACTTAAGCCATTTTTTGTGTTCAGCTACTAGCCCCTTTGGCTTAGAATGTTGGTCACCCAATGGCTAATGATTCTAAATATTTTAATAAAGTCAGGTTCTAATATTTCCCAACTCACTTAGGCTTAAGTCATCTACTTGCAAGGTTCAAATCATCATCGGCCTATTATTGGCCCCTTATTTAATGTTGACTATGTTGTGTATGCAGGTTTAGTGATTCGAGGCCATGGGAAGAGTTCCTAACCATACCCTGATGCTCACAGATGAAAATTTTTAGCCAATTATGTAGTGCAAGGACAATGAGATGATGATGCATGTTCTCATATGGATGTGGGGCCCATTCTCCACTACCTAGCTCATTACCCATGATTCTAAACTAATGATCAAGATTAAATGACAGAGGAAGATCTTTGTCATTCCTCGATCACTCATGAGCAGAAGATGAAGCCATGTTAGGGGTCACGAGATTAGAAAAATCCTAACACATGGATCAATCCACCCAACCAGTGAGACATATGAAGCTTGCAAATGGGAGAGTTGTTGTCTGAAGTGGTTTAATGCTATTGACCAAAGACAAAGCAGTGAGGCATTGCTAGATTTCAAACCTAGTCATCCCAAACCAGGCCTTTTGATCTACCATCTCATCGTGAGATCAATGGTCAATATTCAAAGTTGATAAACGAGCATGTGATAGTCATTTTCATTCTACAACCAGTGGGAATTAATGGTCTATTATTTATAGGTGTGATCAAATTTATCTCCGTGAATGTGAAGACTTAATTTCCGGCAATCATGAAGAATAGTATGCAAATTTCTATGCACTTGGAAATTAAATGGTGACAATTCACATTCCAACGAATTGCCCAGTTTGCATGTGTGTTTCTCATGGAGAATTGATCATTACTATCATCACTTTGTTTAATAAATAGAAGTGGCGAGTTGTTATTTTTGCCACAACAATTAGTTGTCAAGTCTTTAAGTGTGTGTAGCGAGTCGAGGTTGTGAGTGTATATTTTCTAGTGACAGGATGAGTAAGCTTGGTGCTTCCCCAGTTCCAGTGCAGAAGTCTTTTTGACTCAATTCATAGGAGTCTCATGAAGATATCCGGGGTAAGGAATTTGTACCTATTGCTACCAAATGTAACTATCATTTGAAAGGCCCGGTTGTGAGCTCTTAGGTATTGAAAATAAAAGGAGAAGAATTTGTTGAACCCTCCAATAGAGCTCAACACAAGCTTCGATATGGTCGTGGATCCTTTGGATGAAAATTTTCACCCATTAACATCACAGAGAGCTTGTTAGTAACCAAAACAAAGATGATTCTAGCTACGATTAGTACCTCGAGACCCCAAGTTGAGCTTTATCTCCTAGTGTTGAGGTGCTATCTGTGCCACCTTTGGCGGCCAGTACTTAGAGTGGGTGTGATGGTGTTGTGCTAAAGAAAGAAAAGGATGAGGAAGGGATCGAGGTTTCATCCCCAACCCTGAATACTACATGAAGTGGGCACGTGTATCGTGGTGTGTGTGTTGCTGGTAAAGGGTCTTCTAATTGAGAAAAGGTGGTGGTGAATGAAAATTTTGTGTTGATTGATGTTTACTATGGTGGTCATTTTCTCTCTTTCTCTGTGGCTACTTTTGCAATATTGGATGTTGATTGTGTACCCTCATGGTGGTATCAACATCAGTCTTACTGCTTACATGTAGGTCAAGGGAAATTTTGGTGGTACTTTATTTCCTCCTCATGGTAGTTACAATAATTTTATTTTTCCCCATTTCAATAGAATCATCATGTAGCAAAATTTGAAATGTAGTTGAAATGTGTTGTGAAATGAAATTTTTGTAATGTTCCTGCATTTTGAGTTGGAAGCTTGTTGGCTCCCTTGTTCTACAAACGGGAAATCAAGGCTCATTTACAAGGGGTTCTAATTTTATGGAGCCTTCAGGTCTAGTATGTAAAAGGGTAGAAAATAGAAGAATACCAGAAAAGAGGATCGTGAATTTTTCTTGGCTGTAAATCCTACATATGAAAATCTTAAATAGTTAAGTAGAAATTACAAATATCAAAAAAAATTCCTTGCATAATGTGTCTACTCTTCTTTGTAAGCCATTTTGCAAGCTTTGAATATAATATCAAGTATATTTGGTTCATCTTTAGGTGTTCCATTTGAATGCATGCCTTTGTTTTTACTTTGGTTCAATGAATCAACTAAATGTTTAAATTAGGTCATGGGTTTGTGAATATTTACTGGGAATTTGGTAAGAAGTGGTGTATTATGTGCAGATATTTTTCATAACGCAAGTCCCTATGAAAATAGTCCACAATTATCAGATTTAAAAAATTTTTGCATGACAAGTTGTAATATGTATAAATCCATTCCCTAATTGATGAAGACACTAGTCTATTTGTCTTGGTACTTACCTTTGAAGGGATAATGATATATTGGACCATTGATTTAGGCTTACAATGCAAATCTTTTAAAATTTATGTACAATGAAGCATGTATGTGAGATATATTTCTTGTTCCTGGTAAATTGATAAATCTTTACTTGAAGAATAGCCAACCTTTGAGTGAATTATGTCATTTAGCCCTTGTAGGAACACATCTGTGATTTTCTATGTCATTTATTGAGGTAGTTTTATAAAATCCTAAAAGGAACACCCTCCTAAGTCCCACAGAGCCTAAAGTGTAGAAGATTATAGTCTTTGACTAAATTTTTATTAGTTGGCCATTCAATTTAAGGGTCTTGAACATAAGAATTGGTTACTCTTTAAAGATTCCTTAAGTGTATTGGGAAAAACACCAACAGAATGGAAACTCTGCTAGGGATAATATCATTCTCCAAACGTAAATAAATTCTAGAGTAAAAAGGTGAAGTGAACCTGAACATCTTGATTAGGTAATGAAAACTTCTTAAACCTAGTAAATATTTAAGTGAGCAAAGACTGAAGGATCCAAACGTGAATTTTCTATGGAAGATAGCCCAAAATGTGTACTAATTGCAAAGAAACTTCATCTCACTTGAAGTTCAGTCCTCTAGAAAGAGGTGGCGAACTTGATTCAAAGAACCTGTTAAAGCATACATCAATTGGATGGATCTACAATCTAAAAGATAGGATAGTCACCTGTTGCAAATTACCAAGTATTTTCATAGAATTTAAATAAATAGGAGCATATTATTAGTAAATCAAGATAAATTTCCCATTCTTGAGATGTAAATTATTCCCTAATGAGTGAATTAGCACTAGGTAAGGGAATCATAGTAATATCTTAGAATGCTTTTGTTTATATGTTAAATTCTTGTATCATGATGAAAGAAGCATTTTAAATTGTTAGATCTTAGGTAGCATTTGTAAGGAGTAAATATGCTAGGGGCTTGGGATCAACCTTGTAGAAGGAATTTATGTAATATTGTGTAATTGTTTGGTATATTTTAAATTCCTTCTCATGGATTTATGATGAGTTGTTCATCTATATCATGTGGTGTCAATATGGACACGAGCATTCAGGGTGAACAATCATTGTCCCACAAAGGAAATTTCAGTACTGATAGGTACAAGGCTATTAGCTTTGACAATATTTGTGGTAACCCAAGTGTGGTACCACCAAAGGTTAGGGATAGATTACCAAGATTTAGCGGTGAAAAGTCAGAATCAGAAAGCAGGCATGTGAAAAAATTTGTTGATGTGATGGGTGGTTATGAAATAGACCCTAAAGATGTGGTTATGAAGCTACTTGTTCAATCCCTGAAAGGACACACAAGATTCTTGTTCTCTTTTCTGCTTGCTTCATTTGTACATTGTTGGAGGGAACTCAAAGTAGTATTCATGGACAAATTTGGTGAGAGGATAAACCCAAGTGTTGCAAGGAGAAATTTCATGGAGATTTCTAAGGATAAGGAAGAATCAGCTCCTACTTTTAACCTCAGACTTGTAAGGTTTATAAGGGAAATCCCTAAACATATGAGGCTAAATTACGTAGAATGTTTGGCGGTGTATCTTGGAGCATTTAATAGTAAGATGAGTTTATTGTTAAGGGATAAGGAGCCTGCCACTTTACAACAAGCTTACCAAGAGGCTATGAACATTGAGAACAGTTTGAAATACTCAATTATGAGGGGACCTGTGATTGCTAGTAGTAGCTCTAATAGTATCCAGACTATTGAGCCAAGTACATCAAGAAGTAGAAGTGTTTCTCAAGAAAATGATCCCATAGATGTTGCATCTGCATTATTCCCACTAGATGTAGAACATGAGTGAAAATAGACCTCACATCAACCAAGGATGGGAAGGGTTGACTTGATTTTCTCCATTAGAAAATTGTATGAAAGGAAGAGGCATGCAAACGAGTCACTGTATGACTTGTTTTCAAGATTCTTGGATGTTCTGATGAAGATACCCAAGGTTTTTAGGCCTAGTGACTTAATGTGCATTAATTTTTTTTTTGAAGCCTAAATATTAGGATCAAGCCAGTGGTTTGAAGATTAGAATCCTCATATCCTTGATCAAGTAGTGGATTGGATAAATAATGTGGAAGATATCGAATAGGGTCATATGTCCCTAATTATTTCCTGTAATGTGGGTAATAATTTCCATAGTGAGGAGGATCACAAGTTAAGATTGATAGACCAAAGAAAAGTATCAGATTCAAAGCAATTGAATATTGACTGTTGTTTTACAAGCAACATAGAAGCAAGTGCAAGTAGTAGTGATGAGGATGAAGAGACAAAGTGTGAAAACAAGGAGGTAGTACCTAATTATCTTCCTAGGGATGTCACAAGCTATGAGAGAACACAAGAGGTATAGGGTGAAACCTCACAAATTGATTCAACCAACACTTATCATGCACCAATTAGTGATGGGAATGCACTTGGTTTCAGTGATATGGCAGGAATGAGGAACCAACAAGATGAGGTCGAGTTTGGACAGTCTTCAATTGAATATGATTCTTCTTATGAAGTGGAGATGGAATCCCTTACTTCTAGTAGGGGATATGTTAATAGCCTTGAGGGTGTGTGTTTTCTAGGCAGTGAGTAGTTCTCTTCATGTGAAGAATTCTCTAAATGTGGGTCAATTATTGCAAATATAAATGATGAAGAGGATATTGAGAATGTTTCTTTTTGTTCGTCAAGTGATTACACTGAATTTGAATGTAGTGATGATCTAAATTTTAAGAATCCTGACATTGAGGAAGATAAAGTACAAGAAACTACCATGAAGGTACGACAAAATCCTTTATTTGATGAACTTGCTTTGGACAGTGAGATTAATAATGATAATTCATATTGGTGTATAAGAAACCCTCTTTTTGAAGATAATCCTGATGAGTATTTAGCAAGTACTACTGGTGGATGTGTCATGGATTGCACAAATAAAGATCACAGAGATATTAAAGTTTTTAACTTTTCTCTTGAAGATGCCACCCTTGACTTGCTAGTTCCCCAAATAAATGGAGGATTTGGAGACAGAAACACTAATGAATCAAATTTACCCACATGTGATTGAGAAAATTGTACTTGATAGGTACCAAGAAGGTTCCTCAGACTTGATGAATTTTAAATATGATAATGGTTCCAATGATGAAGAGGTCCATGACTATGATGTCAACTTTTGATGTAGCATGGTTGTCAAAAGGGATGTAGATGATTCTCCTAATTTTCCTATGGTGCTTGGCTATGTACTTGAAAAGATAATTGAAATTTTAGGTATTCATGTTCTACATGATGAAATTTTCCCTGATATAAAAGGAAGTCTACTCTTAGGAGATCAAGAGGTGAATTAGGATAAAGGCATGGACACTCAAACAACATTATCTTATGATGAAGAGAGTGAATTATTGGATGATTCTACATAATATGTTAGTATTGTAGGATTATTTCATCCATGTGAGGAGAAATTCAAAAGAATGGATAACAAGGGGAATGATATAGGTTAGTATAAAGATTCGATGGAATATTTTGCACGTGCTCCCTATCTTATGGGTCATGTCATTCAACTTATTTCATCTCATGAAGACAACACTTATGAAAAAAAAATTGAGGATATGCCTTATAATGTTTTTCTATTACCTGATCTTATAAAAGATTGTCCAAGTATTAGCCAAAGTGTCTATGAGGTTCTCAAATTTCATAAGCAAGTGGAATATAACTTTATGCTTCATGACAGTGTGGAGTATGAGGGTTTCATCTTCCCAGTTCAGTTTGATGAACCTGTGATGGAAAGGGATGAGTGTGGCAATGCTACATCAATTGTCATAGGAAGTGTTGATTGTGATGTTGCTAGTGGCCTAGAATTGAATAATGTTCATGTGGACCCATTTCCAATAAAAAAGGCCAGAGTGTTTGGAAAATTGAAGAATTTCCCTTGAGTTATATGAATATATTGTAAATAAGTGTACATAAGTTGGTCTGGTGAGTTTTCTTTCTAGTTGTGTCTGCTTGCCTTGTTTAGGCATGCCCTTGGTTTTTGGCTTTCTACCCTAGTCTGTGTTGTGTAGTCTCACAAGATGCCCCATTTTTCCCATTTTTGAAAAATGTAGACCCCCTTTTTCTTTCTTTTCCCTTTTTTCTTTGTTGTTTTTGCTCGCTTTAGTATTGTTTTTTTTTTATGCTTGGCCGGTTCCTGGTTTTCCTCTCTCATTTTCACTTGGCCTCTTTGTATTATAATCCTCTTCTTCCTAGTCTTTTGGTGTTTCAATATGCTCTTAATGTTTATTTTGTTACTGGAAACTAGAATTCTGAAATCCTGTGTTGAGCCGAAAGAGTTTACATATCTTCAAAAAAGTTAAGTTTTGCCCAATATTTCATTGATCAAATTTTCTAAACCCAGTAATCTTCCCTTTTACCAAAGTCTGGTGCTTTATTGTTTCTTTGAACTAAAATTCGGAAACTAGAAAGTATGCTTTGAAATTTCCTTAAGTTTATCTTTCAGTTTCCGTTTTTCAGTCTTTCCCTTGTTTTGATATTTTTTCTTCTTTTTCTCAAGAAGTATTGCATGAATCACAGTGCTATTTGATCTCTTTCGAAAGCATTATCAAAAGCTTCAAACCCAGTGGTCATCATTAATCACATATATTTAATGGAGTATTCCTTGCAAAGAATTAGCATGGCATATAACTGTCACGTATAATGACCATGTCATCTTTCTTCTCAAATAGCAAGCCAAATCAGAAATCTAGGTGTTCATGATTTCAACCATAATCTGTAATGATTACACCTTTATTATAGGAATTAATGTGAAATAATAGGTAATTAATGAAAGTGGCGAACTACCTATGTACTTAGCACCACCTCAAGCATGCAATTGCTTTTACAACACTCCACTTCCTGTCATATTACAAATTTTCTAAAGACATTGAATTCACGAAGCTACTTTGGTGTGCAAAGAGAGGTAAATTTTTGAGAAACTAAGTCGCAGCCACCAAGGGTTTTGAAATTGTATTCTGAAGTCACAATTTTTAGCCAGAACTAGGTATGTTCTGAATAACTAATACATTGATAAGAGTTTCACAAGCTAGAAATCTTTGATGATGGTATTTTCTCATTCTGAAATTGAAATGTTAATTTTTCTCTGAGTTGTTAAATTTGATCAAAGAATGAATTGAAAATTTTATGAAATGTAAGTTTTGGTTAAATTTAACCCCAACTCAGATACATAGACAAATATTTTATAAATTGTAGAGCACATTATATCCAAAATGAGCACTTTTGATGCAAGAGTAGAAGATGAATTCAAGTAGTACAATTCACAAGCCATACCCATTAATGTCATGGTCATAGATACCCACATGGGATGGTCTTATAACATTGAAATCCATTCATGAATATTGCAAGAAAATGCTACCTAATGCACCAACAATGACATATCCAATGGGTTACTTCCTACAGGAGGGTTTCCACTAGCAATGGAAGCTCCATAATTAGTTATGCAATGCATAAACTATTATAATTCAGCCAAAAGGATTGTTGAAAAGGAAGGGAGAACTTATGTAGACTTAAATGTCAAAAGGGAATTATGTGTACATTTGGTCTCCCCTCCTACACAGATGTTCAATGTCGACCTAAGAGCCAAGGCCAAGACATATAAAAGCATTGAAGAGCGTAATAGAGAAATTATGAGCACCCAATGGTGCCAACAACCAATCACACCACCAACCAAGGTAATTCAGAGGTCTATGTTTAAACAATAAATACAAGACATAATAACTTTGCTGAGTAGAGTAGCTGGTTTGAGAGATGCAAGCAAATTCAAACCCTAGATGTTTGTGATAATATCTCAAATGATAGAAGGTCTTGTAGTGTTTCATTGGGGAAAATTGATAAGTGACAAGCTACATGAATAGATTACTACATTCCACAAGGCTAGATGCTTCTACATGTCATCATATGTTATTTACTTTTGTGCTATGAGAGCCAGTAAACAAGTATTAAAATAGATTGGTACTCTGGGCATGAAAGTTGGCAATAGTTTGATATATGCACATTTACCCCAAATCACTGTTCATGGGTACAAAGGTGATTAAAAATAAGTTAATGATTTGTTCTCCATGAAACTAGTGAGAACAATGGAATGTGAAAAAATTAAGAGATTGTCCCTATAAGCACAAAATGCCATTTGACCTATGGGAGGCTGGTACATACAACTCCCAACTTACTCCTACATCAGAGTGGAGGGATTTGATGGAAACCCATTACGATGCCCAGTTATCCTACAAATAAAATTATTTTATTGGAATTAGTGAGACAGTTAAAACCATCTCAGGCTCTCTTTATAGCCATTCTCACAAAAAGGCCTCTTTTAAATCTCCCATCACAATAGGAAATTATAAGTGTAGTGCAATCAAAGTAATTAATTTATGTGAGGAAGAACTGAGGACCTACCATTTAGAAGAATTTCCACTCCATAGAGTGTACTATGATATTGAAGGAAATATTGCTAGAAATATAGTTGGTTTTCATGCTCATGTGCCTCATTTAGAAGATTATTGGCTTAGCTATGAAGACAAGCATGTGGTTAGAAGGAAAATGTATGAAATAATGACTTTAGGGTTTTATCGAATGCTCAAACTCTATGATATCCTAGACCAGTTGTAAGAAGATGATGGTCAAGTGCTGAATAAGTTTTACAATGATGACAAGGTATATGATGAACCCATTCCAGACCCAGGCGTTGATGACAAATGCATGACATCAATTGATGATTTTACTAAGCCAATCCTAAGGTATAATCAACACTGGATTAATTATTTTTTCAAAATTTTAAGAGAAAGAGGAATTGAACCCATCTACTTAGAAGATAAAAGAAGAAAAAAAAAATGAAACTATTTTTGAAAATGGAGAGCCTACCAAGAAGAAAAGAAAGACTAGTAAGGTTAATCTAAGAGTTAGAATTGAAGAAATAACCCCTGAAGCAATAAGATAGGAAGTTCACACAAAATTATCAGAAAAATGAAAAGATGCAGAGACAGGTAAAGATAAATCAAAATCAAGACCTAAAGGTGCATCTTCTTCTACAGCCAGACCCAGAACTAGAATAACTATTAATGAAGGAACATGAGTAATAGGGAATGTTGGTACACAAACTAGGTTTGCATCCTAAAGAGCTAAAACATTATTCACTTCTAGCCCTTTTGTTAATATGGCTAGTGTGAAGCAAGCACTGGGTAGGAATCTTGTGGCATTAGAGGAAATTTGTAAGGAAGATGAAGCCAAAATTAAGGAACAAGTAGATAGATGGGGTGCTATGTGGGAAAAGGTAAAGGAAAAGAAATCCAAAGACAAGCCCATAATACACCCAGTGATACAAGAAATTCAGGATATGAGCTCTAACCCCATAAATATTGAAGAAGAAGAATTTATTCATGGAACTCTCAGCCTCAGAGGCAAGAAATCCCAGGATGCTTGAAATGGAAACAAGGGAAAATGTAGAGAAAAATCCTATTGATGAGAGAGTTTCTAAAGATACTCTTGATTCTCAATTTTATTTTGAGAATGTGCAGCATGTTAATGAACACTCATAGGTATTTGAAGAATCAAATAAAGGCCATGCTGAAACAAAAATTGAAACTAAACTTCTAGAAGAAGAAGCTACACAGTTCATAGGAGATGGAACTAAAAATGAAAAGAATCCTGGTGTAGCTATAAATGAAGAAGATAAGACTTAGAGAGAAGAATCAGAAAATCTAGATAGAAAGGAAAATGTAAGTCTCCAAATAGAGGAGGCAGTGCTAAATTCTAACAATCCTGAGTCTATGTCAGATATTGCTAAATAAATTCCCATTTCATAAAATAAGGCAAGTCAAAGAGATGAAATTCTTGAATCAAGTAATAGAAAGAGACAAGAAAGAGTTACAAAGGTACAAAAATATGATGATACACCTGATTGGTTAATCAAAGAATTAGCTTCTCCAATGGAAGTAGAAATATTACCTCTGAATCTCAAATATTTTATACAGGAAGTAAGTACTCCTAAACCTAGGTTCAGAGCAAAAGCAAAGCATGTCATACAGAGGAATGCAGATGGTAATAGAACTATCCAGATAGCTACTCCAACAAATGATAAGGATATACATGAGATAATGCCTAAGGAGTACAAAATCACAAGTTTTAATCTTGGACAGTCATCTTGGCAGCAAGAACTAGAAGAAATAAAAGTACATTTAAATGCTACTATTGCCAAAGTATAGAAATATAAATAGAAGAAAAGAGAATTGAAAGAACTAGTTGCTACCTTGGAATATTTTATTAAGTCACTGACTTTATCTAGTCAAGAATAGGCTAAACTGCCCCAACATTCGGTGCTAATGACACAAGAGCAAGTAGATGCCATTGTTGCAAGTTGTCATAGAATGAATATGTTTGAAGAATGGATTGAATATTGACACTGGATTGAATATTGAATCTGAAGCAAACAAAGCACAAAAAAATGATGTCATACTTCAAGTGATTGAAGAATATACTAGGCTCAAGCTTAATTGGAGAGCAATACAAAGGATTTAAAAAGAAAATATGCATCAAATATTAAGAGCTTTCCAAGAGTACCAATCAAAGAAAGAAGGAGGAAGTTTGGAACCAGAGCCATAAATGAATATGGAAAGAACTGGATACTAGATACTAGAAATGTAATGGATTTTATTTCTTGTTTTAATTTGCAAGTTGATCTTGGTCCCGGTAGGTGTTTCTCATTCTGGTATTTTGAATGGTAGCCTTGATGGAGATAAAGTGTTCATGCTAAAGTATGAAGAAAAAGTGTTGTTATGGACAAAGTCAAAGCTTTGACTTATTCTAGAATGTTCTTGATGACAGTTGGCAATGCCACGTGACATATTTTAAATTGTTGTTTTTGATTCTCTGAGATACTTTTAAGTTGAAATTCTGAGTGCCTTGTTTCTATAAAAGCTCATCTCCTCCCAAATTTTATTTTAAGTTTAGAATTTGTGGATGTCAGAGGAGCAAAAAATTCTTTAAATTTTTGTTCTTTTCTCTTATTTTCATAACCATTATGGTGTAAAACTTTGAATGCACTTAGACATTGATTGATATTAGAGCTTTATGGATAGCTACCTATCTAAGTATCTTTTGTAGCTGGTTTTGTAAGTTTGGTTGAACAAGACTATATGTTATGCCATTTAAGGGTGCATACAGAACCTATTCGTTGTACATAATTGAAACCGCTTCTTTAAAAAATTGCACTATTTTATACATAGTTGTGAAGCAATCTAGTGAAATGTAAAGTGGTTTGCTCTGTTTTGATTAATTCTTTGGGGAATCCATGGAGAATAACTAGGAGAAAAATTTTATTTTCATTATTTTTTTTATATTTTACTTTAGATTAGATGTTTAATATTTTGAAAATGTTCCAAACATATAAGTGAATGGAAATAGTTTTGTTGAAAATATTTTATTTTCCATGAAATTGTTGAATGCTTAATGCTAAATCTACTTAAGTGATATCAAAGAATTTGTGTTATTCATGAAATATTATGATGAATCTTTTAATTTCATGATGTCATTTGATGATGAAATGAAGTTTTATGTGAAATGTTAGTGATTCTTGGAAAAGCTAGAAATAACTATAGTCCCTTTGAGATTAATAGAAAATTGTCACATCATTACTCGAGAGTGACCCTAGTACAACCATGACCTAGTTATCAAAGACTTGGGATTAAATGAAAGTTAATCTTTTCTCTGTAAATGCAAAATTTCTTCTTATGTTGTCTTTGTTTCATATCTTTCAAGAAGGGTAGGCTCTTTGCAGTCTTGTCTATGGAGATTTTATTTGATCTGTTTACTGCAATTAAAATCATTGTCAATAGTCTATACCCACTGGGGGGATTGAATATTGGCTAATGTCTGTTGGCTGAATGGGTATAGCAAGTAATCGCTATACACATGGGGTATACGTCCTTGTGAATGAGCCACTGATGGAGCTTCTCAAAAAATTGTAATTTGTAAGCTACCCATAGACCTTATCTGCTTTTAAAACCCTTGTCCCCATGTGCGAGTATGGTTTTTCTTATGAAATCCTTTATGTCTTCTAGCATCATGTTGACCTACCCTACTAGTTACCAGTTCCTTAAGTCATTACTTAATCCATTATATGTGTTTTCCTACTAACCCCTTTAGCTTAGAATGCCAATCACCCAATGGCTATTGATTCTAAATGTTTTCATAAAGTTCAATTCTCATATTTCCCAACTGACTTAGGCTTAATTCATCTAGCTGTGAGGGTGAAACCATCATCGACCTAGTATTGTCTCCTTATTTAATGTTGATCGTGTTGTGTATGTAGTTTTAGTGATTTGAGACCATGGGAGGAGATCTTGACCATACCCCACTAGCTTGCAGATGAAAAATGTTGGTCGGTTATATAGTGCGAGCACAATGAGATGATGATGTGTGTCCTCATATGGATGTGGGGCCCATTCTCCACTACCTAGCTCATTACCCATGGTTCTAAAATGATGGCCAAGATTGAATGACTGGGGACGATCTTTGTCATTCCCTGCTAGCTCATGAGGAGAAGATGAAGGTACGTTAAGGGCTGTGAGATTAGTGAGATCCTGACATATGGATCAATCCACCTAGCCCATGAGACATATGAAGGTTTTCAACTAAAGAGTTGTTGTCTAAAGTGGGTTAACACCATTGGCCAAATACAAATCAATGAAGCACTATTGGATTTCAAGCCTAGTTAGCTCAAATTAGGCCATTTGATCTGTCATCTCATCATGAGATCAATGGTGGACATTCAAAGTTGATAAACGAGCACATGATAGCCATTTTCATTTTGCAACCAGTGGGAATTAATGGTTTATTATTTGCAAGTGTGATCAAATTGATCTTCATGCCTGTGAAGACTTAATTGCTGATAATCATGAAGAATAGTATGCATATTTCCATGCACTTGGAAATTAAATGTTGACAATATGCATGTCAACAAATTTCCCAATTTTCACTTGTGTTTCTCATGGAGAATTGATGATTGATATCATCACTTTGTTTAATAAATAGAAGTGGTGAGTTGCTATTTTTTCCATAGCAATTAGTTGTCAAGTCTTTGAGTGTGTGTAGAGAGCCAAGGTTGTGAGTGTATATTTTCTAGTGATAGGATGAGTAAGCTTGGTGCTTCCATAGTTCTAGTTCGGAGGTCTTCTTAGCTCAATTCATAAGAGTCTCATGAAGATAATAGAAGCAGGGAATTTGTACCTATTGCTACCAGATGTAGCTATCATCTGAAAGGTTGAGTTGTGAGCTTAGAGGCATTGAAAATAAAAGGAGATGAATCCGTTGGACCCTCCAATAGAGTTCATCACAAGCTTTGATATGGTCAAAGATCCTTTGGATGACAAAATTTTCCCATTAACAACATGGAGAGATCATCAGAAACGAAAATGAAGATGGATTCTAGCTACCATTAGTACCTCAAGACCTCGGGTCAAGCTTTACCTCCTAGTGTTGAGGTGTTGTTTGTGCCACCTTTGGTGGTAAGAACTTTGAGCGGGTGTAATGGTGTTGTGCTAAAGAAAGAAAAGGATGAGAAATGGGTTGAGGTTTCATCCCCAACCCTCATAAGTACATGAAGTGGGCATGTGTATTGTGGTGTGTGTGCTACTGGTAAATAATCTTCTGATTGAGTAAAGGTGGTGGTGAATGAAAATTTTGTATTGATTGATGTTTTCTATGGTGGTCATTTTCTCTCTATGCATGCATGGATACTTTTGGTGTGTTGGATGCTGATTGTGTTCCCTCATGGTGGTATCAACATCGATCTTGCTACTTACATGGTGATCGAGGGACATTTTGGTGGTACTTTATTTCCTCCTCATGGCAGTTGTAATGATTTTTTTTTCCCCGTTTCAGTAGAATCATCATGTGGGGAAGTTTGAAATGTAGTTGAAATGTGTTGTGAAATAATTTTTTTGTAATGTGTCTGCATTTCAAGCTAGAAGCTTGTTGGCTCACTTATTCTATTAAAGGGAAATCAGGGGTCATTTGCAAGGGGTTCTAATTTTCTGGAGTCTTGAGGTCTAGTATGTCAAAGGGTAGAAAATAAAAGATTATCATAAAATAGGATAGTGAATTTGTCTTGGCTGTAAATCCTGCATATGAAAATCTTAAATAGTTATGTAGAAATTATTGATATCAAAAAAAATTCCATGCATAATGCATCTACTCTTCTTTGTAAGCCATTTTGTAAGCTTTGAATATAATATCAAGTATATTTGGTTCATCTTTAGGTGTTTCATTTGAATGCATGCCTCTGTTTTTACTTTAGTTCAATGAATCAAATAAATGTTTAAATAAGGTCACGGGTTTGTGAATATTTACTGGGAATTTGGTAAGAAATGGTGTATTATGTAAAGAATTTCCATAATACAAGTCCTTATAGAAATAGTCCACAATTATCAAATTTGAAGAATTTCCACATGATACGTTGTACTATGTATGACTCCATTTCCCAATTGATCAAGACAGTAGTCTATTTTTCTTAGTACCTACCTTTGAAGGGATAATGATATATTGGACCATTGATTCAGGGTTAGAATGCAAATCTTTTAAAATTTATCTACAATGAAGCATCTATGTGAGATATCTTTCTTGTTCCTCATGTGTCATACAAAAAATAGTCTCTTTCTTGACATGGGAATAAATCATGATAATTAGACTTAATCAGGCCTTGATTCAAGTGTTGTGAGGCATTTTATGCATCCACACTAGGTCTTTTACCCTTACAAATCAAATAAAATGCATTTAATGATGTCTTGTGAAGGTGTTGTGAAGTGTTGTAACAGGTTTCTACACTCTTCTAGACTTATTTTATTATAATTCATCTAAATATTACCTTTTTATTCATCATAAAGTCCTATTTTGAAGTTTTGTAAAGTCTTGTAACAAGATTTCATGCTTTTCTAGGCATAATTTCACTATTTACACCTTTCTTATGCTTTATGTGACATGTTTATGCCCTTATAAGGCTTAATTAAGTGGATTTTTGAATGTAAACCTAACAAACAACATTAAATGCAAGATAATTTTGGACACCTACTTTCAAGTCCAAGGTGGAACCCATTCACCGTGGGTGGCAAATGAATCCCTCTTGGCTCCAAATTCTAAATATTTTAATTTTTTTTAGGTTTTTATTTAAAAATACCTTATGTCGACCTGTGATGAGGTATTATTGGGTTAGTAAGGCACAAGTGTGTATAAATAAGGGTTTTTCTCCTCATTTTTCATCTCCTACAATCTCTTATCTCTTATCATTCATTCATCCACCATTCTTCTATCTCAAGTCAAGCAACTTAGGGTTTTATCATTACAAGACATCAAGAAAAATCTTAAAGACATTCAAGGGTTGAAGCTTCGTCAATTGCTAAGAAATTCAAGATCAATTCATCATTCCAAGGTAATCATTTCCATTATTCCATGCTTCTTCACTTTATTTCATCATTTTGGTTTAATTACCTAAAAGTGGTCGGACCAAGGCAAAACCCCATGCCCTAACATTCACCATTTCTTCTTCTTGCTTTGTGTGTTTGTAGATTTAGGAATCTCGAAAGCTTAGAAATAATTAAAGATAAATTTTGAAGGCTGCTCAAGTCTTCTCTTCATTCAACAAGACAAAGAATCAGCAAAATATCATTTTCAGGCCTGTAAATCAGAGTTTCAAAAGCGGAAACCTATAGGGCATTAGAGTGTAGATCAGAAGCTCCAGAATCTACCTTTGAAAAATTAGAAATTCAAAAGTGGACTCATTTTCCATGGGTGGAAAATGAGTCCCACTATAGGGTCAATTTTGTGTTTTCTACATTTTTGAGTACCCATTTGTCAAAAATGGGTTCCGGCATATGGAAAATGAGTCCACTATAGGGTCAATTTTGTGTTTTCTGCATTTTTGAGTACCCATTTGTCAAAAACAGGTTCCGGCATAGTTTAGCAGAACTGGGACTGATTTGCCCAGAATGGAAAATGAGTTCCTCTAGGCCTGAAAAACATCAACAACAAAATTTTAAAATCAATTTCTTATCCTCATCAAAGTTCTAGGTGCACACTTTCAGTCTGATTCATTTTTGTTGCATTTTTTCATTTATTTGTAGGTGATTTTGCAATACACAATGTGTTTTCAAACAAGTTGTTTAACTTTAGTTTCTATTCATTAGTCAATCAATTTTATTAGTTTCTTGCATTTGAAAATTGCATTTAGGCATATTGAATTCATATTCCATCCATATCACATTAACTTTTGAATGTAAACATAAGCATTTTTAACCCTATTCCTTCCCTTTTAGGTGAAAATCCTAGAAGAGTAAGTGTCTAATAAGGTTCCAAAAATCTATGTTTCATTTTGGTGAACCTAGTTTTAGAACACTTTTTTTTTATTTTATTTGGAGTCCATTTTCATCATAATCCTAGCTTGCATTGCATTTGCATTAGAGTTGCATTATTAATTTGCATCTAGGGTTTCAAATTTTTGTATTAGAAAAAAGTACATTTAGCTTACATTTTTGCATACAATTTCCTTAAAAATATCTAAAATTTTGCATCTCCATCTTAGGTCTACATAATACAACCTCAAACACATCAAAAAAACTTCAATTTTTTTGAAAATTTTGCAAAAATAATAGTACTGGGACTCATTCGCCATATTGGGCGAATAAGTTCCTATTCAAATTTTTGATAGTCTATTACTACATCAAAAACCTAATTTCTATGCTTCCAATGCCTCCTAGTATCATATAGTATAAGTCTAAAAAAAATTTGGAACATTTTTTTATGTATTCAGCTCAAAAACATCATTTTGGATCACTCATTCTTCACATCACTTCATTTGCAAACACCGTTAGATCTAAAAATGCTTTCATTTATGCAATTTTGCATAACATTCATAAAAAACTTTTCACTTTTTCCTATACAATGTTTCTATTCCTAAAACTTTGCATAAGTTTGTTAAAATTACTTTTCATTCTTGCATGTACATTTTTTGTATTCTTTAAATCTTGCATTTATTGGATAAGAGTGTTTTGTATCTTTATATATACATTGTTCATATTGCTTAAACATTGCATGGGATGGTTACATGCACTTTTCATTCTTATTCAAAAAATTCTAATACACATATGTAGACATGTTAAGAAACACTTCCTATTCCCTCCCTATGAGAGTGTTTTAGTGAAAGAGACTACAACTTGGGCCATTCCTAACGATCATACTTGTTCTTCTCATAATATCTCTCCTCTTGATGATGAAGATATTTTAGTAGAAGAATCAATTAATGAGAGTTTTATGAATCCTAGTTGTTTCTCTCCGTTTACCTCTTTTAGCGGACAACACAACCAACATAACACAACCTTAGAGGATCATCACAACAATATTTGTTCTTCTTTTAGTATCTCTACTAGTTGTGAAGTAGATACTTTGATGTTAGACAACACAATCGATGAAGTTCATCCATATCTTAGTTGTCCCACTTCACCTAGGGAAACCCCTCTTGAAAAACAATCTTCAACTATTGATCATTCCCCTACTTGCAATGAAATCCTTTTAGAACAACCAACCTATGAATGTCAAAAACATTTGGGTTTTTTTCTTCTAAAAACTCTCCTTCTAGGGAGAATCTCATGGTGCAAACATATATTAACATCGACACATCTCCTTCAACCACTAAACCTTCCCTAGGTAAGGATACTCAAGTGGTATAAGAATCCCCTTCACCATCACATCATGCCAATCAATATAACATTTTTGAGGTTATGATGACACAACTAGGATCTCCTTTAATTACTCAAATTCCTAAGTCACCTTCCATTAGTGAGAAACATAAAAAAATTAGAGATGTCTTGAAATCCATGATGCAATCTACTCATAACAATGTTTTTCAGCCACTAAGTTGTCACTTAGTTGCTCAAACATCTAAGGGACCACACAACACTCCTACACTATTACCTTTTCCTCAAAAAATACCTAGTGTTGAAGATCATAAAAATACTCCTACTAATATATATGTATGGGAGCTTATTCAACTTTCACCAATAGTCAAACTTCTCTTCCATGAAATGTTGGAAATACAGAAGGAAGAGATACAGTCTTACATGAAACCAAATCATGTAACATCATCCTATCATCCCATGCAAGCCACCTTGTTAGAAATCACATTCCCTAAACATGCATTACCCCCACTTGAGGTACAAAACAAGAATGATGCCTTGATGATAAAGGTGATCATTAATGAAACTTTAGTTTTACACACTCTCATTGATAATGGATTGGAAATTAATGTTTGTAGCATGGACCTCCTAGACAAACTTGGCATGGGAAAAAATATTATTCAACTTAATGATGTTCATATTTGTGGTTTTGACGATATTCATAGGCAACCACTTGGGATAATCACATTACCTATTGAGGTCAAACCTATCGTGTTGCCTACCTCTATTCATATCATGCAAGAATCTCTTTCATACAATCTTATCCTCGGGAGACCATGGATTCATGCTATGAAAGGAGTCCTATCTACCCTTTACTGTATCATGAAATTTGAATACAAAAACAAGATATATACGATTGATTTCGATGAGCGAAGCTATGTGTCAACTGATCACAACACTTCCCACTCCCCTAATCCTTTCATTCCTAGATCAAAACATGAACCTATACAAGTTGATGATAATTATTCACCTACAAAAAAATTTTGTGTGATAATTAGGGGTCATTAGATTCTACACCTCCTTTCTATAAAATTTCCAAAATCTCACCCTCATGTTCTAAAGAGTCATATACACACAATTCATTTTTAGACACAAGTTCTAGTAGTGATTTGAGTTTCACACCTATGTTTAAGGGAGGGTGTGCAATGTCTCACTTTCCACCCAAACAACCTTATGTTCCATTCACTTGAATTAGTTCTACCAAATCACCCCATGGTGGTGATGGGGGTAATATAACTCCCATCCCTCATGAAGCAACGACACATCACACTAAAAAGGATTTGTGTTCTTGTAAAGAAACCAATCCTTCTCACAAATACACACCCCCTTCATCTCACTTGGAATATTATTATAATCTTCCTTCTACACATGGATGCAATAAACAAATGAACAAAATTGGCATATCATACTTATCCCCACTCTTATCCAAGACTTCACACAACAACAACATTCAACATCTCAAGGAGCATGTTACTCTTCCTTGTGTGGGAGCACCTAATTCCTTTACTTGATATTTACTTTTATCCATTCGAGGCTCCCCTTTTTCTAGCACTAAGTGGGGGCAAGGGGTTCACTAGCCTTGTCCTCGTATGTCACTTGTTGTTTCCTCCTTTGGCTAGTCATTAAATTTTCATAAATACATAAGAGAAAGCTCAAGATGTGGAAGACATGCCTTAAGTTGGCTTGCATATGACATACTTCCCTCTTTCATGACGTAGCTTATCAGAAACATATGACTTGGCATATGACTATCCAAGTAAGCTCTCATGTCCTCCTCTTCTACTTTAAAGAAATTTCTCATAGTACAGGTACTCACAACCTCTTTAAAGTTGGGGCATATATCACCTCACATTTCATTGTGCAATTTCTCTCTTCTTGCGATGCATCCTTTTCTTGGTGGGGTCATTGGGCTTGGGCTTGATTTCCTCGAAGAGCGTGATACTCCTTTTGACTTATTCTCTCTTGGAGACATTAAGCATGATTTTCCCTAAGATGAGACCTTGCACTAACAAATAAAAATCCCCTTTACAAATATTCTTTACATAAACATTTACAAAAAGAATTACATTATGGTGTCTTATCAATGTTATCAAGAGCATAAGTTTGGTATGGTTTGTATAATGGGAAGCTGACACACTGGCATGAATTTCTCATTATACTATGGGAAGCTGATACACTAGCATGAATTTCTCACTAAGCCACTTCTTTTGGGCCTTCTCAACTTGTAGACAACCAGAAGTTCCATGGCCCTAGAGTGAGTATACTTTTGGGATTTCTCACCCGATGGACAACCAAGAGTTCCATCTCCCCAGAGTGATTGGACATCTTCTTTCTAAACAAACAACCTATATCTAATCCACAACTAGTTGGATAAACAAACGAAGCTTGATCCACCTTTTCATTTTCATCTTTTTCTTCTTGCCATTGCATGAATTCGTATCTTGAAGGTTTGAATTAGGATCTTAACTACTAGGGGCTTACGTAACCTCCTTCAATATTTGTCATTCTTTGTCACCTGCATATGTACATGAGGATCTCTCTTGAATGTCTAATTTAGTGTGAGTTTGAAAAAAGTTAATCCTCGCACTAAAGTGGGGTCTAAATGTTCCATAGAAAAAAGGGTCTCTTGCTTGACATGGGAATAATTCATGATAATTGGACTTAATGAGGCCTTGATTCAAATGTTGTGAGGCATTTTATGCATCCACACTAGGTCTTCAACCCTTGTAAATAAAATAAAATACATTTGATGATGTCTTGTGAAGGTGTTGTGAAGTGTTGTAACACATTTCTACACTCTTCTAGACTCTTTATTTCATAATTCATCTAAATATTACCTTTTTATTCATCATCAAGTCCTATTTTGAAGTGTTGCAAAGTCTTGTAACAATATTTCACACTTTTCTAGGCACATTTTTTCTATTTACACCTTTCTTATGCTTTATATGACCCCTTTATGCCATTATAAGGCTTAATTAAGTGTATTTTTGAATGTAAACCTAAAAAAAAAATTAAATGCAAGATAATTCCCGACACCCACTTTCAATTCCAAGGGGGGACCCATTCGCCATGTGTGGTGAATGAGTCCTTCTTAGCTCCAAATTCAAAATATTTTAAATTTTCTTTTGGGTTTTTATTTAAAACTACCTTATGTTGGCCTGTGATGAGGTATTATTGGGTTAGTAAGGCACAATTGTGTATAAATAAGTGTTTTTCTCCTCATTTTGTGTCTCCTTCGATCTCTTATATCTTATCATTCATCCATCCATCATTCTTTTATCTCAAGTCAAGAAACTTAGGGTTTTCTCATTACAAGACATCAAGAAAATTCCTCAAGACATTCAAGGATTGAAGCTTCCTCCATTTCTATATAAATTCAAGATAAATTCATCATGGAAAGGTAATCAATTCCTTTTTTCCATGCTTCTTCACTTTATTTCATCATTTTGGTTTAATTACCTAAAAGGGGTTTGACCAAGGTAAACCCCCATGCCCTAACATTCACCATTTATCCTTTTTGCTTTGTGTGTTTGTAGATTTAAGAATCTTGGAAGCTTAGAAACCATTGAAGATAAATTTGAAAGGCTTCTCAAGTCTTCTCTTCATTCAACAAGTCAAAGACTCATCAAAATCTCATTTTTCAGGCCCGTAAAGCAAAGTTTTGGAAGTAGACACCTGTAGGGCATCAAAGTGCAGATCGAAAGTTTTAGAATCCACCTTTCAAAAATCAGAAATTCAAAGTGGACTCATTTTCCATGGTTGGTAAATGAGTCCCACCACAAGGTCAATTTTGATTTTTCATAATTTTTGAGTACCCATTTATAAGAAACAAGTTTCGACATAGTTTACCATAACTAACACTTATTCACCCAGAATGGCGAATGAGTCCCTGCAAGCTTGAAAAACATCATCAACAAAATTTCAAACGAAATTTCTAGTCCTCATCAAAGTTCCAGGTGCACACTTTCCGTCTGATTAATTTTTGTTGCATTTTTCCATTCATTTGTTGGTGATTTTGCAATACACAATGTGTTTTCAAACAAGTTGCTTTCCTTTAGTTTCTATTCATTATTCAATCAATTTCATTAGTTTCTTTCATTCAAAAATTACATTTAGGAATATTTCATTCATATTCCATCCATATCACATTAACTTTTGAATGTGAACATAAGCATTTTTAACCCTATTCCTTCCCTTTTAGGTGAAAGATCCTATAAGGGTAAGTGTCTAATAAGGTTCCAAAAATCTATGGTTCACCTGGTAAATTGATAAATCTTTACTTGAAGACCAGCCATCAGTCGAGTGAATTATGTCATTTACCCCTTGTAGGAACAGATCTATGATTTGCTATGTCATTTATTGAGTTAGTCAAATAAAATCCTAAAAGGAACACCCTCCTAGGTCCCACAGAGCCTAAAGTGTAGAAGATTACAGTCTTTGATTGAATCTTATCAGTTGGCCTTTCATTTTAAGGGTCGTGAACATAAGAATTGGCTACTCTTTAGAGATTCCTTAGTTGTATTGGAAGAAACACCAACAAGGTCATTTCACTATGTTTCACTAAACAACTTTATGAGCAATTTTAGGAGATCAAGAAAAAATTAAAGAGAAATTTCAATGTGTTCAAGGGAATATTTATAGAATATTATTGAAGCAATCAAAATTCATTTCATCATGTCAAAGTTTTTCTACAACATGAATGTTGTTTGAGCTCCTATGTTAATGTATTGTTCAAGATCAATTCAAGCATATGAAAGGCATTATTTAACATAAAGTTTTATGATGAAGATCTACATTCATTGGGGCACTTCATGTTAGTTTTCAGATCTATCCAATGTTCAAATGAGGATTGGTGAGTTTTGGGATTGCATTTTTCCATTCATCATTCCTTCATGCATTTCTATGATAACGAAAAAAGTAGGCTTTTCCCTTGCTTTTTTTGGATAATTAACATTAAAACTAATCTAATGGTTTCTTGGAGTGGTGTTGTAATGTGTTGTACACATTAACATCATTCTAGGACCTTTATTTGATTAAAAAATCCATAATTAGTCATTTCCAAAGGTGTTGTGAAGTGTTTAACACACTTTCACAATTTTCTAGGACTTATTTATTTAATTAAGCCTTATGGGCCACTTTCTGTATAAAATGTACCTAATATGTACCTTATTTAGGTGTTGTAAATTTTGTAACACACTTTCACATTTATCTAGGGTGGATTTAATTAATTGTGGTTGATTGGAGTTAATTATCCCTTTTAATTCAAATTTAAGCTTTATTTATGACACCTCCCGAAAGATCTATCCTAACACCCAGTAATTAAATAATATAACATTTATATTGGGAAAATTTAAGGTCTTAGAAAATGGTGCCAAGACTCATTCACCCTAGGTGGCGAATGGGTCCTCCCTTAACAAAACCCCCATGTTTTTGTTGATCTGGAATGGGTTTTTAGTGCTCTTTTCATCCCCCAAGGTTAAGTCCTGATAAACTATGCCAGGACCCATTCACCTAAGGTGGTGAATGGGTCCTCCCTTAATGAGGACCCCCTTTTTAAATTTCATCTTGGCAAGAATTTAATAATGTTTGTTTCTAGATCTGGTGTCAACTTGAATTGTTTGAATTTCAAGGTTCATCTCCTAATTTACTATAAATAAGAGGTTAATTCGCACTATTTCTCCTAAAAAGATTGAGCAATTTTATAATACATCACAAAAACTTCAATAAAGCATTATAAGATCATTTTCAAGGAATTTCAAGACATATTTCAATATTTTATTGCAAAAATTCAAGATTATATCATGTCAAGGGTTTTATGCATGCATTCATGCTGTTGAGCTAAAATTGTGAGTGTAGCATTGAAGATCTATTGCAAGCATTGTTTCACATCTTATTCAAGGATCAAGATCAGCATTCTTCATGGCCACTTCATGTTAATTTGTATATTTTTTTCACAAGACAACATCCAAGGTATCTACATTGCATCATTTCATGTTTCATGCTTCATTTCCTTTATTTCATCATCTAGCTTGGTTACCTACAAGGGGTTTGACTGAGGAAAACCCCCATTAACTAAAAATCAACAATTTTTTCCTCCCTTGAATGTGTGATTATAGATTTACAAGTTGAAGATCAAGTGGAGCAAGTTTGGAGAAAAATTGTCAAAGTTGTCAAGTTAACATTTAAAGTGCAAAATCAAAGAATTGAAGCTATAGAATTAACTATATACTTCCAAAACTTGATAACCGAGATTTTGAGAGTGTAGACATCTAGGAGCAAGAGCCTGATATTAGTTTCAAAAATCCTAAAAGGGGCCCATTCGCCGCTGAAGGAAAATGGGTCCTTTGTAGCTTAAAAACAAGTTTTTGACAAGGTACACAACTTTTTATGCTCTATAAACTTCCCTCATAGTTGCTATAATAGTTAGGTAGAATTTCTAATTGTTATTTGCATCTTTTGGCTCTCATAATTACATATTTTTTCAGTGATTTTGGTTGGAAAATATAGTTGTTCATCACTTTGTCAACTCATTATGGTGAACCCATTTTTCACATTCATCATTAATGGCGAACCTGACATATTGAGCATTGCAATTTTCTGATTTTTGGATTCTCTCATTGCATATTAGAGTAGATCTTACAATCATTAAGATATCATTTAAGGTTACTTTTTTTTCTTTCAAGTCTTGCATCTCATTGAGGGTATAGATTTGTATTGTTTTGCATTTCTCCAAATCTGAAAAATACAAAAAAGAATGTCAGTCATTTTGCATATCATTTATATCTCATACAATTGCATTTGAATTTTTTTTTTTTTAAATCATTTAAATTTAGGCCTTGCATTTCATCCTTTTATTGCACATTTACATTGCAAATTTCTAGAAAATATCAAACTAAAAGTCACTCTCTCAGACTTGGAACTGAAACATGGTACTTGTTGATCATGAAAGCTTGTTCCTCTCTAACAATCTTATGGGAAATTCCATGACTGGGTGACTAATTTGTCCCTCACTAAATAACCTCTGGGATTTTTATAGAAAGTCAGCTCTTCTTTATGTTTGGGGAAAATGTAGAAAGAAATGTTAATAAAACATGAAAATAGTGATGCGCCAAAGCTTTTACAACATTTCAAACCTTAACTTATTTCCTATGAATGATATAATAGACACATAATGCCACAAATCCTTCATTCTTGGGAAGAGAATGAGCAACAAAGGCTTAGTAAATGCATAGTGCAATATTTAAAATATCCTTGTGGGAAGCACCCATTATGGTTCGATCAAACATAGGAAAACTCTACAAGTTAACAAAAATATCCAAAAAATTATAGAAACCCTTTCTCCCTTTACAACATAATATGAAAAATAACAACTTTTGTAGAAAATGGAAAAGTTCAACAGACATAATCTAATTTTTGAAAGCCGTCATTCAACACAAAAGCTTAACAACATGGAAATTAGCTAACTATCAAAATAATCTTAAAATAATATTTTTAACATGAACAAAAACATAAATAAGAAATTTGACAAAGGCCATAACATGCACAGTTTCGAGGACTTCCTCTAAATAAATTGAACTTCAATATCAAATGAACTAAAAAAAAGGTCGGATGCCAATTCAATGATAGTTTAAGTTAAAATATAACATGCTAAAGAATAGCAGTATTATGTAAAACTTTCTACTTTTGAAAACATAAAAACTCCCTACTAGATCCATCTACTTTGAAAATATTTTTGAAGTAATTTTTCTAAATTTTTTGCTTATGCTACCAACCCCTATTTATAACTAGAAGATCAAACACTGCCAGCAACATTCCAAAAACAAAAAATACGAGGTTCCTACACCTAATAGCCCACAATTTGATCTTAGATTTTGTTTAGATCATGCAATCTTTTCTCATTAAGTCCCAACTACTTCATTAATGGATTTAGATATTTAGCAAAGGTTGAAATTAGAAAACAAATGGATTCTAACACAACCTAGAAAAAATATGATTGGTCAATCATATAGATTAGTGGTGTTGACTCGAAGGTTCCACCCTAAAGAGATGACACCCATCACATTCCAATAGACTTCGCCCAAAGATATCATTCCAAAAAAATACAAACTGCCCAAACAAATAGATGACATGTCAAATGGGTGGGAAATCTTAGATTTATGAGAATGGCTTTGAAGAAAATCCCTACCAAGATGACATGTGTCTCGACTCATGCCTGAAAGGGAAGTGATATACAAAATTCGTTCAACCACCGTGCATTGTTTTCCTTTCAGAGTAGTCTTTTCTTAATTAAGCATGAACTTCTCTTGAAGCTGAAAAAGATAAAATCCAAAAACCAAAAAGATTAAAAGAAAAGATTTATTTACAGTTTTGGAAACTCATAGTGACCGTTCACTTGCGGAGGCACAAACCTAGAGCTTTGGTAATTGTTGGAGTTGGAGTTTGAGCAAGGCCGAGTGTTGTACTTCCCAATCCAAATTAGTGGGCTGAATGAGAGTACAAAGAATCTCATATGCTTGATCCAACTCAAAAATTTATTTTAAAAAGAAACACCTTCCCACCTTGATGAAACAACCCCAATGTGTTAATAGAGTCGAGAAAGTGGAAGGATCTCCTTCTTGATTACATCAATAATGGGCAACAGACTTATATGTGGGAGTACTATAGAAGTTTGGACCTTGTGCTTGATTGCATCTACGATCTGCTAGATTGATAGCACTCCTCCATTTGGTGACAAAAGGGTATGTAATCTAAAATCAAGTAGAATATTGCAATCCCTCTTTATCTCATTGACCTTTCTATTCAACACTACCTATTGTTCTTTTCTTTTTGCTACGACCTTGTAGAAATTGACGAATTCACTTGATTTCCTTGAGGCAACTATTCAATTAGGAATTCCTACACCTCCTAAAGCCTCTTCAGTGGCTTTGCATAACCTAGAAATCATGTTTTTTTATTTTGGAGCTCGAGGAAAATAAATTTGTAGAATTTGGTCAGCCACTAGGCCAACCTTCTCATCTAATTCCCGAGCATCCCTTAGAAACTACATGACTGGCTTTAGAGAAGCAACTACAACTATGATCCTTTCCCTATGTCTTGATATCAATCTTTTCAATATGGAGAGGATCTTGAATCCTTGCATTGCAGCCAATTCCTAATAGAATTGAGATTCCCTTGCCTTCATATTCTCCTCCATCTATTTCTTCTCCAAGAGGGAATTTTTTAGTTTGAAGCTCGACTTTCTGACCTCTTGATCGTGAGTCTACAAAATGGACTTGATCTTCTACTTCTCTTACTTTTCCTTCTCTATTTTCACATGGGCCTTTCATAGATTGTCAAAATTCTTAGATCAGACACTGTCCAATTATTCCTACATGTTCTCCTTGATATATTGGTATTCTACATTTGTCTGACATTCAACAACAAGTTCAACCCTTAACATTTCTATCTCGACATAAAGCCAACTCTGTTAATTTTGGGCCTCCTCTAGCAAATTAGTTGCTTCTCCCTATTGATCCTGTATTTACCTTATGTGAGCCATTTCCACCTCCCTAACCTTGATTTCCACCTACAACCTTCTCACTGTGGCTTCTACATACTCTACCTCATGCTTCTCTAGTTTCTTTTTTCAGCTTCTCATAATCAGTATAGACCACTTTTTGGGTGGCCTTAGCCAGAACCACTTTTTCACATGGATGAGTTTCACTGAAATCTAGGCCCATAGCTTTGATGTCATAATCTCCCATCTGCATTTCTCCCTCTGGCTTGGATATTAGCGGCTTCATGGTAGCAATCAATAGGGAATTTTGATCCTCATTGAAACAAGCCTCAATCTTCTTATTAGCTAGTTGTGCCACAACCTTTATCTAAAGTTTCTATTTTATAGCCTATCGGGCTAGCTTTATCACATCAAAATGACCTTAGAGACTCTTTTGGGTATCGATACTTTGTGCATCAATAGAAGCACCTGGAGGGAGATTGAATAGGATAATGAAAGGAGAAGCCTCAACTATATGGCATTGTGGAGAGTTGAAGGGGAGCGTTATCATATAAAATAGTGGGATACCATATGGGGAATGTAGAGGGGGAATACCCATTGGAGTGAAAGGGGAACTGGGCCTGGAAAAAGTTATATCTTCCCTAAAGTAGATGGATTCGGTGAAATTGGCAACATGGACACTTTATCTTTTTCAATGGGGTCCCTATACATGGTGATTAAAGAATCAATCGTGACAATGTGAATGATGCTCACTCGACAAGAAAGGTTTCCTCATGGGGCTCATTGTTGAATATGGCTAGGGGTTCATTTAGAATCAAAAGATTAGAACCCATGGATGGAGGACTCTTTTCCATAGATGGGGGTGGAGGAATGACCAAAGATGTAGATGAAGAAAGAAGAGGGGGAGAAAAACTTACCTGGGCCACTGAAGTTGGATATCCTAGTGAAGAAGACTCCACTTCTTCCTCTCCTCTAGCTGGTGCACTATGTCCACATAGGTCCTAGACTCGTCTCCTCTTTGTATGAGTGGAATCGGTAGATTTAGATCCCCTAGCAGCAAATCCCATTGAAATTTGGCCTTCTATAGCTACAGTGGACCTCTTTGGGGACCTTCAAGTTTTATTTCCTTTTGCTCAGGGTCCAACAGAGGATGTGACCTATGAGTCCCTCCATTTCAACCCCTTTCATTTGTCAGGATCCTGAGGCTAGCAAGTGTAGAGCGGAAGCTCTCCCTATTCAATCTCTTGATCAATCTCAGGATTTCTATCCTTAGTGTCAGCCTCTTTGTCATAGATTTCATCAAATCTTTCATCATGTGGTTGGAAATCCCCATACATGGTGTTGAGGCTCTTCATTTCTTGTTGAAACCTCTAGAAATCCACCTTCTTTCTATCCAACCACCATAGGTGCTTCAATTGTGTAGTTAAAGACTTTCCCATCGAAAGTCTCATTTGGTAATCCGCTGTCTTGACATAAAATTCAAGGCATGGTGGTTGATCAAATGGTATGAAGGCTAAGTCAATGTAGTATTCAGGCCTCTCCAAGGTTGGGTTCTTTCTTGATTCAAAATACTCTCCCCTCTCATGCCTCATAGTTGGGAGGTTCTTTATCAAGTTGTAGCTTGATGCATCGCAAATGAGAAGCAGACCTAAGTGTGCAATTTTTTTAGTAAGAACCTCCCATGCCTTCCTTTTTATCAGTGTTACTTGATTGTTGGCAATAGCGAGGGGAGTCGGGTAAAGCTTTGTCTTATGCCTTCTAACACCATAGGAATTGTCGACAATAGTTACTTGATGACATGCCTCCAAAGAAAAAATCCTACCTGTTACAAATTTAGGGAGCTTGAAAGGATCCTTAAAAAATCATGAAATTTGATGAATGTGAGCTCAACTCCTAGAAAATTATCCACTGGGGTCTACGAGCTTTTTATCCATTGCAAGAATTTAGGAGAGAAGTAGCTCAAAGGGCGCGGGGACAAGTCTACAAGCACTGGTCTCATAAAATAATCCACAAACTAGTAGTAATCTCATGTCTTTGAAAGCACATGGGTCTAGACCGAAATTGGTTGGTATGACCCCTTTACATCAAACCCAAACAATGACAAGTATCTTTTGAGGAACTTTGAGCATTGGTTTAAGATCAAATGCACCAAAAAAGAAGAGTACCTAAACTTTCATTTAGTGCCATAATTTATCAACTGTGCCAACATTTTTTCAGCTATTATTTCTATGAAATCATAATTTTTTTGGATCTTATCCCTCTTAAGCATAAAATTTGTACCCATCTGAACAGGACAAACCTTTTTGAATCATCATCATAGCCATAGATATAGGACAACATTCCAAAAATGGCCTAAAGATCTATTTTGAATTTCTTGCATGGCAAAGCGAAGTGGAGTTGACCTCCTTCTAGCTTCTCCGCATTTTCATCTTCATAAAAATCCAATTGTTTAGTTTTGGTATTTTGGAAATCTTCCATTGATTCTTGGTCAAAGCTCTTGATGCCCTAGTTTGTAGGGATACATAACATATCACTGATGGTCACTACATTGATTGTAACCCTTATTCTTCCACTGACTATAACTCATATTTCCTTGTCAAACCTCCTAGCACATGCATCTATCAGCTTTGGGCATGGGTGTATAGCGAACAACATGAATTGTGGAAAACCACAATTCTAGAGCCATGATGCAAAACCTATAGTTGTCCCTGGTTTGATCATTCCTTGTAATGCTCCTTCCCTAATGCTTTTAGGGTTCGTCACCACCTTTGGGTAAAAAATGTTATCTAAAAAATCTAGCATGACCTCTTTCTTAACATGGTCACCTGCCTATACTAGTTTGGTATGGGAAAAATGTTGGTCTTAAATTGGTGCAGGAACATTACTGAACAAATCTCTCCCAAAAATATCAAAATAGCTTTGTCGAACCCCAATCCAAATACCTACAAAACACAACAAATGAATACATTAGGATATCAAATGCAAGTAAGAAAAAGGATTCCCCATGAAATCCATTAACAAAGTTTCAAATAGGAAATAAAGCAATAATTGAAATGAAAGAACAAAAAGAAAACTTAATCCTATTGAAGACAATGCAAACTCTTGATCCCATGGGGGAATTGGTGCCAATTTGATGTGAAAGTTGGCCCTTTCCCAACTCCTATAATGCAAGATTGATGTGTGATGAAGAGTGATCCACTTTATTGATGCTTGATGAGTGCTTCCATAGAAAAATCTGCATAACCTAGCTATGAACTCAATGATAATGGATGAAAATTTCTAATGATTTGAGCATAGTAAGTTTACTCAAATTGTGGATGATGAAATGAGGAGATTAGCCTCTTATTTATAGAATGAGAAGATGAATGAATGTCCAAAATAGAGCAATGTGGGACTAATAATTAGCCAATGGCAAAGTGCCACTTGTCAACTTATGAGTGGATGGAGGATGTGCAAGTTTTGAGGATTGTGCTAATAAATGCATATATTTGAATTTTGAAAATGTTGAAATGGCATGTAAGAGGGAAAGAAGATGCATTGAATGCCACTTGGCTCAAGGAAAAATGACTTTGTAAGAGGAGTAAATTCCTTGTTGGAAGGACAAAGGCCACTTGGATTTTGAATTCAAATTGAGAGAATATTCCTTAAAAGATGCCTTGTTGAGGAAAATAGAGATTTAATAAATCAAATAAGTCTATTTTCATGTGCAAGTGGTAAAAGATGGAGGATGGGACATGAGGAGAGATTAAATTAATCAAGGTTAATTAATTTAATGAAGAGAATAAATGATGTGACCTATTTGACTTAAATTTGTGGATTTATTTAAATCAACTATGAGAAGAATGCGATAAAAGGATTAATTAAATAAGGAATTTTGATTTATTTAATTAAAAGAGATGATGTTAGATTCAACTAAATAAGGTTTTAATTTGTTTAATTTAATAGATAGACTTTAGAGATTTAATCAAATAAAATTAATTATTTAATTAAATAGGATAATTAGATCATAATGGTCAATTTAATTATCCAGAAAGGATGACTTAATTAGATAACTGATTTATTTAATTAAGAGAGGAATATTGATGAATTTAATTAGATAAAGGTATTTGATTAAATGGTTGGATCGAAGAATGATTCAGGATGAAATGATGTTAGTGGTCAGGATCAGATGTCTAATGTCAATGAATACATTTTACTTGTCTACATTTTTCCCCTCTTTGAAGCAATGCACAAGTTGTGTTGGTTCAAAGAATTATGGTCTCGATTGAAGCCAAAAACAAATTATTTTCAAAATCTTGCCCCATTGCTTCCCAGCGAGAGAAAACATACCAATATATTGCCCCCTTGAGAGATTGGACAAAAAAAATTATTTTTGGGTGATCTCGTGAAAAAAGAGGACAATGTCCCTGATTGGTCCAAAAAGGCTCCATGAAGCCAAAAACATGTCTAAATGCAATAAAATTATGTAAAACAGGCCTCAACTAGAAAAAATAGGTTCAAGAGTCCAAAACCCTAGCAGGATAGCCAAACAAGGTGAAAAAACCCTAATTTTCAAGCTTAAAAAGGCTCGGAGGGGTCACTTTCAATTCATTTTCACACACAGCCCTTTAACAATTTTGTGATTTGAGCTCTAACACTCTGACAAGATGGCGCAATGACAGCTCCTGATGAATATTTTCAATCAAGTCCAGATGTACCAGCGACCACCCGGTATTGGGGCACCGATAAGTGATCCTTACTTGAGCTTCATTTTTCATTTTTTTTGTGTTCATTTATTGCTTTTAAACTTAGCTCTTCTGCAGTGATGCTATATAGTGCCACTCAAAAATAAAACTGCGTCGCTTGGTGTTAGATTGCGCCACAGCAGTGGATTTTGGAGTTTGGAAACAAACTTCAAACTCCAATGCCGATGCCCCCGCAAGCGGGGTCTTTTTAAAGTGCGACACGACGGTGCTGTACGAAACAGGAATCTTCCCAAATTGCATCGCTTAGCAAAAAAGTGCACTACGGTGATGCTCTTTCGAATTTTAGTGCTCCAACGTCACAGTTTGGAATTTTCAAACAATGACGCCTTTAGAGACAGTGAGACTGAGATGGTTTCTTGGACACTCAAAATGATATTTTTCAAAAAAATTAACATGACAACCTTTCCTGATGCAGGATGCAGAGAGGGAGCTATATTCACGAGAGCACAAATTATGGGAGATATTTGGTTACCTGTGAGACCTCAGTGACAGAGATCAGGATCGGCTGCGGGACATGAGACTGTGGTTCATTTCATATGCAGCACCTGTGCGGACCCACCTTGGGATGATGTCAGTGCTTGTCAAGAGATGGTACAGTGAGACCTTGTCTTTCCACCTTTCGATAGTTGGTGGCTCAGCCATGGGTTTATGATTAGGGACCTACGGATCTAGAGGTTACTCAGGCTTACAAAGATTGGTTTCGGCCACCCCTACAATTGAACATTCCAGGAGCACCCGTTGCTTGGTGGAGGATGAGTGGCAGAGGGGGAGGACGAGGACGGAGAGATGGTGCATGATAGGATTAGTTGGTCGGGGCCCCAGTTCAGCCAGTCCAGGATGATGTTTAGATGTAGGACCAAGAGCAGGTGTTATCCAGGTAGCAGGAGCAGGCACATGCACTGCCACGAGCTAAGGGTGAGGTTCAGCCTCACATGTAGCCCGCACAAGCATAGCTAATAGGGCAGCCAAATCCTAGAGATGCACTGATTTCATAGCTATAGGGTCAGGTTCAGACCTTGATAGTGGAGAGGGATCAGGCTAGGGTTGAGAGAGACTAGGCCAAGGTCGAGAGAGACTAGGCCATTTTGCAAAGGCAGGCTGTAGAGCTACAGGCGGCCGCAGAGATGGGTTGAAGAAAACAGCTAGAGAGCATGGCAGCCTCCTCCTCTTAGAGCACAGTGTCCCTTTGATCCTACAGGGAGGTAGTCCAGGAGGAAAATTATTATCGTATGCACTATCATAAGGCTATACCCAGGAGCAGAGTGGGCCCTAGATTACTCACAGCGGACCAGCCACAGACGAGTAGAGGGTCATGGTGACAAGGGCGAGGGTAGAAGACAGGACAGGTAGTCCTCACTTTGATTGAGATGATATTTTTCGTGCCATATGGGCTCATTTTTTATAGCTTGATGGGCCTTTATGTACTTATTGACATACATGTACAGTGATTCGATTATTTTGTACTATGACAGTTACCTAATGATGATATATATATGAGATGATGATTTTGATATGGTGTGATTTGTATCATTTATTTATGCTTTTATGGATGGTTCTATTTCTATGTGCTATGCAATCATGTTATCATGTGATGCGATGTGTATATGGATGCATTTCTTTCTGATGATGTATGCATTATGAATAGATCTTATATTATGTTGTTTATTCATTGTATGTAGATGGATTTGTATGATATGTGATGTGAATGGATGATGATGTACGTTTATAATCTATATGATGATCTATTTATGTTAATGCAAATGATATGATATGTGATATAAAAAGTAATATTCAAAATGATATGGAGATGATCTATGATGTATACGCGAAGTGATATGTGAATCATGCTTATATAAAATGATTATGGATGGATGTATGCTTTTAATGTAATGGATTTTTATTTTTTTTATGATCCTATTTATGCTTTGAATGTTATGGAATTATTTATGCAATGAAATGCAAAAATGATTGTGATGTGGCTATTTATGAGGTGTTCTATATGATATGGATGACTAATGGACAATATAATGCAGTGTAAATGCAATGGTCATGCTTTATATGATATGTATTGATGATGTAAATGAGATGGTTTTAAGATGCTTAGAATAACAAATATATATTATCCTAAACACATTAAATGATAATGTAATGTATGTGATGCATTTAATGTGATGTGATATGGTGATGCTTTATGTTATACAAAATGAATGTGATGTGGGAGATGACTTTATGATGTTTATGTGATGTGAATATGTATGCTTATAATGTGATGGATTATCTATAATTTTCTCATACCTATTATGTTTGATTACGCGGTAGATAGTAATGTGAAATTATTATGAAATGTTTATGCAAATGAATGTTATGTGATGGTTGATGTGATGTATGCAATGTGATGGGGAAAATGGATGTAATGTAACAAGAAAGGGATGTGCTTGTTTATGGAAAATGCTTATAATAATATGTTCATATGATGATGAAAAATGCAATGCATGTGTTTCCTACATGATATGTTTATGCAGTATGCTAATGATTTGTCGATGCAGGATCAATGACGATGATGATGATGATCATCATCATCATCAACTGTCATAGTACCTTGTTAGCATGATGAGCAAGAAGGGATGAAAGAGAAGAATTCATTTCAACAAGACATAAGATGATGAATATGCAAATGATGATGATTAGTTACAGAGGAGTTGGGATTTTCAAAGGGCCAATTTTCTTATGTTTGATAACACACGTGGTACGATGCATCAAGGTATAGAGAATCGGGATGGCGTTGTACCTAGTGCGATGGATTTTGATTTTGACAAACAGATAGGAATATTCTTGTTCACACCTAACATACGAAAACCTTGCTAGGATGTACTTTAGAAGTTTTAAACATCTCAGACCAAAACACAAAAAGGTATAACCTATCAATGCAATAGTCAACAAGTTGTCCAAAACACCCTCCATAGATATCCAACAAAACAAGTATTTGCCAAGGTTATATTACAAGAGCCATCCAACAAGCACAATAGACAAAAAAGAGAATGATCATTGCCCCATTCCTATTTCTCTAAATCATCTGTTCGGATATCATCGAGAGGTCCTTGGAATGAGTGAAATAAGATAAGTCAAAAGACAAAGATGAAGTAAACAAACAAGTTGATGCTCTTCAATACTGCTAACCAAAAGGGAATGTGTTTTTAAGGATAAGAACCCAAACTATTGCCAAAAGATAATGCCCATTGTAGGAAGGATACATCCTAGTACATGTTAGTGGATGGTGGCATGTCATTTCAATTATCCAAAGTGTTCTTTCAAATTATTGATATGGGACCGATTGGATGATGGGCTATTGACACCAAGAGTTGACCAACTTGCTTACGTACTAACTTAGACTTGAGACTTGACGTTTTGAGTGTTCACTTTTCACCTGCTAGACTTGTTTCTCATTGTTTCACCAAAGGTTGAGGATGACGATCGTTTATTATGAGTGATGTTATTACGGGTGAAAGCGAGATGGGACAGATGGATTTTTTCAAATATTTGGATGTTTTTGGAGTTTTGAAATGTTTTGAGGTTGTTTTTGGTATTTTTTGAGATTTTCAAATGTTTTGATTTTTAATTTTCCAATGTTTTGGGGTTTTCTGAGATTTTGACCAAGAGAATAACCTAACGACCTATCCTAGGGGCCTCTGGGGCTGATCAACAAATTAGCCTTGCCTACATTATACACGTAGAGACCATGTAGTTTGACTGATGACATGACTGATTTATAGATGATGATATACATGATGAAATGTTAGTTTATTATGACAGACTCCTAAAGGACTAACCTAAGTGTCTTGGGGGATGATCAAAGATCAAACTTTCCAATGTTCAAGGCTCAGAGACCCGTAGTTCGACAAGATGACTTTTTTTTTGACTTTTTGACTGACTTTTTAATCTATTTTTGGATTTTGATATGTTTTGAATGTTTTTGGATTTTGCGGTGATTTTTTGATTTTTTTATTTTCTGATGTTTTGATGTTTTTGGATTTTCTGATATTTTGATGTTTTTGGATTTTCTGATGTTTTGATGTTTTTGGGATTTTCTGATTTTAGGACTTCAAGAATATACACGAATCCTATTCGATGAGAACATGCCCCTAGCATGATGTAATAGACTACTCCGATAAAGGTAGGACAAACTAACCTCGAGGATGGGTTGAGTATACTAGGAGGGATCATGATATGAACATAGGACCAAGGTATGGTGCAAATGTGGGTGGATGAGTGATGCATGGAGATTCAAATGTAACAGATGATGGAAAAATAATGGATGGATGATCCAGAACAAGATGTAAAGATCTTGGTGGATGGGAAGTGCTTATTTACACAAGGTGCCTGTTTGCTAGGTTTTCACCAAGGTACTTGTCCAAAGTGCCATCGAAGTGGTTTTCACTAGAGGACAATTTTTTTTTACAGTTTTTAATCCTTTTTATAATTTTTTTTGGATTTTTTTGTTTTTTGTTTTTTTATTGTCACCAAGACGCTTGTTTGCCAAGTTTTCGCCAAGATAACCATTTCTTCAGGACATTTTTTGATTTTTTTGGATTTTTTGGTTCTATACCTTGAAAGGTTAGGCATATAACTTTTTGAGATGAGAGCTATTCATGGGTTCTTGCAGAGGTTTCCCTTCAGGTGTTGATAACTGATATGCCCCTGACTTATAGCTTGTTGTGATAACAAATGGTCCCAACCAATTAGGTTCAAATTTTTCTTAACTGTTTGGATTTGGGATGTTCTTTTGATTCTCCTTTAGTACCAGTTCTCTAACTTGGAATGTCCTACTTCTAATTTTCTTGTTATAGCTCCTCTTGAGTCTATTTTGATAGACTTGCAAATGATTTAAAGTGTCTATATGTCACTCATCTAGTAGCTCCAACTCATTCAATCTTGATACTCGGTACTCCTCATCCGTGATGAGGTTTCACAGTGATATTCTTAGTGACAGGAGCTTGATCTCAATGGGGAGTATTTCTTCTGATCTATAGACTAGGGAGAAAGGGGTGGCGTCGGTGGGTGTGCGGATGTTGGTTCAGTAGGCCCAGAGGGTGGGATTGAGCTACAGATGCCAGTCACAACCTGCGTCATTGAATGTTTTCTTAAGGATTTTCAAAATGGATTTATTTGTGGCTTTTGCTTGGCCATTGCCTTGGGGATAGTATGGGGTGGAGAAGTGATGTTGGATTTTGAATTTTTCACATAAGTTGT
Organism: Sequoia sempervirens; assembly: GCA_007258455.2. NCBI lineage: Eukaryota > Viridiplantae > Streptophyta > Pinopsida > Cupressales > Cupressaceae > Sequoia > Sequoia sempervirens. The sequence continues at coordinate 129,155,039 of VDFB02379711.1, forward strand.
GGACATCCTGATTTTTGAATGGTGTCCCATTATTTGAGATAATGGCTTGTGGGACACCATAGCAGAAAATGAGATAGTTCAAGATGAACTTTGATATCTGCTTCTTGGCTATATAGCTCATGAGTATGGCTTCCACCCACTTGGTAAAGTACTCAATGGCTGTTATGATGAACATGTGGCCATTAGATGAAGTGGGAGTGATTTTTCCAATGAGATTGAGTCCCCACTGCGAAAAGGGTCATGGCGTGATGATGGGATGAAGCTCTTGAGCTGGAGCATGGATGAGGTCCCCATGCTACTGACATTGTAGACACCTTCTGACATGGTCATGTGCCTCTCTTTCCATTGTAGGCCAATAATACTCCATCCTCAGCAATTTCTTGGCTAGGGTCATTCCACTCGAGTGTGAACCATAGATACCGTTATGTACTTCAATTAAAGCGGTCAATGCCTCCTCAGTGTTTAAACAACGTAATAAGGTTCCCTCTATGCTTCTATGGTATAAAGTGTTTCCTAGGATGACGAATCGAGATGCCTTTTTGACAAAGGTTCATTTTAAGGTTGAAGGTAAATCCGCAGGTATGACCCCTATGTGGAGGTAGGTATAAATGTCATTGTACTAGGGATCATCGAGACCAATGATTTTGAACAAAAAATTTGATTTTGGTACCTCGAATCCTGGCACGAGAAGTTTATCTACCAAGAATCCATGTTTTAGAATGTTGCGAGGAATGTCTAGTAGGGATCCTATTGTTGCCATGGTGTCTGCTACTCTGTTGTTGGCTCTGGGTATCTACTCAAATGTGATCTCGATAAAGGATTCCTTGAGAGTCTCCACTAGTTTCTTGTATGGAGTGAGCTTATCATCCTTAGTCTACTATTCATTATTCACTTCATTTATTATCAGCTGAGACTCTCCATATACCTTAAGGGCCATGATGTGCCACTGCACTACTATTCTGAGACCTATGGTTAAAGCCTCAAATTTTGCAAATGTTATTAGTGTAGGGAAAATCCAATTTATAGGACCTTGGTATGCAATCCCCTTATGGGGTGATAGAGAATACATCGGCTCCTAATCCATGTTCCATGTATGAGCCATCAGAGTAAAGTTTCCAGTGGTCAGCTATGTTGAGGTTGAAGTAGATTCATCTGGAAACTCTCAGATAAGAGGATGCTCTAAATAGATTGGTGCTTCTACAAGCTAATATGTGATGGCTTGGCCTTTAATTTCTTTTCGCTCCACATATTCAATGTCATACTCTGATAGTATCATAACCCATTTAGCCATTCTGCTAGTGAGCATTGTCGTTGATAGTAACTTGTACTTGAGGGGATCAATTTTGGCGATGAGTTTTATTTTGTGTGCCAACATGTAATGTTTGAATTTCTATGAAGCAAACACTACTGCTAAACATGCTTTCTCAATGAATGAATAATTTAACTCATTCCCAACCATTATTCTACTAATATAATACATGGCCCTTTCTGTTCCATTTTAGTCGTGTTGAGCTAGGAGAGCACCAAGGGTTGTTGTTGTTGCTAACACATAGAGAATTAATGGTTTTCTTGGGATTGGTGGCATCAAGACGGGTGGTGTAAGCAGGTATTCTTTGATCTTATTGAAGGCTTCTTCACATTTTTTATCCTATTTGTATGCTACTCCCTTCTTAAGTAGGTGAGAGTATGGATTATGTTTATCTGCTAGTTGTGCTATGAACCTTCGGATGGAATGAAGCCTACCTTGGAGACCTCTCAATTGTTTCAATGTTTTGGGTGCCTCCATCTCAAGGATTACTTTTACTTTTGTTGTATCTACCTTGATACCTCTCATTGATACTATGTATTGTAGCAACTTTCTTGATTGTACTCTGAAGATGTACTTCTTTGGGTTTAGTCTGACCTTGTATTCTTCCAGCCTATCAAAAATGGCACTTAATGTTGCTATGTGATCCTTCCTATTTTTGGATTTAGCTAGCATGTCATCGACACAATCTTTGACCATTTTATTGGAAGATTAATGTCATGTCCCTTTGGTATGTCGCTCCTGCATTCGTCAAGCCGAATGGCATCATATTCCAGTAGTAAGTCCCCCATGGACAAGTGAAGGTCGTTTTATGTTGGTCTTCTTTAGTAATCATTATCTAGTTGTATCCTAAGAAACCATCCATCAAGGAAAGTATTTTGTGTCTCACCGTCATGTCTATGATCATGTCAATGTTGGGCAATGGGAAATCATCTTTTGGACATGCTTTGTTTAAATCCCTGAAGTCTGTATAGATTTTGATGCCCCCATCAAGTTTTGAGATAGACACCAGGTTTGACACCCATTCTAGATAATCTATTAGTCAAATAAATCCTGCATCTAATAGCTTCTTTAGTTCCATTTTGACTAGCAGGGCGATCTGAGGGTGTATTTTCCTAAGCTTTTGTCTAACGGGCTTTGCTTCAAGATACACTACTAGATGATAAACTAAAATTTACGGGTCGAGCCCTGGCATGTCTGCCTAGCTCCATGCAAAGTTAACTTGTCTCTCTCTTAAGAAAGCTGCTAGGATTTCCTATTCTTTTGATAGTAACGATTCTGCATATAATGTGATGTGTGGGGTCTCCTTTGTTCCTAGATTAACTGGATTGCACTTTTCTACTAGGATTGCTGATTTTTCTTGATGAAGAGCTGTGAAAGGAAGATTGAATCCCCCATCCTCAGTCACCTCAGAGAGGTTTTTTCTATTGTATGTGTCCTTTCATTTTACTTTTTTCATGTCAGAGATTTCCACAGTGTGGTTTTCACTCAAGGACTTAGATATTATTCTTAATTTCTCACTTTTACGACTGAGGGATTCAATCATTTCCCCATAATAGGCTTGTGTATCTAGCTCAATGATGAACCCTAATTTGTGATCCCCACTTGGAATGTTATCCCTTAGTCCCATGAATTCTGAAAGCACCTCATCATTTTTGAATGTATCAAGAACTGGTGGGCCTCGTTGGTCATAATCGATGAGTTGGGGGTAAACTAGGCGGATTTCATGATTTTGATGGTCTGACTCAAATGATAAGGTGTTGATCATGAGAAGGGTGGTATCGTCGAAGATCCTAGGTAGGTTGGATATGGGATCCTCATCATTGCTACTACTACAGAGGTCAGTTATATTAAATGTAAAGTTTTCTATGACTCAACCTGTAGATACGGGTAAGCGAAGTTTGGCTACAGATTGTTGAGGAGGATTATTGACCTTTATAACTAGAGGACTTCGGCCATGTATGGTTATACTTGGAGGAGTACATCCGAGGCCAAGATTTTTCATTCGCATATCTGGAATGATAGGTATTATAAGCCCATTGTTATTTTTTCCAAGTCTCTGATTTCTATCATAGCCCATTGCAAGCATCATTTGCAAACCTCAACTTCTGTCATCTAATGGTAGATTGGCTTCTAGTCTATCATTTTGGTATAGGAGATAATAAGGATCCTCCTCTATGACTTCTTGGCTAAGATCTTCACAACTTATGAAGTTGGGGTAGTCTTCAGATGGTTTTTGAGATGTGGAAGCTTCATTTGCTTTCAAACATCCTCGTGATCTGGGAGATTGTGGTAACTCTCCTACCACAAAAGCAATTTTTGGAATCGTGTAATTTCCACAACCATTATCCTAGATGATGAGTTTGATATTGGAGATGGTGGGGATGGCGGGAGTGATAGGTGTCCCTATCGCAAAAGTGGATGCGATAGTGGTTGGCTCAACATACGGTGTTGATGGGCCTTCATCATTTTTAGGTACTTGAGGAATTTTGTATTATTTTGCCTCAAGGTTCTTGCAATAGGAGAATGGCTTAGGGTCTCCATGGACGGTGACTTCTTTTCCTTCATATGTGAACTTGACACATTGATGGAAAGTTGATGCTACTGCTTGCATTACATGAGTCCATGGTCATTCTAGGAGAATGTTATAGGGTAGGTCGAGGTCTAGGACCTGACAGGTGGTTTCCATGGTAGCTAGCCCTACTTGAATAGGGATTTTGATTGTTCCTTGGGACACTCTTTCCTGATCATCATATGCACTGATTTTGATACCCTTTCCTTTGTCGATGGAATCTTCTAAGATTTAACTATTCAATGAGCTTGAGGGAATAAATATTCAAGCCTGCACTTCCATCCACTAGGACTCACTTGACTTTTCTTTTCTGCACTAGGACTTCTAAGTGGAGTGCACAGTTACGGTTATGAGATGGTTGAGTGGGAAAGTCCTAATTAGAGAATGTAAGGAGGTTCGGGGTAATGATATTTCCAACCATAGCTTGGAATTCTTCTACATCAAGATCTGCAGGGATGGTGGATAAAGCCAATGCTTCCTCAAGGATTTTCTTATGGGCAGACGATATTTTTAGTAACTCCATGATGGAGATTTGTGTTGGTGTTCTTTTTAGCTGATCAAGGACATTGTAACCATTGGAAATAGATCTTGAATTGGACATGGAATTTATTTTTGGTTGGGATGACCCTGCAATAGTAACTTTTTCACCTCTTGTGGTGACTCCACAATCGATATAGGCTCCTTTGATAGTGATTACTGCACAGTATTAGTCTAGGGAAGCAACGAGATTTTCTTATACATAATTTATGTTCTTGTAGGTTCCTTTCTCCTTATCGGTGTTATTGTTCCCTTTATTGTTATGTTTAGGCATCGAATTCATGTATATTTTGAGATTTTGATTCCCTATTGGTTGTTCCACATTTATGATTCTTTGATCAATGAGATCTTGGACTATGTTCTTTAGTCTCATGCAGTTGTTCATAGTGTGCCCTTTGATTTTGTGGAAATTGCAGAGTTGATTCTCGTTGTACCAAGGAGGTTTAACATCTGGTTCTTGGTAGTCCTCGTAGGTGGGAATCTTGATGAGGTTCTTGTTTAGCAATTTCTTCATGATGACTTCAAGTGGTTCCCCGAGAGTGGTGTACTTTTGCTTGGTGAAGTTCTTATTTCGCTGGGGAGGTCATCTTTGGTCATTGGAGTTATTGATTGCTTGGTTGTTGGGTTTTTGTGTTATTGTGTTCACTAGATGATGGTTTTGGATTTTTTGTTGAGGTATGGGGGTGTTCTGCCGAGGGGCATTGATGACAACTTTGGCATTGATGATACCATCATTTGTAACATTTTTGTTTCTTTCCCATGTGCGAGGTTTTTCATTGTAGTTAGTGGGTGGGCAATTATTTTGTTGTTCAGGATATGAAGTTGATCCTCTTGGTTGTTTCATAAGGGCTCATTCGATGCTGAGCGCTTTGGAAATCAACTGGACGTATGTGGTGATCCCTTGGACCTTGAGACGGAATGCCAAGAGGCCGTCAAGGTTGGATATGATGGTGCATACTTGTTGTTCCTCGGGCATGACCCACTTGCTCTGGTTGGCCTTAATCACCATCATTGTAGGAATGAAGCAAATGATTCATTCTTACCTTGTTTCAGAGTAGAGAGTTCTTCTAGACTAACATCCATGGTGATATTGCATGCATAGTTTTTAATGAATGCGTCTATAATTTCTTGGAATGTCTTGATGCATGTGGGTAGGCAAGAGAATCATTCCAGAGCGTGGCCCACCAAACACCTAGGAAATATCTGCATCAGATAGGTATCATCATTTGCGACATCCATGCAATGAACCTGGAATTCCCTGATATGATCTTCAGGGTTTCTCGTTCCACAATACTTGTCAAAATTGGGGATCTCAAATCCCTTTGAGAATGGTTTCATCACAAGGCTCCTGTCAAATGGATAAGGACACAAGTTACTAGATGTTCTTGTGGTTCACCCAGATTGAAGATCGAGCACTTGTTGCGAGAGCAACCTGATTTGTGTTGTCACATCGTTTTGCAGATTAGGAGGTGGGATGTAAGTGTTTTGAGGTGGTTCACTTGTGGATGTGATGGGTGGATTGGTTGATGTGTTGATTGGTGATATATGTGCATTCTACTGAGCCATGTATGCTTGCACTTGCTATTGTATAAACAATGCTTGTTGTTGGTCTTGTTGTTGTTGCACTAATATTTCCTATTGCTGAGCTTGTTGTTGTGCTTGTTGTTGTACCAAAAATGCTTTTTTTCGAGCTCCTAATTGGGCTACTTCTTGTTGCTCTTGGTATTGTTTTATTGCTTGCTGATATGCTTATACTTGTGTTGCTTGTCTTTCTCCAAGAAGTTGTGCTTATTCCTGTGCTTGTTGTGCTTGATATGCGTGCACCTAAGCTTGAGCTTGAGCTTCTGCTTGTGCTTGTGCTTGTGCTTTTGCTTGTTCTTGTGCTTGTGCTTGTTCATCTTGAGTGGCTTATTGTTTTTTTTTCAATAAGGCTTGTGCTTGTGCAACCTACTACACTTGTTGTGTGATTTGGACAGCTTGAGCATCTTGCGCCGCTTGAGCGGCTTGTTGGGAAACTAGTTGTGTGGCTTGTTGAGTAGTTAATAGCATGGCTTTTTGCTTTTGTACTTGCAGAAATTCCTTTTGATAAGCAGCTTTTTTAGCAGCTTGCAATGCCATGTTGTATTGGCTTGATATATTGGAACTTGGTGGTGGTGGGGGTGGTGGGGGATTCAGAATGGTGTTTGTGGTGGTGGTGAGTGGTGATGTCGTGTTGGTGGTTTGGGTGATGGATGGTGCGATTGATGTGGTTGGTCCTTGAGAGCTCATGCTTTGAGATGTTAGGGGGGTGGTCAATGATGTCATGATTACTAAAGTGTAGTTGTCATCTATTGTTGCAATATCGATGACAAGTTTTGAGAGTTTGGTGTGATGTTTTTATTGATTTTTGGGATGTTGGTTTGATTTTGATTGATGTTTGGTAAAGGTGGGAGTCCCAAGCCAAGTACTGGTGTGGATGATGGTGGTAATGGTGGAAGAGGTGAAAATGTGAGTGGTGTGATCTCTTGAGAAAATAATGTGGTGTCGAAAATGCTCCTAGGTCTGAACATGTCACCTTCTCCTTGTGAAGTTATGAGGACAGAAGTTTGGGGTGTTGTGTTGAAGAATGATGATGATGGATCATTAGTATCATGCAAAGTGAGAGGGGCATACTTATGCAATGGATTTTGGGGTATGTTTTGTTCCAAAATGGTGTTTGCATCCAAGTCTTGATTATTGACAAGGTTGGGTGTTTGAATGGAATTCAAAAATGCATTTCCCTTATTAACATTAGGTTGAGTTGGAGCAAACGATGTTGTGATTTGTGGGATGTTTTGAGTGATTCTTTGGGATGGAGGTGTAGATGAGATGGGGAGTATGGATGAAAATAGAGGCATGACCTCCAAAGATGTTTCCACTATAGAGCTCATGTCAAAATTAGAAGGTAATTTGGCCCCTTGTTTTGCTAGTTCGAGCATGTATAGTGAAGGGCTAAGCCTCATCATGATATTGATGATCTTATGGTTCTCCATATTTTGGATCATTTCAGTTATTTCTTCATGTGACATCCCAAAGGTAAGATCTTCTTGAATTTCCTCTTGTGGATTTTGTGATGATGAGTTAGCCAAAGGATTGCTTGATTTGACGGGATTTATTTCAGCATTTGTTTGGCTTAGGTCACTTGAAGCAGGTGTCTCTTTGTTAGCTTCCATGTTCTTCTTGTATTGGGATCTAGTTTGAACCATAAAATAAGGATCAATTTTCAAGAATATGGGAGATGAATCTCTTATTCTTTGGATTGATTTAATTTTTAGGCAGAAAAGAGAAAATTTTTAGGATATCTTGAGGATCAAAAGGTGATATGATGATGATGCAAAAGATGTATGATGTGGATGTTTTGATCTTTTGAGAACTCTTGAGGGGAATGCTAGACTTTTAGGACTTTTGGATATGTTTTGGATTTAGATTTTGATTTTTTTGGATTGTCCTTGACTTGATTGATGTTGTCTTTGATTGAACGAATAGACCCTAAGATGTTGGATGATTATCTAAGGGGTAGATTTTCTCAAAGGATGATAATTTGAATATTAGTAGGGAGAAGGATGCACCTACCCACACCTATTCAAACAAGATGATAATTTAACCAAGCATATGAAGAAGGATGCATCTACATATACCTAGATAAATAAGATGGTTTGATAATTTTGACTAAGAATATGCAAAAGGATGCATCTACACATACCTAACCAAAGATGATTTGATATTTCAAGGATTTCAAGGATTTTGTCTCAAGGATTTGATTATTTTGATTTTTTTCCAAAAAGCCTAGAATGAAGGATAATTTCAAGATTTTTCAAAAGATGATGGTGAGGTGATTTTTGGTTTGATGTTTGAAGGATGGATGAAAAATATTTTGATTTTTGATCCTAGGATGTACCTAAAAGAGACACTTTGTTTACTAGATATCGGTATTGAAGAGCATGCAATGCTTCTATGGACCTCTATAACTAAGAAGTGGTTCAAATTGAGCATACATTTCTAGATTTTTCAAAGGGATGAGTCTATAGAACCTTGTAAATTTATTGCTTATCTTGATGTGTTGCTTTTGATTGCACTTTCTATTGTATCTCTTGATGATCTTTCGAGTGTGACTCCTAAATTTTGAACTTTGACTCAAGGACAATTGTTTTGGGATTTTGATTTTCTTGGAAATCATGAGGTTTCAACACATGTGGGAGTCAATTTTGTTATCTTTTCTTAGTGACTTTTTTTTACCACAAACACTTATTTGATTAGGTTTTCCAAACTAGATGTCCAATGTCTTAATTTCTTCGAATCCCACAAAGTATGTTATGTAGAAATTTGATGAATTCAAGGTAAGGGTTACCTATTGTTGATCTTTAGTAGGAAAATTGAGATGTAAGTTCAAGTGTTTAGAAACCTCTAAGGATGAGAATCCCAAGGGCCAACAATAACACTTGAATTTGGTCAATTGTATTTACCTCCTAAAGGGTTTGAAATTTTGATGATGATGTTAAGTGTTTGTTTCCAAGTGTTTTTGAATAAGCAAAGTGTTTTGACTCACAAGCAATATAACATCCTCACTTAATTGGTGTGTTTTTCTTGGTGGGCTTGCCTCATGCCCTTCATAGTAGAAGAGATGATTTTACATGCAACCAAGGAAAGAGTATAAAGGTATGTTAAGAATGAAGTCTTAACCTCTATACTTTAACCAAGATCAAACATCACAAGTAACTTCTTGGAATTTAGTTCCAATGTACCACTTTGATAAACTCATTGGATGGACTAGTTAGCTACTACAAACAAGGTTCTTAATGACAGGACATTGGGGACATGGCACCTTGTGAGCATCTAGCAAGCCACTAGAGGCTTTAATCAATCCTACTAGGAGCTCTTATACTTTTTCGGTAGTACCCCATTCTGAAAGACACTATACGGCTAAGGCCTACATACCATGAGGACTTGACAGTTTAGTCTTATCCATTTATATACCAGCCCGAATGAAAAACCGGTTGGAGTCACCTTCGAGTTATCCTTTTGGATGTGTCTCTTAGGCAGGCCCCTCTAAAGGTAAACAATAGCGAGCAAGCACATCCGTAGTTTGATCGACCTTTGTTTAGAAATAAAGGGAGAACACATGTGATATACCTAACTCACACTAGCAAGCTTTGTTCAATTTTAGTTCCCAAAATGAAATGTGGAGGTTATTACTCTATCTCAACCTAAGATCACAAAAAGGCCTTTTGATTCTCAAGGTCACTATAAAAGGTGAGAGAAGAACATACGTCCCTTTTGATGATGTTAGTTTAAGTAAGCAATCACAAAAATAAAGTTGCACATGTTCATTTTAACCTTTCAAAGCAATTGTGAGTTCATTTTAAAAGCACCAAAGTAAGTGTGACAATTTTCCTTGCTCAATTTTAATCCCAAAACAAAATTTAGTAGATTTGAGTCTTAATGTTCTTTTTAGACCTTTTTGTAACAATAATTCAAAAGTTCTTTCTAAAGCCCAAACAAAATTAGTAGATCCTAAGCATAAAAAGATGACAAATTTTCCTTAAGAGGAATAATGAATCCTCAAAAAAGTGTTAAACAAACACTATAGTGTTTAAAAAAACTTGTTTTGTGAAATGACATCATCATGCTTCTCTTCCTTTTCATCTTTGATCAATCCAACCTACAAGAAAAAATCAGTTATATTCTACAAAATAGAGGTCAAAAAGATAGAAAACAGACAGAAGAAGCATAATTTGAAAAAAATCACATGCTACAAATTAAATTTCACCTCATACTCCCCTCTAGTGGTGCATCCACGAAGGTGTCACAGTTTGATTTCCCCAGCGGTGCTATATAGCGACGCTTTCAAGTCAACGTCGCTCTACAGTTAGGCCAGTGAGCATGAATGCATCACACTTTTGTCCAGTGGTGCAGTTTTATTTTTTGAAAAATTCTCGTGGGTCTGATTAGTTCAGTGGCGCAGCTTAGAATTCAAATTTTCTAGGAAAGAAGACTAAAGCGTCATAGTTTGAATTGTCAGTGGTCCTATATAGCGATGTTGGAGAACTAGCGGTGCAAAACAGTAACGATGAGCCTACAGACAAAGAAAAATGTAGAATTTTGATAAAAAAACATGATTAAAATGTGAGATTGCCCTCCTTCTAGTGCCAAAATATCGAACCCCAATCCAAATACCTCTAAAACACAACAAATTAATACATTAGGATATCAAATGCAAGTAAGAACAAGGATTCCCCATGAAATTCACTAACAAAGTTTCAATAGGAAATAGAGCAAGAATTGAAATGAAAGAACAAAAAGCAAACTAAATCTTATTGAAGACAATGCAAACTCTTGATCCCATGGGGGAATTGGTGCTAATTTGATGTGAAAATTGGCCCTTTCCCAACTCCTATGATGCAAGATTGATGTGTGATGAAGAGTGATCCACTTTGTTGATGCTTGATGAGTGCTTCCATAGAAAATTTTGCATAACCTAGCTATGAACTCAATGATAATGGATGAAAATTGCTAATGATTTGAGCATAGTAAGTTTACTCAAATTATGGATGATGAAATGAGGAGATTAACCTCTTATTTATAGAATGAGAAGATGGATGAGTGTCCAAAATAGAGAATTGTGGGACTAATAATTAGCCAATGGAAAAGTTCCACTTCTCAACTTATGAGTGGATGGAGGATGTGCAAGTTTTGAGGATTGTGCCAATAAATGCATATATTTGAATTTTTAAATTGTTGAAATGACATGTAAGAGGGAAATAATATGCATTGAATGCCACTTGGCTCAAGGAAAAAGGAATTTGTAAGAGGAGTAAATGCCTTGTTGGAAGGACAAAGTCCACTTGGATTTTGAATTCAAATTGAGAGAATATTCCTTAAAAGATTCCTTGTTGAGGAAAATAGAGATTTAATAAATCAAATAAGTCCATTTTCATGTGCAAGTGGTAAAAGATGGAGGATGGGACATGAGGAGAGATTAAATTAATCAAGTTTAATTAATTTAATGAAGAGATTAAATGATGTGACCTATTTGACTTAAATTTGTGGATTTATTTAAATCAATAATGAGAAGAATGCACTAATAAATTTTGACTCAAAATCCAACGAAAGTTCGTAGGAATTATTTCGTCAATTTTTCGACGAAATTTGAAATGTCAAAATTCTGACCCAGCATCATCGGCTGGGTCAAAATTTCAACATTTCAAATTTTGTCGGAAAATCGACGAAATAATTCTGATGAAAGTTAGTCAAAATTCTGACGAACTTTCATTGGATTTTGAGTCAAAATGTATCAGTGATGTGATAAAAGGATTAATTAAATAAGGACTTTTGATTTATTTAATTAAAAGAGATGATGTTTGATTAAACTAAATAAGGTTTTAATTTGTTTAATTTAATAGATAGACTTTAGAGATTTAATCAAATAAAATTAATTATTTAATTAAATAGGATAATTAGATCAGAATGGTCAATTTAATTATCGAGGAAGGATGATTTAATTAGATAACTGATTTATTTAATTAAGAGAGGAATATTGATGAATTTAATCAGATAAAGGTATTTGATTAAATGGTTAGATCGAAGAATGATTCAAGATGAAACGATGTTAGTGGTTAGGATTAGAGGTCCAATGTTAATTAGTACATTTTATGTGTCTACAAGCCTGGTTTTTTAGATGAGGATCCAACCTTCCTACTTGAAGTTGATTTTTTCGCTATTTTTGTACTAAAAATTTGGATAGAACCTCCTTAGAGAAACAACTACTTTTGTTTTGTTACTCAACAAAGATTTCTTTTGGGTGCATTCAATTCTTCTTGCACGTACATGCATTCAAAAACCTTTGTTACCACTGGTTTACTAAATGTTGTCACTGTGGTGATATGTGTGGATTTGGGATTTGTATCCCTTGGGAATTCCAAATTCACTACAAGAATGTAATTAGTACATTTTCCTAGCAACATTTTTTACAAATAAGCTTTATGTTTTTGGAAAACATGCTTTTAGCCATGGGAAGTGTGCTTAAGTGGTGTAAAGTACTCTAAAAAGATGTGCATATTTAATTTGTTAGGACTTAGCACATTAATCAATGTATTTTTGCATAAACAAGCAAGCTGGCATTGATGATGAAAGTGGACACATGGCAGTGATTAGCATACATGAGCATTTACTCCCAATGCCCAAATTTGTTTCTCAAAGCTTGGTGACAAATATTTCATATGATTCATCTCTTGCCCTCTTGTTGTTTTGATTTTTTTTGTTGTTGTCTTGCAGGTGATGGATTTTCCATTAGTTGAGCTAGCTAGCACACCCTTTCTATAAATAGCTATGCCACCTTAGTGAAATATTCACTTGAAAAAGCTCTTTTAGTTAGCAAGCTTTCCTTACTGTATCTCATTCCACTAGCTTTATCCTATTTTCTATCATGTCATTTGGCCTAGGAACTCCCATTCGGCTCTTGGCTTGAAGGCCACAATACTCCTTCATTAGAAAAATTACTAGTGACCAAATTAATTGAGTGGTGACGAAGAACATCCACCTCACTATGGCGGCATTCAAGTGGGTGCTTGGCAAGGACTATGTGAAGGATGAGAACTAGTCACAGTGTAATTTAAATGTTGTTTCCCACTTCATGACCTCCCTTCTCGACTTGGATATATCCAAGCCTTGGATAATTGAGTTATTTCATGCCATGTTTGACTCTCTATATTTGGATGGGCTTGGTGAAATTGTGCAAGTGGCCATCCTTGGCGGCAGTATTCCAAATTCCATGGACCTCTGTGGGAACATCGACTATGGGGAATATGTGGTATGGCTACCTCTCCTTATTGATTTTCAAAATATGGACCTTGAGAGGTATCACTTGCTATCCCATCCCACGAATTCCTTCCTTTCGAGGGAGTTTGGAATGGAGTGCATTCCTGGCCTTGACTAAAAAAAGCATTTTGAATTTCTAGTGTATAGACATGGGAATAAGGACTAAGGTCCTTGGTGTGTCTAGCCACACGTGTTGTGCATTGACCTTTTCCACCCTATTGAAGAAGAAGAAGAAGGAAAAGAAAAGAACCTGACAAAGTGTCATTTTGACTACCTAGCAATGTCCTAGAGGCTTTAAATTCACTGCCTTTTTTTAGTGTGCCTCCTTCTTTTTCCTTTCTACAATGTACTTTTTGGGTTTTCTCAAGAAATCTTCAAGCTTCTCAGAGCCTCGAGCTCATACTACATAATAAATTTTTTAATGAACATAATATATGTAAACAAAAATTTTGGCTTCCAAGTGTCTTTCTAGCACTTCTAGGGTTTTTCACGTAAAAAGAGAAAGATAGGCCAAAATGCAATTTAAACACTCAATATTAATGTAATATGAATGAAATATGTCTAAATAGGATTATCTAAATGCAAAGGACTGATAAAAGGAATTGATTATGCATACAAAACTAAGAAATGCAATATTGTTTGAAAATAAATTATGATATGTGAAAGGACCTAGAAATGAAAGTAAATTTTAATAGAAATGAATGAAACTGAAGAGGTGCACCTAAGAACTTGTTAGAGACTATAAATGACTTCTGAAATGTTGTTGATGCTATAAATTTGGCCTACTAGGACTCATTCACCATTCTAGGTGAATTAGTCCCATATCTGGGAAACTGTTTCGGAGATCGTTTCGGAAAAATGGTATCCAAAATTGCATTAAACTCTTTTCAAGCCTAGTAGAGGGATGCATTCACCACTAATGGAAAATGATTCCATTTCTAAATTTCTAAAAATCTAAATTTAAAAATAGAATCCCTTAGTCTACACTTCAGTTCTTGACAAGTGTCTGCCTCTAAATGTCTAATTTTTGGTACTGTAGGTGACTTTTATTGGATATTTTTCCTTCGTCAACAAGGAGATGTCTTCAAAAACTTTGTAACTTATTCTTTAATGATTTACAATGCTTTAAGATGCCTAAATCTGCAAACACACAAGAAGAGAGAGAAATGTTGGATGTTAGGGAATGGGGGTTTGCCTTGGTTGAACCCCTTATAAGTAATTAAACCAAAATGGAGAAATAATGTAAAGAATCATGCAACAATGGAGTTAATACCTTTCCATGATGATTGATCTTGATTTTCTATAGCAAAAGATGAAGAATTTTCCCTTAAATTTCTAAAAAATGTTATCTTGATGACTTGAAATGATAAAACCCTAGCTTGCTTGACTTGAGGACATGATGAGTCCTAAATTAGGGTTTAGAGGCTTGTATTTATAGGAAATTCACCTTATTTTCCTATTAATTTGATCCCTAAGGCCGACATGCAGAAAAATTAAACTTAAAACCTATTTTTTCCCGCTTAAACCCCAAAATGGTTCAAATGGGACTCATTCACCATCAAGGGTGAATGGGTCCCGCCTGGATGGGACTAATTCACCCCTAATGGTGAATGGGTCCCACATGGGCCATTCTACTAGTTGGAATGTTTGGAAGTAAGGAAATCAGGTTTATATGGTGACTTAGTCTGTTATTTCATCAAATTATGCTTCGGGATAAAAAATATGGGGCCATAGGGGCCGATTAATGGTGATTTAAAGGGTAATTAGGGCTTGGGACATAAAATTCAATGTGAAAATGTGATTAAATACACTTTACATCATTAAAATGAGGTCCACATAGCCTAGAAAGGCACAACATCCAATGTGAATGTGTAGGACACATTAGAGTCAGGTTTTATTTACAAGCCTTCTAGATTAGTGTGATAATCCATTTAAATGTATTTTATAACATTGAATTAAGGGGAAAATGAGTGCATCAGACTTAGATGCTTAATAAGAGTCTAGAAAAGTGTGAAAGTCATTTACAACACTTCACAACACCTTTACAAGACATCAATAAATGCATTTTATTCATTTTTCAAGGGTCCAAGACCTAATGTGGACATGTAAAACACCTCACAACACCAAATCAAGGACTCATTAAATCCAATTTGTGATCAAATTTTCCCATATCAAGCATGCAAAAATGGATAATTTTTTCGTGTCCATAACATATAATATGAGCTTCTTCTTTTTCCTGTGTTATTATTGGCTTTATTCACAAAAATAATCATATTTTACAAAATATGTACATATGGTACATAACTAAGAATTTTTTTAAAAGAACTTACTCACTTTAATGGAACAACTTTAGATGAATACCATTTATTGGTATATTCAAAACATTGTAATCCATGTCTTCTAGCTCATACCCATTTTTTTCCTTGCACATGCGAATGCAGAAGGAACCCTTCCATAGGGCTTCAAATTTTGTGTGTTCCTCTGGATTTGCAGTGCGCTAATCATACCTTAGCACTAGGCTCCCTTCCCAAAAATCTTGGTCAGAGACCTTTTTTTCAAACCATTGTTTGACTATCTGCTGACAACCAATCATAGCTTCATAGGCCTTTTCCCTTTTTTCTTTAAGGTTTAGGATTTCTGTGAACCTTACTTCCATTCCACTACTTTGTTCGACTTCCAAAACCTTTAATAGTATAATGCTAGAATTTCTATAGAAATAGGTAAAACCACCTCCTTTCCATATAATAGCTCACAAGGAGAGGCCTTCAAGGTTTGTTTGGGCATAATTTTGTTAGCCCATAAAGTGGCTCTCAAGTGCTTGTGTCACTCCCTTTGTCTTTTTGTCCTGATGCGCATGATTAACCTAATTAGGTTTTTGTTGGTCGATTTTGCTAGCCCATTTCCTTTTGGGTAGTAATTCGATGAATTCTTGATCTAGACCCCATGCTTGAGACCAAAATTTGACATCCCAAAACCCACAAAATCTCACGCATTATCAAATATGATGGTTTTTGGCAAACCAAACCTTGCTACCAGCTCAAGAAAATTGAAAATTTTAATTTATGTAGCATTTTTTAGAGCAATGGCCTCATCCATCTTCTGAAATAGTCAGTTGTTGTAAGTATCCACTTATGTCCCATGCTATAAATAGGATTTATAATCTCAAAAATTTCCAAACCCCATTGGGAAAATGGTTCTTTAGTTATAATCGGGCTTAGGGGCATGGTGTAATTCTTCCACTTGCCAACAAAATATTGGCACTACGTACATATTCACACCAAATGGTGCACCTCAAAAAAAAATTGAATGCTAGTAATATCCTACCCACATTATCTTCAAAGAAGTAGTGTTGGTGGAGAAATTCCCACCCTTAGGACTACTATGCAATTCTTTAAAAATTGTTTCCACCTGTGGCTTGTCCAAGCATCAAAGCAGTACACCATCATAATTTATTTAGAACAAAATACCCTCAATTAGTATATACTTTGTGCCTTACAGTCTTTAGTATCATTTTTTGTGAGGCAGTATATTGATTGGGTACTGCCCTTTTTGCATATATTGTGTTTAATCAGTCACCTAAGACTTATTAGACTCAAACTAGTTTGTGTAAACTTGATTAGTCTCTTCCTCCACCGAGGAGCTTAATTCTTGCACAAGGTATTCGCAAAGAGATCTTCCTTGAACCAACTTGGTTAGTCTAATATGTACATCATATTCTAGGATCTTGGTGATCCAGTTGGCTCTCTTTTTAGTTATTTATCCCTTAGTGATATGCTCTTGAACACTACGATGGGTGATGAGAATGGTGATTATGTTGGATGATTACACGTGTCAAAATTTCTTCAGGCTTTTAACAATAGAAAAATCTTGTTTCTCAACAAAGTTGTACCTAGCCTCATATCCTTTGAGAGTCCTAGAGTGGAATGCGATCGAATGCTCTCTACGATTATCTTCGTCTTTCTGAGTGAGTATAGAAGCTATGCTATGTTGGTTGTTGTAGACAAAGAGCAAGAAATCCTTGGAGAAGTCCAGGTTAGCTAACACCAGGGCTATAGAGATGGTTTCCTATATTCATTGGAAAGTTGTCTTGCCTTCAGGGGTTGATTTGAACATTAAATTATTTCTAAGCATCATCGTAATAGGTCTCACAATGCTTGTGAAGTCTAAAATGAACCAAATAACAAAATTAATGGGTGGGTGCATGAAGTTGGGTAGCAATTTTGTGGCCACTTTCTAAAGAAAGTTTCAAAACTCATAGCACGAGCGCATTATAATGTGCACATGTTATTGCACATTAAAAGAAAAAAAATTGAAAGTCTTCATTTTCACTTCGACTATTTTTTTCTTCTACCTGCGGCCAAAACCCCCAACTTTCGTGCTCACGTTCTAGGAGAAGGTATTGGGCACAAATCTTCAACAAGATTTTCTATTTCTTTGCAAGGATGGTGCCATGACAATGAAGAGGTGGGAGAGGAAAGTATTGTTTGCTATTTTTTTGAATTTGTAGGAGATGCAAATGAACCCAAAAACCCTCAAAATCCTCAACAAGAAGAGCAACCAAATCCTGAAGAAAAAAATCCTCAACAAGAAAATCAACCTCAACAACAACCTCCACCAATGACTTAATACTCTCCTAGCACTCAAGAAAATTTAATGAGTGAGATTAAGAACAACAAAAACAAATTAAGAATTTTATTAGTAGGTTGAGTGATCCAAATGGTTCAACCATAGAAAGAATGACCCTCACAAATTCATTGAAAGATATGTTAAAAAATGTAGATTCAATTAGCAAACAAATAATTGGATGGCAAGATAGGAGGTAGGCGGCTAGGGCATATTATGTAGATAAACTATCATATAAACAAGTAAAGGATTTTAAAATTACAAAAGGTAATTTGTGCTCATTATTCACTGGCCCACGCACAAATCAAAATCTTAGCCTCAATGTGAAGAGGTTTCCTATTCATTGGTGTCACCACCAAGAGATTAGGAACCATTTTTATGATAGGTGGTACATGGTCTTTGATGACCGACCGGGAAAAAATTATGAAGTCCCCCTGTATTTTCTTAGGAAACTATACAGTGAGTTCATATTGAACAAAATCCCAAATTATTTTGATATGAGAGACTTCCAAGGGAGAGGTGGGGAGTTGGCTCAGGATAGGCCTGGTGCACGGCCGGATCCTACACGGCAAGGGAGACGAGCTCTTGCTAGGTTGCATCATGAGCACATTGTTATGCATGTCATCGCAAAGGAGAGTGTCAATGTAGAGACATTGCAGGTGATTAGCACTTTGACCCAAAGTGTCATCCATCATACTAGCCCTATTCTACAACACCATCTATGAGATTCTTTGAGTGGTGGCCTTCGAACCCATGTGTGTCAATCTTTCAGGGTTACTTGTTCATATGACCCCACTGACACTCAGGAGGCTGCTATGCAGGATCTGTATACAGCTACGGAAATGGAGAGGGTGGCTGACATTTTGCATGATGTGTATGGCATTGGTACTTAGGTAAAATTTAGCATGTTCATTGAATTTAATTTATTAAATTTTGATTTTGAAATGCAAGATTAACTAATTTACTTTTATGATTTTAATAAAATTGTAGAGTCATAGTGTTGAGACTGGATACGTCGGCCCTCCACCTACTTTTTTCTACAGTACACCTATCGGTGGGGTATGTAACTAGTACACAATTATAAATTTATTACATGTTAATAGCATTATTTTATGAATGGTATTTTAATATGTGATTTTGGATGTTGGATAGGGTAATATTGGAGGTTTCGAGGGGACACCTCCCAGTGCCACTGGATTTACTCAAACCTTCATAGAGGTAATAGAATAAAGAGTTTAACTAATGCATTGTGCTTAATAGATGTTGATAGATGACAAAATTTAAACTACAATATATAGTTGTTTAGAAAGTCAACATAAACAGTGATGCAATTACTTCACATGGAGGCATGTGCTTGCAAAGGTGCACCTGCATGACAAACTATGGATGCTTGGAAAAAATGTATGAAACCATAATAGTAAGCAATAGCATAGAAAAGGCATTTAGTAGTTTGAAAATATGCCTCAAAGAAACGCAATCTCATGGTGATGGAATTCCATTCCATCACCATGAGACCACATTTCTTTGAGGCATTTCTTCAAACTGCCAACCACCTTTTCTATGATACCACATTTGTCATACATGTGCACCAAAGCATTTTATCAAACTACTCACTTCCTTGCTGCTATGGCTAAAATCCTAAAATAAGTGCTTTCCAACAAACTATGGATGCTTGGAAAAATATCTATCAAATCATAATAGTAAGCAATAATACCATAGAGATGGCAATGAACTTTTTGAAAAAATGCATGAAAGAAATGCAGTCTTATGGTGATGGAATTCCATGACATGCATTTGTTTGTAATGGCATTCCATCACCACAAGACCCCATTTCTTTTGAGGAATTTTTCAAATAGTTCATTGCCTTCTCTATGCCACCACAGTTATCGTACATGTCTACAAAAGCATTTAATGAATGGTTCATTGGCTTCCTGCCATGGGTAAAAGCCTAAAAACATGTCCTTTTGAACAAGATATGGATAGGGAAAATAGTAAGCATAATAATCATAAATATATAGCTTGATAGGTACTCAAAAAAAATTTCATTAGATCTCATACATTATAAGTCATGATGCATGGATCGCTATTGTAACTTTTTTGTGATTGAATAATTTGTTGTTTTATTTTTAGATGTTGGTTGTGGAAACACCTCCAAATGTTACGAGGGCAATGGATATCGATGTTTCATCCACTATACAATCCTTGATGGATTTGATAGGGGAGGCATGAGGCAAATTATTAAATTTCAATTTACATTCGTTATTATAGATGTTAGTTCTAGTGAAAAATCAAACCATTATTGATTCATAGTTTAATTTCTATTGGATGGTTTATACAAGGCTTGAGCACACCTCAACATCAGCGTACGAATATTTCCCTCATGGGGAGTGATCGTGAGATGGTTGTAAGTGATTTTTTTTTAAATATATAATTTTTTATAATGTAATTTCTATATATTAATGTCTTTACTTCTTATTGTAACAATTAAAACTTCACCAATAACTTAATTGTACTAGGAGCAGTAGTAGGAGCACTCCTCGAGTGCAGCACAAATGAGTGATAGACCTATCACCATTTGATTGACAAGCAAAGGGAAAGAGTTTATTTCGAGAGCTTGGAGAGCAATGAATTTTGATTCCAAAGCACTTTGTTGTATGCCTACATGGAAATTTTGTACATATTTTGTATTGGATATATTTGACATTGTATGCCTATATGGCATTTTTGAAGCCCATATGGCTATTTTGTACCTATATTTTATACTTATATCGACATATATTGATGTACACGTACATGGCTATTTGGTTAATACAAACCTTTTTTTATCAATGGTGTCCATATTTGCATGTTATAAATTCATGGTTCAACAGATATGAGTTATGTGTATTCAAGTGTATACTTTACAACTTACGTGTATACTTTGTGACTTACATGTGTTCCAATGTATACTTTGTGACTTACGCATTTTCATGTGTATACCTTTTATTCATGCATATACTTTGTATTAAGTTATGTATACTATGTATTCGTGTGTATAATTCAAGGCATACGTGTTTGTGACTACTTGTGCTTCCCTTATTCACATGTACATGCTTAACTTATTCACCTATATACTTATTAATTGGTTTTCCCTACTATTGATCATTGTTGTCCTTCATGGTTTGTCTTGAATAAATTAATTGATTGATGGTAAAAAACTTTATCTAAAAGGAAAAAACACATTTTCAATTCGTATTCCATGAAATGATTGATAAAAAGATTCCAATATATTTAATCCTTTGATTGGAACAACTCGATTAAGCAAAGGATACATAATCTTCACAATAGGGGGAAGCATTAGTAATCTCTTCCAATGCCTTTACCAATGCTATTTTCTTATTCCTACTCCCTATCGTACTTACATCAGGCCCATATCACTAAGACATAGCTTGAACAATAGGTGGAATGGTCTCTTTCAACATATTACACTCAAACCCTTAAAGGATTAATTTGGTTGAATGTAGCGTGGAGCGATTCCGGGTGTTTGGGTGTGAAATAGGACCATTCCTAGTGTAAACATACCTATTTGGACATGTTGAAATAGTGTGTTTGGTCACACAAGTTGCAGAATGAAAGTTACACCACTTTGCAACTTTCCACTACTTACATTTCACACTTTTTCCATCAATTGAAAACTGGACACCACAGAAAAACCACTCTGAGATAACAAAACCTGATAAATGTTATTGTAGAGGGGCCCAACACGATCTCATAGGATTATATGAGAAGCTTCTAATCATCATAGTATCCGAGTAACAATATGTTGAAGTTTGCAGCCATTTTGCACTTTAGACCCTTAAGGGATCGATCCGGTTGATCATAGCTCAAAGTGATTCCATGTGTTTGGGTGTGAAATAAGACCATACCTAGCGTAAAAATACCCATTTAGATGCATTGGAACAGTCTATTTGGTCAAACGAGTTGCAAAGTGAAAGTTGCACCACTTTGCAACTTTATACTACTTGCATTTGACACTTTTTCCATCAACTGAAAACTGGACACTTCAAGAAAACTACTCTAAGATAATGAAAATCGAGAGACATTATTGTAGATGAGCCCAATGCGATCTCATAGGATCATATGAGATTTTTTTAAGCATCATAGTATCCAAGTAATAGCATGTTGAAGTTTGCAGCCATTTTGCACTTTGGACCCTAAAGGGATTGATCCGGTTGAACGTAGCTCAGAGCATTCCTAGCATAAAAATACCTATTCAGATGCATTGGAAGAGTTTTTTTGGTCACACGAGTTGCAGAACAAAAGTTGCACCATTTTGCAACTTTCCACTACTTGCATTTCACACTTTTTCCATCAACTGAAAATAGGACACCACAGGAAAACCACTTTGAGATAACAAAAATAGAGATAGGTTATTCTTGAGGGGCCCAATATAATCCCATAGGATCAGACATGAATTTTCTAAGTGTCAGGATATCCGAGTAATAGCAAGCTAAAGTTTGTAGCCATTTTGCACTTTGGACCCTTAAGGGATCGATCCGGTTGAACATAGCTCAGAGTAATTCCACATGTTTCGGTGTGAAAGAGGACCATGCCTAGTGTAAACATACCTATTCGGAAACATTGGAACAACTTTTTTGGTCACACGAGTTGCAAAATGAAAGTTACACCACTTTGCAACTTTCCACTACTTGCATTTGACACTTTTTCCATCAACTGAAAAATGGACACCACAAGAACACCACACCGAGATAAAAAAAAAAACCAAGATATTTTATTGTAGAGGGACCTAATACGATCCCATAGGATCATATGAGAAATTTCTAAGCACCATGGTATCTGAGTAATAGCATACTAAAATTTGTGCACTTTGGACCCTCAAGGGATTGATCTGCTTGATTGTAGCTCGAAGTGATTCTATGTGTTTGGGTGTGAAAGAAGACCATGCCTAGCATAAACATACATATTCATATGTTTTGGAACAGTTCGTTTGGTCACATGAGTTGCATAACGAAAGTTGCACCACTTTGCAACTTTCTATTGCTCTCATTTGACACTTTTTCCATCAACTGAAAATTGGACACCACTGGAAAACCACTCCAAGATAACAAAAACTGAGAGAGGTTATTGTAGAGGGGGCCAACACAATCCCATAGGATTAGATGATAAGTTTCTAAGCATCATGCTAGCTGAGTAACAACATGTTGAATTTTGCATCCATTTTGCACTTTGGACCCTAAAGGGGTCGATCCGGTTGAACATAGCTTAGAGCGATTCCGCATGTTTGGGTGTGAAAGAGGACCATTCCTAGTGTAAAAATACCTATTCGGATATGTTGGAACAATTCGTTTAGTCACACGGGTTGCAGAACGAAAGTTGTACCACTTTGCAACTTTCCACTACTTGCATTTGACACTTTTTCTATCAATTGAAAACTGGACACCACAGGAAAACCACTCCTAGATAACAAAAATAGAGAGAGGTTATTGCAGAGGGGCTCAACATGATCCCATCAGATTAGACAAAAAGTTTTTAAGTATCATGGTATCTGAGTAATAGCATGTTGAAGTTTGCAACCATTTTGCACTTTCAACCCTTAAGGGATTGATCTGGTTGAACGTAGCTTAGAGTGATTTCATGTGTTTGGTGTGAAATAGGATCATGCATAGTGTAAAAATACCTATTCGAACACATTGGAACAGTTCATTTGGTCACACGAGTTGTAGAACGAAAGTTGCACCACTTTGCAACATTCCACTACTTGCATTTGACACTTTTTCCATCAACTAAAAAACTAGACACCATAGGAAAACCACTCTGATATAACAAAAAATAAGAGAGGTTATTGTAGAGGGGCCCCACACAATCCCATAGGATCAAATGAGAATTTTCTAAGCATCACGGTATCCGAGTAACAACATGCTGAAGTTTGCATCTATTTTGCACTTTGGACCCTTACGGGATCGATCCAGTTGAACGTAGCTCGGAGTGATTCTGCGTGTTTGGGTGTGAAATATGAAAATTCCTAGTGTAAACATACCTATTCAGATGTGTTGGAATAGTTCATTTTGTCACACGAGTTGTAGAACGAAAGTTGCACCACTTTGCACTGATTGCATTTGACACTTTTTTCATCAACTAAAAACTGGACACCACGAGAAAACCACTCTGAGATAAAAAATAAAAAAACCAAGAGAGATTATTGTAGAGGGCCCCAACACAATACCATGTTTCTTTGTACTATCATTAAGATCCAATAGACCACCTTGCACAAAGGCTACTAAATTAGCCCTATTTACAAAGAGACGGCCTTTTAAACAATAGATCTTCACTCAAACTCCTCAAACAATAGTATGTTATGTGTCTAAACCTCCAATTCCATGATTTGTTTCTAGGTCGAAGACCTCTAGACCCCTAATACACCAAACCCTCGATTTCAAGCAAAATACTTGCAATTTTAATGAAACTCCTATCTCCCAGACCTGACAGACCCAAACAAAGCACCAAACACACTTACCAGACCCTGCACATGGTGAATAATACATTACATGGACCTTCCTTCCCACATTTTGTCAAAACACCACTTGAAACCCTCATTTTCATCATGAAAATACCATGCTACAGCCCTATAACATCATCCCAAACACCCAACTTTGACTCCAAAACATTCTAAATAGGTTAGGCATGTAGTTTACAAGTTAGAGGACTCATTCCACAAGTTACCATAGGCAGAAAAAGTGGAATGGGTTGAATTACATTATGCAACCCTTCAATCCAAGAACATTGTGAAAGTACGTAGCAACAGTAAAAACATGATAAATTGCACTATACAAAGAGTTAGAACCTCTAAATAGGTGAAAATGAAAGCTAATTCATCAATCTACAACATTCAATAGGTTTCAGATGATCTTAGCATCTGTACAAGTTGTACAACAACAAGAAAAGTGAGAAAAACAAGTAATTTTTTTAAAAATAATGTTCTTGATAAAAAAAATAAGTTAGAAATCAACCAACAACCTCTCCTTCAAGGCATTGAAGGTTATTATACATGTTTACCTTAGGAAAAATAAAAGCAGAGGCTTTGAAAGGAACTCCATGAAAACCAAGCTCTCTAAATGGTTTATCAAACTCTAGTTCAAAATCTTTTAGATGAGGCTACTCCCATAGCTCTCTTACTCGCTTGACAAATCCTTGAAACTCTATATTGATTTTATTTTTCATGTCCCTCTCTTGTTGTTATTCCCCAATTTCATCAGAATCATGCATTGACCTTCTTGCCTCTCCTAAAGTTTGGACCACATCCATTACCTCCGCATAAAACTGGACATCCTTGGTCTTCTTGGTTCCCATGCCTTTATATGGTTATGCAAATGAAAATGAAGCAAAGTAATCATCTCCTTCTCTACTAGTTGGAAGAATGCATGCTTAATGTTTTGATACATGATGTTATCTCTCTCTTCTACTCTCATGGTTGAAAACTGAAATATAGTATGGTGGGCCTCTAGAGTTCCAATCATCTTTCTTCCTCTTCCACCAAATGTTGGCCTGATCCACACGTCTACCAGCCTAATTGACTTTGTTTTTGAAAGCTGAAGTTTCTCCTGAGTCACCAGTGTAGCTCTCTCTTCCTTTTCAGACTCTTTCATTGCTATAGATCATCTCTGGGATTTAATCATTTGTACCACATGGTTGATGTGCTTTGAATCCTTGCATCTAAAGGAAATTTCCTCAACATAAATATTGCTAGGGAATTTCAATGTTTCCATTGTAGTTGGTATTAAATTTGGTACTTTCAACATTGAAAATTATCCTTATATAAGAATTCCTTCCATCTTGTTGGCTTGTAGCACTCTTGATGGTGGCTACATGAAATCTTATTCTAATTCCTCTTCTACATCAGAGGGTTCATATCCTTGTTTTTATTCTTCTAAATTATCAGAATCACTAGCTTCCATCTTCAAAAATTCCCAACCATATCATCTTCAATAAATTTATCTGGATCATCAGTAATACTCTTCAAAATTTTCCACCAATTCAAGTTCATTATGCTTTCATAATACTTTATATCCATGGAGTTCAGCCATTCCTTGATGCCATCAAGTGAAGATTGAGGAATGGGGTCAGTGTGGAGTACACCCCACTTGAAGTCTTTGAAAATAATAGCCATATCAAATTCCTTTTGCCTAGGTCATACTCTCTCAAGGTTAACAATCTCAATCTCACTAATAGTGATTACTAAGAAATGTAATTCTACCAACTCTATCAAATAGTTTACCATAGGAATAATAAAAGTAGAGGCTTTGAAAGGAACTACATGAAAACCAATCTATCTAAATGATATATCAAACTCTTAGACCTCATTCTTCCATGTTTACAACAAAATTCAAAGATTTTCCTTCAAAAGGCTACAAATTCAAATATTGATAGTTTTGTAGCAAGAATGCATTTTTTTTGCACATTTGACCACCGAGACTCAAAAACTCACCCTAATACACCTTAAATGGTCTTGATTGACCTTATTAGGAATAAATAAAAACAAAATACCTTAATCTAATCTATTGACCGCCTATCAACTTTCAAAAAGTGAAATTTTTCAACTAGGAGACTGGGTGCTCTTGCACCAAAATTACATTATGTTTAAGCCTTCAAGAGGCTTTAAATATCCTTTACAAATGATTCTAAATCTTTCCAATAATGCCTAATTGTTGAGCTTGTAGCTAACATGACTTATTACATTATAAATCAATTGACCATGTAATATGACCTTATTCAATTGACAATTTACTCAAAACAAAAAACTAACTTAAAAGACTTCCATGAACCAAATTTGCTCAATAACCTTGGTGCCCCTGCACCAAATTTCAATATTTCAGTAAATTTAATTACAACTAAATCTCATTACAATGCCTTAGGTACTTTGTTCTCATAGATATTTTACAATGTCACTCATACATTCAAGATTCTCTTATAATGTCTACATCATAGGTTCTCATTTAAAGGTTAACTTCAAATGTGTAACTTGAGATTCCCTTGCAAAGATTCACACACTCTTTTATAATGGCTTCAAATAAGAATTGAGATTTTTCAAGATCATCAAAATAAGAATGTTGCATTGCCTTTTTGGCTGAGATTGTCTTCGATGGCTCAAAAATCAACTTTTTATGCAAGGAGAGACCAATCAATTTTTACTAGTTTAGTAATAGATGTATGCAAAGTAAAAGAATAAAAAGAAATAGCTCATCCAAAATGGAAATGAAATGAAAATAGATGGAAGGAACTTACAGATAGGCATGGAAATCTCTCAACTTAGTCACTTCTGGTCATACATCTTCATTGGGAGTTCCAAGATACCTATTGCACGCAACACCTCTCATGAATAGAATATCTTGAAATTTGAGATGCTCTTATAATGTCTACATCATAGGTGCTCATGATAAGGTTAACTTCAAATGAATAACTTGAAATTCCATCACCAAGCTTCACACGCACTTTTGTAATGGCTTAAAATCATAATTGAGATTTGTTAAGATCATCAAAATAGGGATGTTGCATTTCTTTTCTGCCTAAGATTCTCTTGGATGGCTCATAAATATGCATTTTCTACAAGAGGACACCAATCAATGTTTACCGGGTTACTTACAAATAAGCAAAGTAAAATAAGATGATAGCATTGGAATCAAACAAATTAACATGGATACAAGTATAAATTAATAAGAACCATTGTGCATATACTTACAAATTAATCCAATGAACCATCTAGGTCTGCTCTACTTGTTATTGTGTCAAGTATTGCCTCATGGTCAAACTCATAGACCTTCCACGAGGTCTCGTTCAAAGGTCTACCCCCATATTTTCTCAAATGAACATTGGATGCTATGACAAGGTTCGAGTAATGAAGAATCTTACGATGTGTGCCAAAGTCCTCAAATAGCCAATGTTTAACTCTTATGTGGGTACCTTCTAAGCCATGTTCCAGTAACAACAACTGAGCCTATAGAGTATTCAATGTTTTCCCCATCTATAACTAGGGCTTCCAATTTCTTTTTGGCCTCAACACAATGACACAAGTAATAGTCTATTGCCTCTTCATTATCTTCATCTGCAATAACTATATAAACATGGCTTGCATTAATATGTGCAGCAAATCACTTGAAATTAGTCAACATTACGAATACAATACAAAGTAAGATTACAATATGGAATTCCAAAAACTAGGCAAGTAGATATATTACCTGGTTGAACTAGATCTGATACATGGTCAAATTCGACCACTGATTCCATCTGTGTTATTTCCAATGCCATTGGAGGGAGATACATGTGATGTGGGCTAAGATAACTTGACAACCATTTGTCAACCCACTCCTCTAATTGACAATCATTCTAGGCTTGCATTGTACATGAAGAACAAAAGCATGCCATCTTACATGTATTGATAATCCATGAACCTACATTTGAGCTAAGGAAAGAGTGTAGCTCACTTGATCCCATTAGTGTACAAAAATCCTCATATGGTACAATGTTAGTATCATCCATCAACCAAAAACATCTATGAACTAAAGACATTCCTTCATTACCTTGACCCATCGAAGCATTACACCACTCGACGATTGATCTTGCATCTGTCAACTTTGCACTATCTTCATACTTTAACTCTTCTCATGCTAATGCTATTTTCATGCATGCTCCTGCACCATCATGCTCCTCCTTTCCATGCCCATCCTCACAAAAGTTCCACATCTGTTGAACACCTATAGTGAGATGCATCCTACACAACCAGTAGAACATGCACTCATTCTTGAACTATGCTGAACAGTTATCCGACCATATTATATGTTGATCATATGCTATGCCCCTCTGAGCCAAATCACTATAGAACATCTAGAAGTAACCTTGCATGAACTCTGGAGAATGTGTGTGATCATCATTAATATAAATGTGATACACCCTAAATACCTTCCTTTAGTCCTCTGTACTATCAATTGCATGAATGAATGTTATGTACACAAATATCGAAACCTATGTGGAGTTGTAATACTGTGACTACACCTCACATTGTGGTTGTATAGTGTAGTTCTCTACAAATTCAACCACTAATACTATGTTTCCAACTGGAAAGGTGTCCTTGCATAGCTTGAATTGTGTGTCCAGCCATCAGGCTCTATGGGTATGCCTTGCATACTCATACACTAGATTCTCATGGGACATAAACTGATACACTGGAGTCTTTGAAATAACCAAATCACACATTTTTTCTTTAGACCCATCTTTTGTAGTCTATTCCACTATTTTATACTTCTTGAACTCTCCTAGTTTGTGTTCCACCTCATTTGTGCTTTACATATGTTGACATACTGACATTCGTTGTGAGCTACCACAATGCTTGCATGAACCATCCAAGCATGTTGTCCTATAGAATATTTGTCCATCCTCTATTTCACATAAATTTTTTGATAAGAACTCTCTTGAAGATTTTGGTGGGGCTTCTATGCCACAATCCTGCAAAACATTGTTAGTATGCAAATCTAAACATATAGAACAATAAACATCATAATGGTCAGAGAATTCAATATGTAGTCTATAGAAACAAGTAGTGAATGTGTGATTTATCTTGACATAAAAAGGTTTAAGCATTTAAAAAATATTTGAGAAATACTAATTTAAGGATAATCATTTTGAAATTTATGAAAAATTAGGTTTGAGTTGTATCCAAAAAATGCTTTGGATGTGGCTCAGGGTTCCGACTATCGATTCTCCTTCTTACAACATCCCTTTGATTTGGAGATGGCCTTGTATAATTCTTCCAATACTCTTCAATTAGTGTTCTAAATGCTTCAACAATTTTTTTATCTTTATGTGGCAATCTCCCCAAGAATGCCCATAATTCATTTGAATCGGTGCCCTCAATTATTTGCTTCCTTTGAACAGCTTTTGATAAAGTTTTTCTACTAATTCTCATTTGTTCACTTGTCTTTTTAATAAGACAAGATCTCTTTGTTTGATAGCTTACCAAAGTCGATGTAATGACACATTGGGTGACATTACTATCCTTTGAGTATGAGGTCTTATTGACACTCTCATAAGCATCCATTAGATTCTTCACAATAGTGTTTTCACTTGGTGCATTCGATGTTCTCAACCGAAGAGTCTTCATGATGTTTCTATACTTTAAACCCCACATCATTTGAACAAATAGTTGACATATTGTGGTCTCATTTATCCTTTCAAAGAAGATTTTCCAAATCTTATTAGCATATCTTCTACAAGTGTGTTATGAAATCTTACCTTCCATGTGTTGCAAAATATCCTCATCAATATTAATCAAAAACTTTGAAATTCTATGCAAAATTCTAGGTGGTGTTCTCCTAGGTACATACATCTCAACATTAGCAATTTCATCACTATTTAATTAAGTTGGGATAGATTGCGTACCTTTTATTGAGGGTGGAGTAGAAGACATACCTTGATCTTCACGTAGGGATGATGGCATACCTTCTTTTTCAAATCTGAGTGGTGATGTAATCGCGACTTGAGATGTGGTGGATGGTGTCCAACCATATTCACTTGCGGTAGATGGTGTCCCTCCATATTCTCTTTTACTTAATGGTGTCCCTTCACATTCACTTGCAGTAGAGTGTGTGTCTCCAACTATGATATTTGCATTTGTCCTAGCATGACTCTTTCGCATTTGTTCCCTTTGTGCTGCCAATTTATTTTCTCTTTTTAACGGTTGAGGTTCCTCTTCAATTGTCTTATTTTCATCAATCATTTCTAATTTCTTCTTTTCACAATATGTCTCCACCCATTCTCTCTCCTATTCTTTGAAGGTTTCATACTCTTCTTCTGTTAGTTTCTTCCTTGTTCATTTCTTCGGCATGGGGGATAATTTTACCTGTAGCTTGGTAATGAGACAAATATTAGTTCCTCAAAAATGTATCCATTAAAATAAATGAAATATATATTTCATTCAAGGCTTCATAAATAGACAACATAGGTGATGATGTAGCTTTATTGATGAGGTAATTGAGAAATAGAGATGAAAACCAAAATAGTTTAAATTGGTGCTATCAATGTGCGAGGAGTTGGTGCAGGAGCACCATTTAAAGTTGTTAATCCATTTAAGGTTGAATAAGGTGTAGACTATAGTTTTGGAGGAATTTTGTCTTAATAAGGTCTATAAGACCATGTGCTGATGTAATTGGTTATTTTTTCTGGTGCAGGAGCACCTACACCTCAACCTCCATTTTGGATTCTTTGATGGTGAATAGGTTAGAAAGAGTATTTTTGAGTCTTTTGAGTGTTTTTCATCTTCAATAAGGTTTAATAAGACAATTGGATAGGTTTTAGGTTGAGTTTTTGAGTTTTGAGTCAAAATGTGCAACAATGCAATCTTGCACTAA
The DNA here is from genome assembly GCA_007258455.2 of Sequoia sempervirens. Lineage (NCBI taxonomy): Eukaryota > Viridiplantae > Streptophyta > Pinopsida > Cupressales > Cupressaceae > Sequoia > Sequoia sempervirens. The sequence continues at coordinate 129,186,303 of VDFB02379711.1, forward strand.
AAGTTGCTTTTGTAGCCTTTGAAGGAAAAAAACATGAATTTATATGTAAGTGTGCAAGGTTTGGGGTCTTGAAAATGTAATAAGGTTGTTTAAAGCTTATTTGAATGGTTTTTGAGGTCATAGGTCTTTAGGATTGAAAGTTGCTCCAAAATTGCAAAGTTGTCATGTTGTAAGTTGGTGTAATTTCACTAACCAATGCTTCCCTCTTTGAAAAATTGGGTAAGGTGGGAGAATGTTTAAAAAGATTCCCTTGGGTCGAGGTTGGGCTGTTTTTGGAATTTTTGAAGTTTTGAAGCATTTAATAAAGAGAAAACTATGTTTTTCTAGTTTTTGTAGCATTTTTTACTGTTCTTTTGTTTGGTATGGACTGATACATAACTATACGGCATCCAAATCTTCATGGTTTGATAGAGCACAAAGATAGCTTCATTTTGGTGGTGATTTTACTTGATTTCATTAAGAATTAAGCAAGTTACATCAATTTTAGTGAAAGTGAGTATGAAACCCTACCAAACAAGGGTTTGGTAACGAAAATGGGCATAATTCCCATTTCCACTGTGGGAAAAATCTAAAACTTGGTGGAATGTTAGGTTTAGGGCCCTTCTACATGCTGCAATTTGTTTCAGAGTAAAATATGGAGGTTTGCAAAAGTTATTTGATGCCCTAGGTCGGTTTTTCCCTTGTAAATGTATGAAAATGGTCTTTAGAATGCACTTTTCATAGTTTTATGAGTATTTGTGCAATACTAATGGATGGAAAGCATGAAACAGGTCTTGGAGAAATTGTTGGAGTCTTTTAAAGGCATTAGGGGTGTTGGGGTGTGCCTTGACAAGTTGAAAGCTTCCTTGTACAGGCCTAGTTAAGCCTTGTTTATGGCTTGTAAATCAATCTTTTGATGCATTTATTTTGGGTGTTTGATCATGTGCTTTTGGGAAATTTTGGAGGATGGTGTTAGGAGTCTAAAACCATGTTTCATTGTATGGTTAATGCCTTTAATAAGTTTTTATTTTGATTGTCCTATTGGTGAATGTTGCAAAGTTGCATGGACTTGTGTAGAATCAATGGAAGAATGGATGTTGTTGGGTGCAAGGTCTATTTGTTTGGTCATGTTGTGTTGTGTGGAGAGTGTCTACATCATCCCCAAGTCCTGTTGAGATTTCTGGTTGTGTGAGTCAAGTTGAGTGGTCAAGTTGCATTATTGAGAGGAATAGTGAAGTTGGTGAGTGCATATAGAGTATTTGAGAGAAGCTTTTGAAAAGGAAGTTGCTTCCCCTGCCACTCTGCATCATTTTCAATAGTATTTAGGGGTCTAGGTAGTAAAATTTTCAAAATGTGCAAAAAGTGCTAAGTTGTGAAATTAACAAATAGTGAAGGGTTTGATGTAGACCTGGGAGGCTCAATTGCAACCAATTTGACAACATGCCTTTAAGAGGCATCTAACAATATTAATATGACCTATTTGAACAAACCAAATAACCCTCAAAGCTTGACAATCATCAGGAGTTGGATTTCACACTTTCACCTCTTTAACCCTAGTAGTAGTGGAAACTCATTTTTTTCCCAATAACTCAAATGTTCTCCAAAACACCAGACAAAATATTGATGGTTTTAGACACCCATTTCAAAGTTATTACACATATCTCAATCTTAGGTACAAGTCCTTTGGACCAAATCCCCAAAAACACCCCTTCTAGGTTGACCTATTTAGGCTGATTAGGCCTAATCTGCAAAGAAACATGCCATCGAACTTATCACAGGACCTTGAAACCTTGGGGAAGAATTTCTTAGGTTCTCAAACCTCCAAAACCACAACTAGATTCCTCTGGTATAGACAAATTCATGCCAAACCTGAAAACCCTTGTTTTATGCACTATTCAAGAGGGTTTATTGAATATGCTACTTCCACAACCTCCCAAAATTTAAAACCAACTTGAACAAAGGTAATTAACCCTTCACATGCCTCAAAGTTCTAAACATCATGACATCCCATAGAGATTCTTGCAAACCCTAGGCCTAAGCCCTCATTCACATGAATATTTGTTCACAAAACTCAATGTAGCAGGAGGTTTATTACTCCTATTTATTTCCTAGCACTCAAATCATGCATCCTACACTTAAATTAGACATCATATGGTCCCTTACATTAGTTAAAGTTTCCATAGAAGATGTAAGGTCCTTTTAAATCATGTTTTGTTCACAAAACCCTCAAAACAGGGGTTCTCGGGCTGTGCGCTAGAAAACCATTAAAGAAGGCTTCAAATTATTTATTAAGCCCTAAAAATAGATGGAAATCATAGAAGAATAATTCCCCTACACTGTTCCAAAAGAGACTTGCATAATACAAGACTGTACGTTACCACGTATAGGTCAGGAAAAAACCAGAAAACACAAAAAATTGCTGCTAAACTTGAGATTTCAATATGTTTTCTTCTCAAAAACTCCAAATAAAACTTACATTCTATGTCTACATGCCATTTAAAGGATTTTTCTTCACATCCCATTGACCAACTACCTTACAACTGAATTTCAAATCCTCAATGATCGTTGAAGACCAAGTTTACATCATTTACACATGATATAACAACAATATTACTCATATTGTATGTTTGCACCCCTAACACCTATAACTCAATAAAAACCACACCAATGGCTTGAAATGAGCCTTATTACATCCAAAAAAACACTAATCTTTCACACTTTACATGTAAATTCAAAAACTTTCCTTCAAAGGCTACAAAGATACTTTAGTGCAAGATCACCATTTTTCACATTTTAACACCTAAACTCAAAAACTTAACCTAAGACATGCTAAGTGGTCCTGATTGACCTTATTCAAAATGAAACATGCTCAAAGACTCATCCACCTACCTATTAACCTCCTAATTACCATAAAATGATCAAATAAGGAGGATCAACTGTAAGTGCTCATACACCAGGGTTGTAAAAGTGTATTAAAAAGGGAGACCAACAGTCACCTCTTTCAAATGTTAGTTTTGGAAGTTGAAGTGGTTTTCTTATGAGGGAAAAATTATAAAAGGCCATGAGAAACTTGAATGGAGGATGATCCTTGGATTGGGTGTCAAACCAAATGAGGAAATGTTGAGTTTTCCTTAAGAAAAATGAGGTTTTGGCGAGTGAAATTGAGTTTTTGAGTTGGGAAACATTATTTTATGTTAGATTGAGCATGAGCAGGGTATTTTAGGCTTGTTTGAATATTTTTCAAGTTTTGGAGTGTTTGACAAGTGCTACTTTCAATAAAACCTAGGGTTTCTAAGTCTAAGGAGAGGGTTTTATGGTTTGGGTGGTAAATGATTGAATTTCTGCAATCTAATGCTGTAATTTGACGTTTTGACAAATATAAAGTGCTGCTCCAAGGTTTTAAGAGATTTGGACAAGTTTTGAAGGTGGTCCCTTTGTAAAAGTGGGCTAATTTGGGCCCTCAAAAGTGTAGAAAACCCGATTTGTGTAGTTTGGTACAAGAAAATAATTGGTGATTGTTGGATATGTTTAAAGGCTCTGTAATGGGTCCCTAATGTGTGTTGTGTTGTGAGTTGAAAGGTTGTGTGAGTGGAATTATACCTGATTGAGTGACTTTGATATGCTACAAGGAACAGTGTGAATTTGCTAAATGAAGAGGTCCTGACGAAATTGTAAATTGAAAATTGTGTTTGTATATTGGAGTTGTGTGTTTGTGTGTTGCAAGCCTCCATATACTACATTAGGATTATATTCCAATTTTTTAGAGACATGTATGGAAAATTTGGTAGCATAGACAAGGCAATCAACTGGTTTGTATAATTATTTGACAAAATACCTCAATGAAAGCTTTGGAAGTATAGACAAAGTAAGTAAATTGTTAAATAACAAAATTCCTCAAAGAGATGTGGTTTAAAAATGTAATTGGAAAGTGTATAGAATTTTGTAATTTAAAATTTATATTGACAACCTAAGGTTGTAACATGACAAACAAACAATGATCAACATGGAATATGCAAAATAACAAAAATGAAAGCAAGCCATAATAGGAGATGAAATAAAATGTGCAAAGACTTCACATACCTAAAGAGCAGGAGTTTCAAATATCTTAGGAGTTCTACCCAATTATATAGCCTTTGCTTCTTCTTTCCTCAGACTCCTCAACAATTTGACTTTTTCAAAAGCTTGTTCCCCTCAAACTTCAATTGTATATCAGTTATCACTAGAATTCAAAATTGAATTGATATTATATGCCTTTCAATGTGAAAACTCTTCTATTTCATGGAAAGGTGGTGGAATCTAAAAATCATGCATGGACACTTCACTCAATCATCAAAAAGCTACTTTTTGT
>VDFB02379711.1:129192492-129313966 GCA_007258455.2 Sequoia sempervirens
TCCCTCTCTCTCTCAGGTCTCTCCCTCCCACCCCCTCTCTCTCATGTCACTCCCTATGGTAACCTACCTAGGTAACTCTCTCTCTCTCTCTCCCATCTCTCTATCTATCCCTCCCACCCTACCTAGATAAGTCCCTCTCACTCCACCTCCCTCTTTTTCTCCCTCTCTCAAGTTGAACTCCCTCCCACACCCTCTTCCTCTCTCAAGTCTCTCACTCGCACTGCCTCTCGCTCCCACTCCCTCTCTCTCGTAATCCCTCTCTCTCTTACTCCCTCTCCCTACCTATCTCTCAAGTCTCTCCCTCTCACCCTACCTAGCTAAGTACCCCTCACTCTAACCCCTTCTCTCCCACTCCCTCTCTCTTAAAATCTCACTTCCACACGCTCTCCCTCTCTCCAGACTCTCTCTCTCCCTCTCCCCATCCCGCCCTACCTAGACAACTCTCTCTCTCTCTCTCTCAAGACTCTCTCTCCCTCTAAAGACATACATAAATACATATGTACATACAATCCTACATCCGTACAATATGCATGCACTAATACATATAGGCATACACACATACATGCAAGCATGCATACATACATACATGACACACCAACATACATGTACATATAAACATACAAATATATCAACAAACATTCAATAGAGTGGCATTTAACATTAAGGAAGACATAATGCAAGCGTGTTATAATGTGCTCACATTATGTCTTGCTTGACATGTACCCCAGATAAGCAAAAAAAATGTCAAAACTAAGACATAATGCGAGCACGTTATAACATGCTCATGTGATATTTTTCTTTGGGAATCCCCTAGCCTTAGCATTGGTATTTTCCTTGGAATACCAACCCAAAGGCTTGGAGGGAATTCCCAACAACTAGAGACGTGTTTGAAACACAAATTCTACAATTTTTTACATAATCGGGTTCATGCTCACCATTAGGATTGCATCTAGTTCAATATCGACAAAATTGAACACATGTGTAATGTTAGGTTCTCTCATAGCTATCCAAAAATGTAACTTTTTTAACTTTTTGACAATGTTCAGCCTTTCATCCATAATTTCTTTTGTTTTTATGTCTTTTTTTTGCAAAAAAGAAGTGTTTCGTGTTTTTTTCGTTATAAATTAACCATTCATCAAAATTTCAAATAAATTACATTTTTAGAAACTAGACTCTATTCTACAATTTTTTTTTTTTAAATCAATTACTTTTCAAAATTTGTAGGGGGAGCATGACCAAAATTCTGCTTTTTAGGAAGTGCCCACTTAGAAAATTAGTAAAAAATCAAAAATTCATTAAAAAATTATCAAAAAAATCATGCATCAACTAAATACTATTAGCTAACTTCTGACCATAGAGATTTTAAAAATACTACAAAAAAGTTCACCATGCTAGGGTCGTACAAGAGTTGCTATGTTATGTTTTTCTGACAAAAACAACACCAATTTGTGTATGTCCCTCTTTTGAACCCCTTAATATTAACCATTTTAAAAATAAATTAGTAGTTTAGAAAGTAGACTCAGAACACTTTGATCCTTGTTTTTGTTCCATCTCAAAATTTTGAGTGTAACTATCCTCAATTTCACATCGAAGGTCAGTATTTCCTGATTTCAAAAAAAAAGTTGCCACTTAAGCCCCCTTTTTGGGAACCATCTTGGTGCACTTACCCTAATCTTCGTAAAGAAGACTGATCCCCTTCTAGTTGACTAGTAGAGGTAGCTCCATTATAGATTTCACCCTTTTAGGATCTATCACTATTCCTTCCTTTGATACCACAAAACCAAGTAGCTTGCCTTGGGGCACTCAGAAAGAAATTTTTTTTGGATTTAAGGAAATCCCAAACTATTGAAATTTCTAGAAGACCTTTTACAGATGATTAAAGTGATATGCTTTGATTTTGTGAAAACTATTAGGTCATCTAGATATATTATAATAATCTGATTATTTAAACCTTTGAAAGCGATATCTATTGCTCGTAGAAAGGTCACATTAGCATTGGAGAGTCTGAAGGGAATATTTTAGTATGTGAACATTCCCAACTTAGTAGCAAACATTATCTTATGTTGATCTCCTTTTTTGACATATACCTAGTTATAACTTGAAAAACCATTGAGCAATGAGAACATTTCTGATTTGGGCACAGTTTTTAGAATCTACTTCATTGATGGCAAATGGTAGTGATCTTTTAGCGAGGTTTTTTTAAATCCCTAAAATCCATATAGAGTTCAATATCGCCATTCATTTTTTGAACTAGCATAAGATTAGACACCTAGGTAGAATGTTTAATCAGGTATATGATCCTTGATTTGATTAATTTAGTGAGCTCTTGTAACATCAATGCTTTGACCTTTGGATTGACTGGCCTTTGCTTTTGTTGAACCATCTTTGAGCCTTTGGCTAAGTCAATAGTATGTTGAATTATGTTGGGATTATATCCTTTGAGATCATAATAGGTCCAAGCTATGACCCTATTATATCTAGAGCATAGCCCTTTTTAATCCTCTTTATCCCTCTATGGAATGTCCCTTCCAACGTTTAATTTTTTGTCATTTCTAACATCGAGATCTTCATATTCTTTTTCATTATTAGTGAACCTTTATTTTCTATTTCTCACATCCTTGTAGTCAAAAAATATTTTTAAGAGATATTAAACCTCAAGGGAGCTTATTTCCTATTAACTAGATCACTTGCCCTTTGGAGGGCTCTACTTTGAACTGTGAATGGTTTTGAGCTTTTCCTAATTTCTGTAAAAAAGCAGCAATCTAGATATCATCCTCAAACACTTGCCAATTTTGATCATTGTTGAGAATTATCAGTCAGACAATGATCTGTACTATATTCTACTTTGTTGCTAAATCAGAAATTGGCTCAAATTAGGAACCAATCGAAGCCATCTGATCAATAACATCATTCTGGGAACGTGGGATAAATTTACTATTAAATTCCTCACAACTCTCAATTAGATCCCATATTCTTTTTCCATATGGTCCTCCATTCTTATATTTTAGGCAACCTACTACCCATAGACTTGACTTACAATCAACTTTGAATCTTTGAATGATTGTATTCTCTTTACATCCATCTATTCTACAAGGAACAAACCATAGACCAAGGCTTCATATTCTACATCATTATTCAAGTATTGGAACTAGAAATGAAAAGCTTTGAAGGTCTCTGATCATGTTGGGGATACTAGTCGGACACCTACTCTAGAACCTACTTTGCATTTGGTGCCATCAAAATATAATATCCATAGAGTGTTGTCACCCAAACCATTAGGCTCTTCCCATTCTTTTACCAATTTTGGGAAGACTTGGTCATTGTCAAAGATCACATAATTTCCTAACCTGGTAGCATGGAAGTTTTTGATTGGGTCAGATTCAATAAATTGACTGAGGAGGACCTCTTCTTCAGGGGTCTGATCGCTCGTGTCTTCCTCATCTTCTAACATCTCTACACAATACCTCTCCCTTTGTGAGATGGAGGTATGTGCTACTTCAAAGCATAAGACCACATTATCAACTATATGTTCTGGATGCAAGGATTCAGGCAAGATATTCATCTTTTCCCCATGTGTGGTTAACAATATCAAGTGAGACGTTGCACTCAAGCCTCGAGCAATAAACATAAAATCACCTCTAATCTCTAGAGATCTATCACTCGATGTTCTTGACATGCTTGAAGCAAAAATTAACATCAAGTGCAAGTAAACAATGACGAAGTTGATGTATAGAAGGGAGAGAGAAAACTAGTAGAGTTCTCTTGAAGGAAATTAATGTTAAAAGTACATCCAAATTGCCTCAAAATTAATGAACTTGACAAGATGATGTGATGGGAATTTAGTGAATGAGATTAATACATCAATGAAATCCTTTGAATTTAAAGAAATTGCATGGAAGCAATCTTAGGTGGCTTACCAACAGTCACCAAAAATTGAAGGTGGCAGAAATTTTGCAAGGGAGTAGGCCATGTGGCTTGCTCAGAGCAAGTGGCGATTCATTCTCCCATCATATCGATTGGAAATGGGGATGTAATATTAACCTCCCTTAAAAATATCAATTAATGACTATGTTATCATAATTTGAAAGGAATTAGTCAATTTTCAACAAACCTTTTATTTAGCCAGATGACAATTGGTGTCCAAAAATTAGTTTCCAAGAAATCCTAACTGTTATGATGTAAAATTTTAAATATCCCTTTGTTGGATATTGTAAGGGTCTGAAATTTTTATCCCATTTGCATTGTGATGCATGAGTGAGAATAAATCATAACAGAAGGATCAAACTTTTTAGTTTTAATATATTACTGTGAATTCCTATTGTCTGTGTGCCATAAATTATGAGTTATATGCTAATGTTTATGAATAAGTTTGTGACCTTAGATGAACATTTGGATATTCCTTCTCTATGAGGATGTGCGATTCAGTGGTGTTTGATTCATTTAGTTGCAAAAAATGTTAAGATCGTATTGAGTTGAGTCAGTAAAATTTGATAGTCTAGTCTATGAGCTATGATATTAATTCTAGACCATTTTCAGCATTGAAGATAGTTTCTTTATTTTTTAAATAATTTTCTTTGGCATCTATTTCATGGCTATGAGTAGATGTTAGTTTTCCTTTCACTTCTTTCTGGTTAAAAGCATGCCTCTTTTTCATATATTTTTCAAAAAACCAAAATTATATATTAGAAGAGGGAGTTGTACCTCAATCAAAATTCAAAGTAAGATCACCAATGCAATGGTGATCTCTCCAACTATTTCTAATCAATTAGTCCTTCTTGGGGCATTATACAATCATTTTTTGTTTATTATCTAAAAGAAAAATTTGTCAACTAACACATCTAAATGAAGGAAGCGATTATGTGCAAGAAGCTATCATGATCAATCATGCCAAATTATGAAGATGTAGCGATTTATCCTCTACATACTAGTTCCAACAACTTATTATTTCTTGAATCAACCTTTTGAAGTTCTATCAAGCATTCAAGGCATCCATCCATCAACATCAATCAACTTGTGTGTGGAATCTATTCATCAAGGCTTTTCACATCAAGGTAACATTATCATTTGTCACTCATCATTTTAGTCAATTATTGTTGTTTTGGCCTTTTCCCAACCTAGGGTATGCTCTATTGATCATAATCAATCATTGTAATTGGATGTAGGAATATAAAGACGGGGTTTGAATTAGGCAAGCCCCTCTACAAAACAAAATTTTCTCCCATTTTCATGTGTACATACTAGATCTCAAGGTTTCAACTAGTGATAATCTAGGGAAGCAAAGTGTATACCTTAACCTACATTTTAGAATTTGAAAATAAAAAATAAGAGTTCAATATAGAGAATCCTTGTGCTCTACTCCAACCAATTCAAGCTAAAATTTACAGTGCAAGCTCCTCTTTGTTATCATTTCTCAAATCTAGGTCAATTTCATCTCTATTTTTGTCTATCCAATAAATTACAATTTCAGATCTAGGGTTATATGTTAATTAGGCTTGTTAAATGACACATCACATTTACCACAACATAACACATCACAAAAATAAATCACTAGGGGTTTGGCTATCCATTATGGCAACAAGCTAATCATCAAAACCCTAGTCCATTTATGTTAAATGTTTAGTAAGTGAAAAGGGGATAGTCCTATTCTACCCATTAGATCTAGGATCACTTTTCCTATGAAACACTAAGTAGGACAAGGATAGTCACTTTGACCCCTTTGCGATGGTGTTATAGGAGACAAAGGAGGATGAACACTAATATGAATGAGATTGTGTCAACTAGGAAGTGGAGTGGTTGATTGTGTTCTCTATTTAATATTTTCAATTATAACAAGAGAAATGACCATAAGTTTTATCCAAGCTCAAGTTTGGTAGAGAGTGGATTCTTGATGACATTTTGTTTTGAAGAGGAGGAGAGGGTCTAACATCTTCATATCATTGACTTCTTTCAAATAATTGAAAAAGTAACCACCATATAGTTTTTACAAAACAAATGCAATACATAATAACTTGAATCTTATTTTTACGTCAAGAGATGTTTTACAATGCGATTTGGGTGTGTTTAGAAAAACTCTACCTTAAATCAAAGAGAGTTCTTGAAATCATCACCCTTTAATTTTTTTATGTCAATATTGAACACTAAGTAGCAGTTATAACAATTTTTAAATGCATTTTATTTTCCATCAATCTCAGTGGAATAACAAATGTTCACCATCAAAACTATATGTGTCAAGTGAATAAATAAAATGTTTACATGAAACGAGAATAAAGGTGAATGATATTTAACTAGGCTTATTTACTAGACTTTTACTATATAAGATGTGAGAAAGTGCAGGTGAAATTCTTGGATAACTGTTGATATGGCATAAACCAAGACACATATTTCACAAATAGTTTTTATTTAACATATCCATCTTAATAAATGGTAGATTTACCTAAATAATGAATACAAATGAAAGGTCGTAGGGTCTATGTCACAAGTGATGATGTGGAAGGCCATTTCAAAATTCATGGAATTTAAGTAACTATTTTTGACATGATTCTTTAAGGATGTATGCTCTTTGAATCTACTTAGGATATAGTTAGGGTTGCCAAAACTTATAGTAAATTTTAAGTAAATTCAACTGCATTTCTTCAGTTAAAGGAAGGTAAAATTTCTTGTAACCTTTGAGAAGATCCAGACAAAACCCAATTCGCCAATTTTTTTTCTTGGAATTTCTCAAAATATGACTACATTCATTTGGAATTTACTTTATTTTTTGTATGGTTATTTCTTAGTTGAGAGTTTTTGGAGAGGGGACAATGAAGAATACTATTCTCAATTAGAGTGGAATAGTTTTGGGGAATTCAAAACAACTTTCCTCAGGGGTAACCCCAATTATCATAAAAAGGGGTAAGGATTCTGCAAAACAATGAAATTGGGAAATGTTGTTTTATCCATCACTTAATGAATGCCATATTATTTGTTATTTGTTTTATGTTAGCACTATTTCTTGAGTCACAAAGGAAGGTATTTATTTACTTATGTATATTGCTAGCCTCTATAATTAGAATTATATTTTTAATCAGGACATTTTCTTTCTACACTTGATAACTGATAAGGGGAAAACTTGTTGGGATATTTCAAATAAAATTTCCCCAAAACACTACCCAACTTTTATAAATAATCTATGCTTTGTTCTTTTCTTTTAAGGTTCTTCCAAAAATGCCTCATGCAGAGGATTCAACTAATAAGTCATCCTCCATGATAGAAAAGTCTTTTAGTTCTACCCCATATATTGATAGATGCCCAACACAACATGAATTGATAAGTGATGTATTGGATGCCAAAATCATTTTGAAAAAGTGACAAGGCACAACATTTGCAAAGAAATTGTTGTTGCAGTGAATTGAGACTAACGTTGAATAAAGAGAACATTGACTTATTATATTATGTATATTATACTATATTTTAGACAATTCATGTGTACATTGTATATTTAAGCAGATATAATATAATCCATTGCTAATAAGTTGAAATACTTCAAGAAGTTGACAGTTCCTTGACCAAACTATAGGCCTTAAGTCGAGAATATAAAAATAACACAAACCACAAATTCAAGATAGATCAATGATTATTTGCAAGATTTTTCTCAAGTCAGGTTACTGGAGCTATAAGAAAGATTTAAATGAGTTAAGATCAGTGCCATTATCTATGGGCTAGGAGTTCAAGCAAATTGAAATACAAGGTTTATTTAATTCTGAATACTCATGATCCTAGTGACATTACCCTACAAATGACAAATCTATGACCAAAATCTACAAACTACTTATCAGATCCAATGACCCTGCACACGAATTCATGATTTGATGCAAGCATTTTAACTCAATCCATGAATGGGAGCTAAAACCAAAGCATAAACGATCACAATTAATGAAATGATCTATGATCAAGATCTTCATTAATAATTCGAATACAAAACAAAAATGGAGATATTATAGACTCAGAAAATCTCCATTATTGTTAAAAAATATTTAGAAACCATACATTTAACAAAAATTGCTACCTAGACTTAAAGCATTAGATAAGGACTCATTATGTTTGCTCTATATTATCAATTTTCACAAATCAGCTCTAGAATTAAACAAAAGACCCACACAAATGGCCTAGAATTCCCTTTTATAGAATAAGGGAGAAAAACAAGCTTCAGGCCAAGTGTACACATGTCACATTATAATTGGACCGCTATAAGAAACATTCCCTAATTCAGTTACATTTACATTCATCAAAGTGGAGGGAATTCATATGAGACAAAGATCATTTACATTCATTGTGAGGAGAAACTTTTCCTTCCAAAAAGCACGTCAAAAAGGATAAACTTCTTCGTAGCAGCACATTGATTTCATCAAAAAAGATGAAAAAATAACATGGATCAGAAAGTGAGCTGCCATCTCAATCAACATTCCATATCACCAACAATTGATATTTTCCTATGAAACATGTCTTATACACTATAACTTCTAAGGCCAAACCTGTACAATACTTGACCCAGTATATGTTTCACATCCCTATTCAGAAACCAAACTTTCCAACATACACCCTTCCCCATTCTTCATATTCTTCCTCATACAGCCAATCAAAGTCAATAATTTTATCTAGGGCCTTCTTGTAAGGGGAGTACTTAGTTACTACTTCATTGGATTCTCTGTCAAAATCCTCTAGAAAGCTAATAAGAAATGTTAACCTCCCCAAAGTGTCATTGAAGACATCAATATCAACTTCCTTCCAAATTTTATCCACCTGGGAATCAATAACCTCATTTAGTTCCCTCTTCCACACTTGCAATGGTTTCAATTCATAATTAGCAACATAAATGTCTAGTAGTGGAGACAAGTCAATCATATCATAGTGAGCTATCAATTCTCTTATCTTCCACTCAAGTGGGGCTATATACCCTTGAAAAATTTGCTCACTCAACTCACATACAAAATCATAAACTGGAAGCACCAGAGGGTACTTATCTTCATGTTGGCCATCTCCCACTAATACTAACTTTAATCTTTCAGCTCTTGGGACCCATTTATTCAAGATTGGTATGGCCAAAATTTTATCTATTTTTGACAATCTCATTGCTCGCACCATCAAGGCATAGTTGTCATGCACACTATTGAGTCTAGTTTGAATATTCTCATTTAGATGCTTTAGAATAGTGCAGACAACTTTTGAAATGTTTTCATACATTGTGTCCTGAGCTTTCTCCAACAACTTCTTATATGTTTCAATTTCAAGAAGCAATTTCTCTTTGTCAGATGAGCTAGAGTCTAGTCTACTTAATTCTTCCTCTGCAAAGGATTATTGTCCCCAACTGTATGGTTCTATTGCTAAGGCCTATTCATGAGGTGAATGTTGTGAAGATGCCATTGGAGAAGCTTGAGGTGGGTGGCTTGAGCTGGACTGACCCTGTTCTCTTTGCACTTCTCCTCTTTGTTTATAAAGTGATAATTTTGTTTCTAACACAGCCACCTTCTATTGGCTATTATCATAATCATTGAGGAGTTCTCTATATTTAGTTCTAAGGTTATCTCTCTTCAGGGTAAGACCTTCCAGAGTTGCTCGAGTGAGCCTAGCAACATTGACAACCATGTCTATAGATTCTAAAGTTGGGTTATCAACAACTCTCTTTATAAGCAATTGTCCACTAAAATCTGATGGCCCTGCTAGAGCTAGTTTCCTAGATCTTGAAGATAATGACCATATTGCCAATGCATCCCAATCCTCATTGAATGTTGAACCTCAAAGTGTCATTTCTAGTTCTTCTTTTGTCTATATGAGAGGCCTTTCAGCCCTTCTTATGGTGTCTAAAACAATAGCATCAGAAATAATCCACTCTGGCAACAACAACACACCACACTTCTTTACAAGCTCTAATCTTTTTAAACTCATTTTTCATAATTCTTCTTACATTTTCTCGAATGAAATTTTTAGGCAATTCAAGATGCAAGCTCCTTTCAGTGGTTACCCTCTCCGCATAGTTTGCAACTTTGGATTTCCACCATAAATCTTGGAATATAGAGGTTTCAATGAAGGATTCATCTTCCATAAACTCCTTGTTGGCCTCTATCCTTAAGTCATCTACACTATTCAATCCACTAATAACAAGCTTTCCTAATCTGAGGATGCTCCATCCTAAACTTGGAGGAACTACTCCTTCATGAGGAGGCATTCCTATCTGCATTTCCTTAGGGGTGACATAGATATCATCTTCATTTGTCAGAGTAATCAACCAATCCTTTTGCTTCTTTTGAGGTGATTGCTTAGGAGGGGCAGAACTTCCAGGGGGTTAATCAAGATAAATTATAGGCAAAGTGGCATGTGCAAGGGGAGGTGGCACTGCACTCTTGGGAGAGTATGCTTTTGGCCCTTCAGAGGTGATAGGGGATATTAAGCTTCTTTCCTCACTTGTTGCTTTCTTCCTCCTAGAATAAATCCTTAATTGCTTGGGTAGCTGATATGTAGGTCATTCTTCTAATGTCACTTCAATAGTTTCTACGACCACCATTGCCTTTCCCTTATCTATGATTTCTCTTTGCTCCCTCAAAATACCAACAACATTCTCAAAATTGTCCATGAAATGCATAACTTTATTAAAATCAATAGGTATTTTTGGCAAAGGGTCATATTGGGGATTACTCTTTTTCTTAGCTTCTACCATCTTTCTATAAGCAAGGTATTTGGCTTTTCTTTCATCTTGTTTCTCAAAGTCAAAAACATTCGTAATAACATCCTCAGGGTAATCAAAATCATGTACAAAGTTACCCATTTTTTATCTTCTTTCAGTTTGCTAATGAAGCCTTCAAGATCATGATTCCTCAGGTTCATAGTCATCATTTTACAAGGAGATAGCAGATGTTCTAATTCATTCCATGTCCCTTTGTCACAATGTAATCTGCAAATGTTGTCCATTATGGAAAGAATGGCCCCTTCCTTGTTGATTTAGGTAAATGTTGTGCTTGTGAAGCTCCTAACTACCTCATGATCTCAAGGAATCCTATTCTCAAAGGAATATCTCCAGGAAAGACATATGGGCCTAGACCATACCATATATATTCTAAAAATTGTCTTATCAGGATACAAAATCAAATCTAGCCTCATCTCCTTCGGTCTCAAGAATTCATTAGTTTCTCTGGGGATTCTAGGTGGTTCATGTATTAAGGCCCTACTTATACTAGATACAAAATAATTTCTAAACATTACAAAGTTATACCTTTTGTAATCTTTATCCAAGATGCAGGTCCAACATTGGATAGGTAGGTCAATATCTTCCTTCTTCCTTTCGAAAGTGATCTCCTTCTCAAAAAATCTTTGTCCTTTATACAATAACATATGCATTAACAATGAGTACCACTAGAACTTCACCCGTTGTTTTCCTTCCTTCAATTCAACTAAGCCTTTATGGATATGTTCAGCCAGATAAGTTCCATAGTCATAAACAATGCTATATGGTAGATGTTGCAAATGTGTAGCCAAATAACTGTACTCCTTCTGCAATGTGTAAGGTGG
This sequence comes from Sequoia sempervirens, assembly GCA_007258455.2. Taxonomy (NCBI): domain Eukaryota; kingdom Viridiplantae; phylum Streptophyta; class Pinopsida; order Cupressales; family Cupressaceae; genus Sequoia; species Sequoia sempervirens. The sequence goes on from VDFB02379711.1 coordinate 129,204,031, forward strand.
ATTGGCACCAATAATTTGATATAGAGAGTACACAATTTTTCTAAAATAGCTAGAAAAATAGCTCATTGGGAAAGGTTTGAGCTCCCTATCATCAATCTTAATTTTCCTCTTGTGTTTCCCACTACCAGTCACTGCAGTGTGTATAGGAAACATCCTTGTTCTGATGAACACCTTAGTATTGTTGTGCTCTGTTCTAATAGTATCCATATCCAAAGGGACCATGTCTTGAATCTATTCATGCAAGTAAAAAATTTCTTCAATTTCTTCCCTAAGTATTCTTACCATAACCATCCCATCAAATGTTCTGATTGCCCTAGAAACTGGGTCATATTTTGAGGTGATATCTTTCAAAATATCTACATTCATGTACACATTGGGAACAATTACCTTCCCAATATCCAACCTCCATGGATTACTGAAAGGATTCCTAAGGTTCATATTCCTGAACTAGTGTTGAAACAGCTGCCATCTAGTGTAAGGTAATTCAACATCATTGATAAAGAAAGCTTTATCTATCAACCCTTCCTTCATAGTAGGACCATGAAACAAGACCCTTCCCTCTAGTTTCTTGTTCATAGACTAGGGTAGCAAGTCAATCACATCCTAAGAAAGGGTTCTAGACTAGGTGGAAGAAGAATCACCTTGTATTTTGGGAGCCATGGGCTTGAGTATACCGAAATTCTAATAGAGGAATTTTAACTATTCAACTTCCTAATTGTAGCTTATGACCTAGGGCGAGTGCTAATTCAGGACAATTTATGGCCTTACATCTTTTAAAAACAAAGATTAATCCTAATTCAGAGCAATGAAAGAAAAATGATGAAACATACTCATTTAAAAGCACATTAAAGCAAGCCCTAATTCAGAAAGCATAAAATTGTGTTTTTTTTACTTACTGGTTTCAGCCGTGATAAATGCTAATGCTAGCTAGGATGACATCTGCAATTCATTTCTTAACTCTTCGTATTGTCTTGGACACGTCTTTGAATCCCAAATAAGCAAGAATTGGTCGCATACAAAATTTCTAAAGGGAATTGAATAGGTTTACAGGTCACCTCCTTGAGTAATGCTCACTCACTCAAACTAAAACAATTGCAACAGGCGTACTTTGTAATTTTGAATATGTGTCATTGATTGACAGTTAAGCTAGGCATCTCGAATGACTCAGATGGAGTCAATATCATTTGAATTCACCTCACCCCTCTAGCTTGGATGAATTGCCAATAGAAATCCGTTGACCGAACTTTCCTCATGTACTTGTGGGATCCACCCGCCAGTGGTTACAGAGTGCACATGGTAGCTTCTCGTGGGTCTCGATACTTTTAAATAATTTGCATCTTACCTCTGCAAGTTGGTGGCGAATAGTGGTGATCATCTTTCCTTGCACGATTAGCACCATCAATCTCAAAGATTTGGGTGTTGGGATGGTACATAACAATTGGGCCCACCTACACATGGTGACATTTTGCTAACCTCGTAGTAATTTAACTGCCATCACTTGAGATGAGAGAGCCAATGGGGAATGGTCTAGATTAAATCCCACGATCTGGTGACTTCTCAACCTACACATGAAATGAAGTTACTCATAAATGAGGGCCTTGACTAGGCCGACAAGAACCTACCCTTAGGAACCGATGACTTAGACTTAAGTCACTCATGAATCAAAAATTAAAGACCCGACATATGGAAAAATTAAAATGACCAACTAACCCAGGGAATGGGGCCGGTAAGGAACGTATGTCGATGGCTCAAAATACAACTAACAAGACCAGTAACTAGGAAAACCAGTCAACGTAACATTAGAATGTTCAAGGATGAAACACGGGTCAATTGGAGACAAGACTTGGCTAAGAAAAACTTTGAACCCTATTAATGAGGAATGTGTGAGATGTTAATATCAAGCACAAAAGGACTCAAAATGTCAAGAATTTTAAGGGCTTTATCAGTCACTCATGCTCAGGGATGCATACCCCTAGTGGGTATGGCGAGGAACAGATCTCTTGGTGAAGCAGACCAAATACTGAGGAACCCAAAAAGAAACCAGGAGCTTGCTCGGACAAGGCAAGCAGACGCAACAAAAAGAAAACACACCAAACCCTATATATAAAATTTACAGGACTATACAATGTACATGGAGATATAACCTATTTCAAGACAAATAGGGTTTCAGGAACTGTCCATGTACTGACAGTTCCTGAAATTCATCTGGCAGTGATTGTAGGAAGTAAGAATCTTCCCCATGAGTGGCTGTGATCATATAAGGTCCAAGCCACAAGGGGTCAAACTTCCCATGCTTTCCTTTATCCTCTAGTTTGGAATTCCACATCAACACCATACATCCTACCTCAAATTTTCTCTAGCGGGTATGTGCAGGATCATCATGAAAAAAATAGGCCCTTAAGTGGCAAAAAAATCAGAAAAATCAGAGTTAGGCAACTTGACATAAAAATTTGAATAATTTATCTATATTATTTCAAAAATATGTAAGAATAGAATTTGTAGAAAATTAAATGTAGTTTCTAAACTACTAGGTTTCTTTAAAAAAAAAATCTATTTGGTGAAAATTTGAAATTTCAATGCAGTGGAACTTAAATTTCAGGGAAAAAATAAGTAGGTGTTTGTCTGACCATTGTAACCACAATAAAATGATAATACTTTTTTATAAGATTTTAGATATAAGTAGAGGACTCATGCCCCGATGTGATGCATACTTTTTGTAATTTTTTTCCAAGTAAATAATTAATTATGAATTTTTTATTATAACTTTTTTAAAGATATAAAAACTTGTATGTTTACCACCTTAACTTGGTCAAAACTTCATGAAATTCAATTTTTATTTTTTTAATCCTATAGTATGCAAAGCATAGAATGTGATGCATGTTTTGGATTCAAAAAATGTAATACCGTTTCAAAGATATAGATTTTTTTCAATCAGCCTATCCATCAGGACTTTAGTCGTAATTTGAATAGAAAATGAATAATAATTACTTATTAAATTCAAAGTAAAGCATAATTTATATTGGTGGAAATTTGAGAATCTCATTTAAAAACCCTTTTCATTTCATCAATTTTGGGCTGAAAAATAGTCGTCAACCACATACCCATCATATTACCACTTTTTGGCCCATCATGATCCTGCACATACCCTGGGTGGCTCTTTTGTCATGTAGATATTTAACTTGAAGTTGCATTTTATCATTCTTCTTGTGAGCTTCTCTCCTCATCTCATCAAGCTTGGCCAATTTATTCATCCTCTTGTGCATCTCATCACAGATGTCAGTACCATATTCCTAACTTATACATTTTCATCAAATTATTGTGTGGGATCCTGGCCTCTACCCCATACACCAAGTTGAAAGGAGAGTTCCCAATAGCTTTCTTGATTGTAGTCCTATCTTCCCATAACTTTCCAATTGCAACTTCGAATCCCAAGCTTCCTTATTCTTCTCAAGGACCCATTTAATGATCTTCATAAGGCTCTTATTGTTGGACTCAACTTGTCCATTCCCTTGGGGATGGTATGGGGATGAGTAAGACATATTTATACCATGTTGATTATAGAAATCCATAAATTCTTCAAAAATAAAGCACATGGAATTATTAGATACAATCCTCTCAAGCACACCAAACCTACTCAAGATGTTATTCATTAAGAAATCAATAACAATCTTGGTAGTTGCCTTCCATGTAGGAATACCCTCAACCCATTTTGTGAAATAGTCAGTTGCCACTAGAATCCAAGCATGTCCTCCACTAGACTTCACCGCCATTTCTCCAATAAATTCAATGCCCCACTGCTAGAAATGGGTTGTTGCTGAGACTGGTATGAGTGGTAAATTTCCTAAAAAATTTCATCTTACCAGTAAATCTCTGACAAGCATCACACTTCTTCACATATCTATGGGCATACTTGAAGACTATGGGCCACCAGAAACCAACCCTTAATATCTTTTTTGCAGTAGTTTTAGCCATATAGTGACCTCCACACACTCCCTTATGCATTTCAATCAGCAAGTCCTCCACTTGGTCACCATCCACACATCGGAGAAGCACACCCTCTGGGCTTCTCCACTAGATTTTTCCATCAATGGGTGCTGTCATAATAGTGGTTTACAATTCCTGAGAGGAATGAATTTTAGCTGAAATCACATATTTTTAGAAAATATAATGATTTAAGCCTTAAAAAGTTCCATTTTAAGGATTCCAATTGAAGAGGGTTTGATCAAATCACCTTAGATCAAACCCTCTTGGATCTCGCTAGTTTTAAACCATACCTATAAATGCATCTCCTTTACACCTATCAAAATCTGATAAAAAATCACTCTTGATTTAGCTTTTGGGGATCAAATGAATTCATTTAAAATTTATTTGAAATGATTATGGTATTTCCCGAACAAGCTATCCAATGAATATAATTTTAATATGTTTTGGTTTTGTTATGTATTTGTTGTTTTAAGTTTTATTAAACATAGGATTTTAATCGAAAATGAATTTCTTTGTTCTTCACATGTGGAAAAATAGAAGATTATCAAAAAAAAAAATTGAAAAATATGAGTGCACCAGATATTGAAATCTTTGATCCAACAAAAAAAAATTAAATTAAATTTTGACATATACAAAAAAAGTTACGCGTTATACGGTCGTGTTGTGTCTGAATTGTAATTTGTTTGACTTTGAAACTTGATTAAGGAAAAAATATTTAATAAAAAAATTATCTAACCAAGTGGAAGCACTATATATCAGAGTTACAAATCTAAATTTGAAAGAATTAGAATTTTATCCTTCATGGAAAAAAAGTTATGCGTTATACGGTGTGTGTCACTTCTTAAAAATGTTGTTTTCTGAAAAAATCAATTTTCGTGGGAGATGGAAAAAGAAGTGAAATTTGATTCCAAATTTTTTAAAAATTTTTTAGAATCTACAGACAAAATTTGATGAGACTCGTTTTCACCATCTTCAAATTCCTCACAGTTTAGCCTATAGGTGCTAATGTGAAGATTTAGTTAAAAATAATAATTTTAGTGTCCAGTTGGCCAAAAATTTGTAAACCACTATTATGGGATCACCTCAATAATAACATACTTAATTGCATTTAGTTTTAAATTTCTCCTCCCATTGTTTGGAATTCCATCAGGACATTTCATAGTCTGTAAATACTCAACTATCCTTCTATACCAACCACATGTTTGCATATCACATATGGGAGCAATGTTATCTTGTTCAACCTTATTGATTTGGTTAGCCTCCAAATTGGTTGCTTGGCCAAACCATGACCCCTTACCAACTTACTCATTTGAATATCTATGTTGAACTCCTGGATTCTGTTAATCCATCTACATCTCTAACCCATAGTCTCTTGTTGAGTAAAAATGTCTTTGACCGCTGCACTTGGAACATGGTACAGGAGCACCTACACCCTTAAAGGAAAATTTTGATTTGTTATATCAAGGTGGTTATAGATTGAGTTTAGATGAGTTTGGGGTGTTTGAGTTTTTTTTTATAATTAAGTTCTATTAGACCATTTTGATGTAATGTTTGAGTCTTTTGTGTAAATGGGTCAAAATATGCAAAATGTTGAAAAATTGCAAAAATTGCAACATATAGAATATGAAGGGTCTTTGGTAGGTTAAAGGGTAGTTATGGAAGTTTTGTCATTGGAGGGGAATTTTTGGGCTTTAAATAAGCCATTGCACACATTCAAGAGGGGAATGATGTAAGATTTGAAGAATTGAAGAAAAAAATCTGTTGTTTCTCACGTTTTTACACAATTTTCAGAATTTTCTTGCATTGGTACAAGCCATACAATGGTTATCATGGTAGGAAATGACTATGGAGAGTTAGTATATTGTTTCTACTTTTATTTGAATCCATTTTGAAGGATTTTTATTGAGTTTAGAGGGTTTTATTGACATTTGATTAAAACTACCTATGCACAGCCATTAAAGGAGGGTTTGAAAGTCTAAAATGTAGTTTTTGACCATTCCACCCATTGTATGCCACTGTAACTTTGTGGAATTGTCTAATATGATGTAAATTAGATGTGTGTGAGTTTGAGATGCAAAGGTGGACATTTGTGACTTTTTAAGGTGATGCCCTAGTTGAATTTTTGTGCATTTTCAATGCAAATGAAGGTGTAGAAGTTGAGTTTTTGTCAATTGATGTTATGGCTGCCCATGTGAAGGTTTTGTGAGCATGTTCAGGTCTAATGGGATGTGTTCCAAGTGGTTTCAAGGTTTTGTGTGGTGTGGAGATGTCATTTTCATTAAACCCTCCTAATTTGTAAGCAAAAATGAGGGTTTCTAGTTTTGGGGTCTTAAAATGCATGACTAACTCAAGAGGTCATTGATTTAGATGTTTTATGACATATTGATCTACTATTTTGAGGTTTTGAGTGAATATTGCATGATTTAAGGGTAGTTGCTTTGTAAATTGGACCAATTTAGGCCTAGTTCAAGAGAGGCCAGTCATAGAACTCTCATACTTTCTAAAAAAGGGGTTTAAGAACTTCTGATATGTTTGAATAGGCCATAATGGGTATCCAAAAATAATTTGGGTTAATGGGTGTGAGGTATCTTTGAAAAGTTATGCCTTTTTTTTTAAGTTTGGAAAGTTGCTTGGCATTGAGGGTGAGTTGAATGCATGGTAAAGAAGAGTTTTTTGTTCCAGAGTTGATACTTTCATTGTTGTGAATGACCTCCACCTTGGCTCTGCATCAGAACACAAACAACTACTAATCCACCAGTCAAATAAGTTTTGATATTTTTACAACCTTAAATAAGGCATACGTTTTCTTTTTAGTAGTGTCATATTTGAGTTCAGCTACTTGTAAGGATTTTCTAAAAAAGGCAATAGGTTGTTCAAAACCTTCATCATTCTTCTACAACAATACACTTGCTATAGTATGAAAGGAAGCAAACGTGAACAATTAGAATGGTTTTGAATAATCCAGAGTCTTCAACACAGGTCCAACTTTAATAGCATCTTTAATGGCTTGAAAAGCTTTAAGAGGTTCTTCTGACCATGTTACCTTTTCTCCTTTCTTGAGCATTTTTTAAAGAGGCCTCCTTATCTCTACAAAGCTGGTCACAAATCTTCTCAAAAAATTTATTTTTCCAAAGAAAGATTGAATCCCTTTGACATTCCTTGGTGGGGTAATCTTATCAATGGCTGATATTCTTTCAAGATTAATTTTGATACCATCCTTTGAAACAATATGCCCTTGCAACTTACCTTCTTTAACCCTGAAAGCACATTTCTTCAGGTTCACGGAGATATCATATTCCAAAGCCCTGATACAATCCTTCTCAAGGTGGGAGCAATGATATTCCTCTTTCTTGTTGTGGGCAATAAGATCATCTTGATAAATAGCAAGAAATAGATCTAGAAAGTCAGCAAAAGCCACGTCCATGGCTCTTTGAAAAGTGGCACCAGCATTTATAAGGACAAAAGGCATTCTAACATAAACATAGGTTCCCCATGGTGTGGTGAATGCTATCTTGTATTGTTCTAACTCTCTTACCATGAATTGGTTATATCTCGAAAATCCATCCATCATGGAAAGCAACTCATAACCTGTTACCTTTTGTAACATTGCTTCAATGTTAGGTAAGGGATAATTGTCCTTCAAGGATGCAACATTGAGATTCCTAAAATCCACACATAATCTCATATCACCATTCTTCTTTCTGACATGAATCAAACTGGATACCCATGAGGAAAGCCTTATAGGTTTAATGATTCCTACATCACTCAATTTTTCTAGTTCCTCTTGCATTTTAGGTCTCAAAGTAGGATTAATCAGTCTTTAATTTTGCCTAAAGGGCTTAGCATCAGGATTTAATGGGATCTCATGTTGGAAAAGATCCTCCTTATATGTCTTCATATCATCATAAGACCATGCGAACACATGTTTGTATTTCCTTAATAAGGAAATCAACATAGTCCTTACATGGGGCTTCATCTTTTTACCAATGTAAACCTTCTTAGGGGCATTGTCTATCCCCAAATTTATCTCCTCAATGTCTTCTTTATTTGTAGATGTTTGTCTAGCACTTGACCTATCTCGGCCATCAAAAACTATTTCAAGTGCAACTAATCACTTGGGAATTTTGTTTTTTTTTCAACTGAATTACCTCATTTCAAAACAATGTCCCCTTGCCATCAACTTCCACCACATATGAATTGAATTCAGTCTCTTGATATTCATATTGGTCAACACAATGTAAGAACCTCAGAATGTCATTATCATCCTCGAACACTTGCCAATTACAAATGTTGTCAGGTACAACAAGTCTTGTTTGTACCTCAATCCTTGAGATACCATCAAAAGTCACATCATCTAGCTTAACCGCAATGTTAGCCAATAAATCCGCTTTGAAATTTTGTCCTCTTTCTATCCACTCTATTCCAAAGGCATCAAATTTCTCGATAGTATCCCAAAATTAATTTCTATATTGCCTCAACCTCTTGTCTTTAGTAACAAATTTGTACCTGACTTGGGAGACTACCAATTATGAATCACTAAATACTTTTAACAATTTTATCCCATGTTTGGAGGCATGTTTTACACCGAGCAATAGTGCCTCATACTCAACTACATTATTGGTACATGCAAACTATAGTAAAAGGGAATATTTGAAAGTATTACCTTGGGGAGATATAAGAATGACCCTAGCACCAGAGTCCTCTTTTGAGTAGGCTCCATCAAAGTACATAGTCCACAAAGGATCTTATCGTAATGTCAAAAAAACCTCTTTAACAATTGGTGTAGGCTTAGCTTCTTCTTCTTGCTCCACTTCTTCCACCCAAAAGGTATCTATACTAGTGTCCACAAAGTTGATTATTGGGGGTTCTTCAAGCTCTTCAACATGCTCAATCATATGTCAAAATCTTCACTCCCGGGCAACTTTGACATCCTTTTGATCAATTGAGAATGTGGAAAATGATAGATCACATTGCATGCTCCCTCCCATGGAAGCACACCATTTTCTTGAAAGTAGCATTCCATATGTTGGTCGAATATCCACCATTGTAATACTCATGACCAGCTCCTTTTCTAGGAATGCAACCAATCTAATGGGACCTCATAGATTACACAAATAACAATGACCTCTCTAAAATCCATGACATAGCACTTTCCATATGTGTTATCAACATTCAAGTCAATTTCCTCCATTATTTTGACAGGCATGACATTGTTTGAAGCATCTCAATCTATCATACAATTCCTGAGTGCTTTTCCATCAATGATCAGACTCAAAAAGAAAGGGTTGACTAAACTTGGGTTTGCAGTGATGGTAGTTCCTAAGTAAATCTCAGGGTTCTTGTTGACATTCGCCCCTACCTCAACATCCTTTGCCTCTCCTTTGCTTGTTTCAAGTACATCAACCTCTGCTTTTTATTTGTTTCCCTTAGAAATACTATTAATAACAACCATTGTTTTGTGCTTATGGTCATCGATCCACATCATCTCAAGGAATGGAACTGTAACCCAAATTTGAGACAAGACCTAAAACATATCAGCAGGAGAGTAGCTTGGTACTTGTGGAAGTACTATTTCCTAGGGAACCACTATATCAAAATTTGCTTCTCCACTTTCTGCTCAGTAGGCTTCAACTCTTTTTCTTTCAGATCTGGATGTACAACATCAGCAACAACTTTTTCCTTACCACCTTGTTTGGCCCAAATTCTCATTTCTTTAGTTTCGTTGGGCTTGGTCTTTCCTTTCTTGTTTTCTGTCTTAACCGCCTTACTGTCTGCATTGTTCTCCTTAATGAATATGCCTCCTGGATGGCCTAGGTTTCCACTCACTACCCTATTCCTAAGGTGGATATCACTTCTTGCTTGAGCTTTAGTAGCCAATACAATTGTGTATCTCTCTATTTCTTCATTTGAAGGTCTCCTTAGAGAAACATTACATGCCTCAAAATTTTAAGCCATGTATTCATCCTCTCTTTCTCCATTAAAGAACACTTGCTGATGGTGAAGGATTACTCCTTATCTTTTGATATCCACATCGTTTGTGTCAAAATCATCACTAGAAGAATAGTCACCTCACTCCATATCCAATCCAGTCATAAATAGATTTTTGCAGTTTCATCAGGATTATGGGGAGATTTAGTCTCCCTCTAATCACTTTGAGTTTCTTGTAGGGATTTGGAAACTGCGCATTGATGTGAGGAGTGAGGCATTTCACAGACTTCACACCAAGGTAATTCTTCCACAACATTTGTAGTACTTTTATGCAATGGATCGGGTGTTTCTTTGAAATTCTTATGATTACTTCGAATAGGCTTTCCATTATTCAAACTGGTGTGGTATGGATAATCTTGAAGTCTCAGAGGCCTCTCATTTCTCTAAAACTAAGGTTTTTCATTCTTGGCTTACCTCTACAACAAATTCAACACTTGATCCAACTTCTCATCTGGGTTTGTAACTTTAGATACCTTCTCATTCTAAGCTTTTGAATTCTTAGAAGGCTTAGGGTCATCTCTTCTACCAACCTTTCCAGATGCCCTTCTATTATTTTCAATGTTTACTACCATCTTGTAAGCCTCCCTTAAAGTTTGTGGATTTTTGTCTTTGAGCAAGTAACACATCTTAGAGTCATTATAATAGAACACCAAACATGCTCTTTCATTAGGCCTCAAAAATCCAAAGACCTTATACATTTCCATCTAAAATCTTGCATTGAATTCAGTAGCATATCATTGTGCCCCTTTCTAATGTTGTTGAAGTCATTTAATCTAAACAGTGGGTTGGTTTGATCACCATATTGCTCTCTAAAAACTTGAAAGAATGAATCCTTGGAGTTAATGCTCACATTGGGAAAACTCCTATACCAATCTCTTGCATCTTTTGTAAGGGACTGCATGAAATACTTCATAGCTACATCCTCATCCCATAATTCAAAGTATTCTATATAAAAATTTGAAATTCTTTCAAATGGTCTTCCCCATTGCGGGCATTGTTGCCAGTAAATTTAGGCACATGTTTCCTAGCATTGTTTGGCACTAGATTTGGGTATCCAGGAATCTTATCAAAACATAGTTTCCTATACCTATCAGTATGTAACAATCTTCTACCCATAGGTCCTTCTTCCTCATCTTGGTTGTCATTATCTCTTCTTCTTTCACCATTATTCCCATGCCTTTTGTGTTGAGAGTCATGTTGAGCATTAAAATGGATAGTTTTATCCTTGTCTTTAGGTTGTGAAGAAGAGCTGGAGGGGTTACTGGTAGGTGAAATTTTGTCACTAGAATGAGGGTTTGAGGAGGATGAGCGGCCTTGAGGACTCTGGTTTTCAGGGACAGGATCTCTTAATGTAGATTCCAAGAAACTAAGCTTATTTTTCATTTCCTTGTTTACTACCATTAATTCCATTTCTTTTATCTTCCTATCCAATTCTTCATTCTCCTTCATTAATTTATCAAAAAATTAAAATGGAATCATCTTGAGATGTATCCTTCTTTGAAGTACCTCCCTCATTAATCTTTACCCCTTTGTTAGCCTTTTTCTCATTCATAGGGTGCTTCTCTTTGTCAATATCATGGGATTCTCGCTTAGTATTCCTAGGTGGAGGAGGCGGTGGGATAGCAGTTTTTTCAGCAACATTGGCTTGTGGGCTTGCAATACTTTTATAAGCTGAAGGATTTACAAGGATTTTTCCTACAGTTTCTTGCACTATCGGACCCTCTTCTTGGTCAGCTTGAGCTGCCAATTTGTCTAATGCTTCCAGCTCCTCTGCTTTCCTCCTTAACATATCCCTTCTCAGCATGGCTTCCCTAATCCTTTTCTCCTTATCAAAATCCCTTTTATTTCTATTTTCATTACATTTAGAGATCCTTTGAGTAAGCAAATGCACATCATTCAATACCTATTCTTCATCAAGCATGGTAGACTCTCTATCAGATGTAACTACATTTTCAGCTTGAAGAGGAGGTGGACCGTGGGAATAATTATCTCTAGTTAACAAGTCATTAGGGAGAGAGGTGTATGTATGGGAATTTGGGGTGATATATCCTTTGGCTCTAGCACACCTAACACTAGCATTGTCTCTTTTTATTTTATCCATCTCTTCCTCATAGCTTGCACGCTAGGGTCTGAGGAGTACTCATTTACAATAGTCTTCATAAAAATATCCCCCCTCTCATTAGAAGCATTATCACTGAAGTCTAATAGATTATTTTCACATTCTGAACAAGAACTAGAATGCATTTCATGTTCAAGGGTAGGATGAGGTGTAGACTTAATTTTTCTTGTGTCCTTTTCATTTATCTATTTGTCTTTATTCCTAGATAATTCACCCTCCAGCTTTTGCTCTGGATGCTTCTTCATATGGCCTCGCATTCCTTTCATCAAAGCTTGAGTTCATTTTTCCTTTGTCACCTTCCTTAGTTTCTTTACAATTTTTTTCTTAACTTCTTTAATAACCTTGAACACCGGTTCACATTGGTACAGAGAAGTCAGAGTCACCACCCAACATTCTTGGGACAGATTGGTAGCAATTTTGTTATAATCTTTGCAAATATCATAGATCTAAATAGAAACTAAGACACTTTCACGCATACGACATATTTTTATATGAACTTTGAATGCATTATTTAAAGACAAATGGGTGGAAAATTTATTAGGAATTTAGACAGAATACTAGCATAGATTGGAGCGAAACATTGCAGACGCTTTCAATTGACTAAATCTATGAGTTAATATCACCATGTAACATGGTGCTCTATGATAAGGTAGTCTGGAGAACTAATAATCGTAAGACTTATGTCCCCAGTAGAGACGCCATTCTGTTGCTTATTTCTACAATGAACCAATCAGGACTCAATAGGTATATATGAGCTTGTCGGGCTCAATTCTCGAATATCTGCCAGACAAGTGGCCAACTGACGAGATATGACACCAATAGCTTTATCTCCTACAATTTGGCCTCTACAAAAGCTGGGAGGGTAATCCCACAATGTATATTATACTATTATTTTAGAAAATTCATGTGTACATTGTATACTTAAGCAGATATACTCTCATCCATTGCTAATAAGCTGAAATTCTTCAAGAAGTTGGTAGTTCCTTGAACAAACTACAAGCCTTAAGTCAAGAATATAAAAATAACACAAACCATAAATTCAAGATAGATCAATGATTATTTGAAAGATTGTTCTCAAGTCAGGTTACTGGAACTATAAGAAAGATTTAAATGAGTTAAGATCAGTGCCATTCTCTATGGCCTATGAGTTCGAGCAAATTGAAATACAAGGTTTATTTAATTTTGAATACTCATGATCCTAGTGACATTACCCTACAAATCACAAATCTATGACCAAAATCTATAGAAAAATGATTAGATCCAATGACCCTGCACACAAATTCATGATTTGATTCAAGCATTTTAACTCAATCCATGAATGGGGGCTAAAACAAAAGCATGTATCAAAGCATAAACGATCAGGATCTTCATTAATAATTCGAATACAAAACCAAAATGGAGAGACAATAGACTCAGAAAATCTGCATTATTGTTTAGAAATATTCAGAAACCATACATTTAACAAAAATTGCTACCTTGACATAAAGCATTAGATAAGGACTCATTATGTTTGCTCTATATTATCAATTTTCACAAATCAGCTCCAGAATTAAACAAAAGAGCTACACAAATGGCCTAGAATTCCCTTTTATAGAATAAGGGAGAAAAACAAGCTTCAGGCCAAGTGTACACATGTCACATTCTAATTGGACCGCTATAAGAAACATTCCCTAATTCAATTACATTTACATTCATCAAAGTGGAGGGAATTCATATGAGACAAAGATCATTTACATTCATTGTGAGGAGAAACTTTTCCTTCCAAAAAGCACATGTGAAAAAGGATAAACTTCTTCATAGTAGCACATTGATTTCATCGAACAAGATGACAAAATGACATGGATCAAAAAGTGAGGTACCATCTCAATCAACATTCCATATCACCAAGAACTGATATTTTCCTATGAAACATATGTCTTATATAATATAACTTATAAGGCTAGACATGTACAATACTTGACCAAGTATATGTTTTACATCCCTATTCAGAAACCAAAATTTCCAACATACACCCTTCCTCATTCTTCAAATTCTTCCTCAGACGACCAATCAAAGTCATTAATTTTATCTAGGGCCTTCTTGTAAGGGGATTACTTAGTTACTACTGCAGTGGATTCTCTGTAAAAATCCTCTAGAAAGCTAATAAGAAATGTTAACCTCCCCAAAGTGTCATTGAAGACATCAATATTACCTTTGTTCCAAGTTTTATCCCCCTGGGAATCAATAATCTCATTCAGTTCCCTCTTCCACACTTGCAATGGTTTCAATTCGTAATTAGCAACCTCAATGTCTGGTAGTGGTGACAAGTCAATCATATCATATTGAGCTATCAATTATCTTATCTTCCACTCAAGTGGGGCTATATACCCTTGAAACTTTTGCTCACTCAACTCAAATTAAAACACATAAACTGCAAGCACCAGAGGGTACTTATCTCATGTTGGCTAGCTCTGACTAATATTAACTTTAATCTCTCAGTTCTTGGGACCCATTTATTCAAGATTGGTATGGCCAAAATTTTATCTCTTTGGGACAATCTCATTGCCCGCACCATCAAGCCATAGTTGTCATGCACACTGTTGAGTCTAGTCTGAATCTTCTAATTTAGATGCTTTAGAACAGTGCGTACAACTTTTGATATGTTTTCATACATTATGTCATGAGATTTCTCCAACAACTTCTTATATGTTTCAATTTGTACATGCAATTGCTCTCTGTCAGATGAGCCAGAGTCTAGTCTACTTAATTCTTCCTCTGCAAAGGATTACTATCCTCGACTGTATGGTACTATTGCTAAGGCCTAGTCATGAGGTGAATGTTGCGAAGATGCCATTGGAGAAGCTAGAGGTGGGTGGCTTGAGATAGACTGACCCTGTTCTCTTTGCACTTCTCTTTGTTTATAAAGTGCCAATTTTGTTTCTAACACAACCAACTTCTATTGGCTATTATCATAATGATTGAGGATTTCTTTGTATTTAGTTTTGAGGTTATCTCTCTTTAGGGTAAGACCTTCCAGAGTTGCTCAAGTGAACCTAGCAACATTGACAACCATTTCTAGAGCTTCTAAATTTTGGGTATCAACAACTCTCTTTATAACCAATTTTCCACTAAAATTTGATGGCCCTTCCAGAGCTGGTTTCCTGGATCCTGAAGATAATGACCATATTGCCAATGCATCCCAATCCTCATTGAATGTTGAACCTCAAAGTGTCATTTCTAGTTCTTCTTTTGTCTGTATGAGAGGCCTTTCAGACCTTCTTATGGTGTCTAAAACAATAGCATTAGAAATAACCCATTCTGGCAACAACAACACACCACACTTCTTTACAAGCTCTCTGCCCTCCTGGGCATTAATCTTTTTAAACTCATTTTTCATCATTCTTCTTACATTTTCCTAAATGAAATTTTTAGGCAATTCAAGATGCAAGGTCCTTTTAGTGGCTACCCTCTCTGCATAGTCTGCAACTTTGGATTTCCACCAGAAATCTTGGAATACAGATGTTTCAATGAAGGATTCATCTTCCATAAACTCCTTGCTGGTTTCTATCCTTAAGTCATCTGCAGTATTCAATCCACTAATATCAATTTTTCCTCATCTAAGGATGCTCTATCCTAAATCTGAAGGAACTACTCCTTCATGATGAGGCATTCCTATCTGCATTTCCTCAGGGGTGATCTAGGTATCATCCTCATCTGTGTCAGAGTAATCAACCAATCCTTTTTCTTCAATCTTTTGCTTCTTTTGAGTTGATTGCTCAGGAGGGCAAGAACTTCCAAGGGGTGAATCAAGATAAATTATAGGCAAAGAGGCATGTGCAAGAGCAGGGCTGGCACTGCACTCTTTGGAGAGTATGCTTTTGGCCCTTCAGAGGTGATAGGGGCTATTAAGCTTCTTTCCTCACCTGTTGCTTTCTTCCTCCTATAATAAATTCTTAATTGCTTTGGTAGTTGATATGTAGGTCTTTCTTTTAATGTCACTTCAACAGTTTCTAAGACCACCATTTCCTTTCAATTATCTGGGATTTCTCGTTGCTCCCTCAAAATACCAACAACATTCTCAAAATTGTCCATGACATGCATAACTTTATTAAAATCAACATGTATTTTTGGCAAAGGGTCATATTAGGGATTACTCTTTTTCTTAGCTTCTACCATCTTTCTATAAGCAAGGTATTTGGCTTTTCTTTCATCTTATTCCCGAAAGTCAAAAACATTCCTAATAACATCCTCAGGGTAATCAAAATCATGTACAAGGTTACCCATTTTCTTATCTTCTTTGAGTTTACGAATGAAGCCTTCAGGATCATGATTCCTCGGGTTCATAGCCATCATTATATAAGGAGCTAGCAGATGTTCTAATTCATTCCATGTCCCTTTTGTCACAATGTAATCTGCAAATGTTGTCTATTATGGAAAGAATGATCCCTTCCTTATTGATTCAGGTAAATGTTGTGCTTGTGAAGCTCCTAACTACCTCATGATCTCAAGAAATCCTATTATTAAAGAAACATCTCCAGGCAAGACATATGGGCCCAAACCATTTCCATATATATTCTAAAAATTGTCTTATCAGGATACAAAATTAAATCTAGCCTCATCTCCTTAGGTCTCAAGAATTCATGAATTTCTATGGGGATTCTAGGTGGTTCATGTATTAAGGCCCTCCTTATTCTAGATGCAAAAGGATTTCTAAACATCACAAAGTTATACTTTTTGTCATCTTTATCCAAGATTCAGGTCCAACATTGGACAGGCAGGTCAATATCTTCCTTATTCCTTTCCAAAGTGATCTCCTTCTCAAAAACTCTTTGTCCTTTGTAGAAGAACATATGCATTAACAATGAGTATCACTAGAACTTCACCCATTGTTTTCCTTCCTTCAATTCAACTAAGCCATTATGGATATGTTCAGCTAGGTAAGTTCCATAGTCATAAACAATGCTATATGGTGGATGTTGCAAATGTGTAGCCAAATAACTGTCCTCCTTCTACAATGTGTAAGGTGGATTGGCACCAATAATTTGATATAGAGAGTACACAATTTTTTTGAAATAGCTGGATAAATAGCTCATTGGGAAAGGTTTGAGCTCCCTATCATCAATCTTAATTTTCCTCTTGTGTTTCCCACTACCAGTCACTAAGTTGTGTAGAGGCAACATCCTTGTTCTAATGAACACCTTAGTATTGTTGTGCTCTGTTCTAATAGTATCCATATCCAAAGGGACCATGTCTTGAATCTATTCATGCAAGTCAAAAACTTCTTCAATTTCTTCCCTAGTTATTCTTACCATAACCATCCCATCAAATGTTATGACTACCATAGAAACTGCTTAATATTTTGAGGCGATATCTTTCAAAAGATTTACGTTAATGTACACATTGGGAATAATTAGCTTCCCAATATCCAACCTCCATGAATTACTAAAAGGATTCCTAAGGTTCCTATTCCCGAACCAGTGTTGAAATAGTTGCCATGTAGTGTAAGGTAATTCGGCATCATTGATAAAGCAAGCTTTATCTATCAACCCTTCCTTCACAGTAGGACCATGAAACAAGATCCTTCCCTTTGGTTTCTTGTTCATAGATTGGGGTAGCAAGTCAATCACATCCTAAGAAAGGGTTCAAGACTGGGTGGAAGAAGAATCACCTTGTATTTTGGGAACCATGGTCTTGAGTATACCAAAATTCTAACAAAGGAATTTTAACTATTCAACTTCCTAATTGTAGTTTATGACCTAGGACTAGTGCTAATTCAGGACAATTTATAGCCTTACGGCTTTTAAAAACAAAGATTAATCCTAATTCAGAGCAATGAAAGAAAAATGATGAAACATATTCATTTAAAAGCACATTAAAGCAAGCCCTAATTCATATACCATAAAATTAAATTTGTTGTACTTACTGCTTTCAACCGTGACAAACCCTAATGCCAGCCAGGATGACATCTGCAATTCATTTCTAAATTCTTCGTATTGTCTTGGACACGTCTTTGAATCCCAAGTAAGCAATAATTGGTCGCATACACAATTTCTAAAGGGAATTGAATAGGTTTATGAGTCACTTCCTCCATTAACGCTCACTCACTCAAAGCAAAAAAATTGCAATTTGCATACTTTGCAATTTTGAATAGGTGTCATTGATTGATACCTGAGCTAGGCATCTTGAATGACTCAGATTGAGTCAATATCATTTGAATTCACCTCGCCGATCTAGCTCAGATGTGATGAGCTTAAAATATGTTCATAAGTTTGGATATTATGATAAAATTTTAATATCTTTACTTTTGTTATTTGTGGCTGTTTAAACTATGTTGAAACCTTTTATGAGGATATTCTGTAGCAAAATACTTTCATATTCCTGCAGCTTATTGTGTTGACTTGATTACATTTATTGCCCCGTTGACTCCCTAAATGACTGGTATATCGCATACAGTTTTTGAATGATGAAATATATTTAAATGTGTGATTAATGAATGGATATTGTGTATGTGCCATACGCCTTTTCTTTTGCACCTGTTACCTTTTGTTTCACAGGTTGTTGAAGAATGATCGAGTCAAGCGCAGTCAATCTCGGCCTTGCAGTAAAGTCCATTTCCTGCACGACTTCGAGGAAGCTTCGACGAAGACTCTTTGACTGAAGCCATTGGGAAAGATTTTTAATGACAGTCAATTTGGAAAGAGTGGAGTGCTAGATTTTCTCTGGATCGGGTTGAACACATAAATTCATTTATGAAGTTTGTTCCTTGATTGGGGGATACACTTTACTTCCACGTCTTTCTTTGATAGGGTTAGTTAGTTAGTTGCCCTCCTGATTTAAAAATAAGGTTCTCCTCCTGCGCGAGCGAGATGATAGTTAGAGTAAGATAGAAGATAGCAGATATCATGTAAGAATCAATATGATAACGAAAAGCAGAATTTGTTTGACAAGAGACAGAGTTTGTTGTTAGTTTCCATTTAAACAAAGTAATGTATACCATTCTGTTTTCATGAATAAAGTTTGATGAAGTTCCGAGTTTAGCATCTGTGTAATCAGTGGATGCTTGCTAAGGGGGCCCACTTAGTAAGTATCTGTAGCTAGTTAGTTAGTTGTTCATTCCTGTTGATCTTTAGTTAGCTCTCATCTTTGAAGTTTTCATACAAACTCAGTCTTATATTGCTCCTACAACATAGAGAACCCATCCCTGTGCTTGTTCCTGCAGCATAAGGCCAGTTCATGGTTTGTGTTTCAGTCGTAGTTGTTATGGTTTCTATTTTAATCAAATCATAGTTGAGTTAAAGAGTTTTGCATTACCTTCCTATGGTGTAGATAGAATTCCTTTCCAGAATGTATTTCTGCTAAGATTTGACTGAAACTAGTTCTTAGTGCATATATTTTGCCGCGCCATTTAAAGTATGTCCCCTAGTTTGACAAGTAAATGAACGTCCACAGAGAGATGTTAGTCACCTCTCAGAATGTCCAATGCCAGGAAAGGTTCTAATGTGATTTTCATATCCTTTTGTGGGCGCGGCCATTTTTGGCGCCGTTGCCGAGGATGGCATCCAGCTAGGAATTTGTCAAAAGTTATTTTTAGCTCTAGTTTAGTTTGTTAGTCAAAAAATTTAAAATCTTTCAAGCCATTATTCATATCATATTGCATGCATAGAAGAAGAAGAGACGCATTGGGAAAGTTCCTCCCTAAAAACTTGTTTATTGAACTACCATTTGACCTAGCTGACAACGAACCTGAGGAAAATCCATTCACTTTGTTATTCCAGCAACCAAACATGGCAAATAATCCATCAAATAATCCACCTCCTACATTTTAGTTTCCAATTGTTCCTCAGGGAGATACTGACAATATTAAAAACATTCCCTCTTCCTTGCTTCCAAAGTTTTATGGCTTGGTTACGGAAGACCCAAAAACTTTTCTGTTTGAATTTGATGTCCTCTATCGCAGTTATGACTACAACACAGACACTCATAAATTGAAGTTATTTCCTTCCACCTTGAAGGAAGGAGCTCTCAGATGGTTCATGAGTCTGGGAAGAGGTGTTGTAGATAGTTGGGCCGCCATGCAGAAAAAATTCCTTGAAAAGTATAAGGAATATTGTAAGAGTGCCAGCAAAGGTGATGACATATTCCGAATTCAACAGAAGGAGGATGAAAGTCTAGAAGATTATATTTCCAGATTTTTGTTTTCACTAAAGAGGAACTCAAACCATACTCTCAATGAGGACTCGCAAAAACTACTCTTTCTAAGGGGAATCAGTGATGCCTGTATAGACGCCCTAGACCTGATGGGAGGAGGTGATAGAACCCAACTGCCTTGGGATGATATAAAGAAAATATGTCTTAACTATTCTTGAGCAATAGTTAAAAAAGGTCAAGGACATCATGCTACAGTGGGGAATTCTTCTTCTGGTGGAGTTTCTTAGATGGAGATAACAAATTTGCTGTCTGATTTCAAGCAGGACATCATTAATAATATGGCTACACAACTGGACACCATGCAAGCTCGGAAGAAACATGAGGAAGCTGAGGTAGTTTTGGCCGAGTTCTGTCCATACTGCAGATAGAAGAAGAGTGACTGCAGATGCAAGATGGTGGCTAATTTGGAAACCAGGCAACTACCTATTGACTTCAAACCAGTAAAAGGTGATGATGATCAAGTGTTCTTTGTTGTGCAAAGGAGACCATGGGCCCAAAGATAAGGTATGCCTCAAGATCCTTTAACTTTTGGTAATCCTTATTCTAGCTATAATAACTAATGACAACATGCATATGGACCACCAACACCCTGAAATCCACCTCAACCAAGTTGGCCTAATTATCAGAACCCACAATGGCAATCTCTTCAAGGAGGTTGGCAGCAGCCACAAGGACAATGGACCCCACCTTCAGGTAATTGGCAGCAAAATTCTCAATGGAGAGGTCCTCAGCAATGGCAAAACTAGTCCTCTAGATTCCTGCAGCTTCTATAGCCACAACCTCAGGCCCTCATGCCACCTCCTACAACAACTACCACAAATCCTGGCCCTCCAAAGCAAATGCCTATCCCTGCCCAGCCCTTGCCAAATCCTAATAATAAGGAACAACAGCAACCACAACATCTTACGTATCTTACCGAAGTAAAGCAATATCAAGCTTATGCCTTAAATGTTAATGACATGCATTTGAGGTCTGGAACTACTTTACCTGCTCTTAAACCACCTCTGATTACTGAAATACTAGATTCTCCCCTTGAAGAATCTTCTGCACCTGCTGATCCTACTGAGCATATGCCTATACCTGATATGGTTTCTAAGGATCCTACTTTGCAAAATCAAGACAACCCACCTTTTCCTCAGAAGTTGCAAAGTACTGTATTTAAATCCATGGAAGAACCCACTTTTAACATTCTGGATCAGCTCAAGAATGTATAAATTCAAATTCCCTTATTTCAGGCTATTAAAGATGTTCCTATTTTTGGAAAAGCTATTAAAGAAGCCTGTTTGAAGAAGACTGGATGGAAGAAAAAGGATCCCCAAACAATTCATGTCTTAGGGAAATTGGCTGATATAATGTTGGGAAATGTAGTCATTCCAAAGTATATTGACCCTGGAAGTCCTGTAGTGCAGATACATATCAATGGCCAAGTTGTAAAAAATGTTTTGATTGATTTAGGTGCTGCCATTAATATCATGACAAAACATACTATGGACTCCTTGAACATTTCAAATATTAGGTCTACACCCACAGTTCTGCAGCTTGTAGATAGCTCCATAGTTAAACCTGATGCGATGGTAGAAGATGTAATTGTCACTCTTGAATTTTGGGAGTATCCTGCTGATTTCACAATATTATCAGTTAAGACAACTTTAGGAGGGTATCTGGTTATCCTTGGTAGACCATGGTTAGCAACTACTGATGCTTTTATAAGATGTCGTTCTAGAGATATGACCATTTCTGATGGACAGTCCACAAAGAAATTGGCCTTGTATCCGCCTGCTAGACTTCAGCCAGATTTGTCCCAACCTGTTTGGCCAGACATGGAGGAAGAAATTGAAGAAGCCAATTCCTTGGCTCAATTAATGATGCTTCAAAATGATCCATTCTCACAACTTCAGAGTGAGAATGCTCCGCTTTTTCAAATTCTGTAGTTTAATTTTGACATGGGTAGTTCATCTGATCCAAGTGGTAGCAATCTTCAATGTTTCCTGCAGCAACCAGATTCTGAGAGTTCACTGCCTAAATTTCCAGTGATTTTTCATAATTTTCTTCCACAAGAGGTACAAACATCACCTGTAGATTCTATGAGTAATCTCACGAAGCAGATAGAATTGTTTCCAAGTCATTACTTGAATGTGAATAGCAAGCTGTCAAAATCTCAACAAGATGACTTATTAAAAATGCTACAAGAACAGCATAAAACTTTTGCATGGGAATATGGGGACATGCAAGGAATAGATCCTCGAGTTTGTACTCATAGAATATATATCAAAGAATATTGCTCACTAGTTAGACAACCTCAAAGAAGAGTAAATCCAACACTTAGAGAAATAGTGAAAAATGAACTTCAAAAGTTGCTTGATGCTGGTTTTATTTACCCAATCTTTGATAGTTAATGGGTTTCTCCACTAGTCATTGTCCCTAAGAAAGGAGGAAAATTGAGAGTGCATGTAGATTACAGAGAATTGAACAATGCCACTAAAAAAGATCATTTTCCACTACCTTTTGTAGACCAAGTACTAGACTCACTGTCTCGCAAAAGATATTTTTCCTTTTTGGATGGTTATAGTGGGTACAACCAGATAAAAATTGCCCCTGAGGATCAAGATAAGACCACTTTTACCTATCCATGGGGAACATTTGCTTATTCAGTCTTGCCTTTTGGTCTATGTAATGCACTAACAACATTTTAGAGAGCAGTAATTAGTATTTTTGCTGATATATCTCATGAATGTATGGAGATTTATATGGATGATTTCACTACCTATGGAGTCACATTTGAAGTAGCACTGGTGAATTTAAAAAATGTATTGACAAGGTGCAGAGAGAAAAATTTGTCTCTAAACAATGAAAAGTGTTTTCTAATGATGGAAGAAGGTATTGTTCTAGGTCATCATATTTCAAAAAATGGAATTTAGGTTGACCCTGCTAAAATTGAAGTAATTCAGAATTTACAAACTCCTGCAAAACAAAAAGATGTCAGAAGTTTCTTTGGCCATGTAGGGTATTATAGGAGGTTTATAAAAGATTTCAGTAAAATTTTCAGCCCACTTTATGCCTTGTTAACTAAGGATTCTCAATTTGAGTGGATAGAGGCCTATGAAAAATCCTTTCTGCAACTAAAAGACTTGCTTACTCAAGCCCCTATTCTTCAAGGTCCAAAATGGAATTTTCCTTTTTACATACATGCTGATGCATCTGATTTTGGTATAAGATCAGTTTTAAGTCAAAAAGAAAATTCAATTGAGCATGCTATTTATTTTATCAGCAAAAACCTTTAAGGTCCTGAGCTCAATTACACTGTCACAGAAAAGGAATTACTTGCAGTAGTGTATGCTTTAAATAAATTTAGGCATTATGTCACAAGTTATCAGATATTCGTCCATACTGACCATGCAGCAATCAAGTATCTGATGAACAAACCTGCCATTTCTGGTAGATTGGCACGATGACTTCTGTTATTACAAGAATTTTACATTACAATAATTAACAAACCAGGAAGAGCTAATGTTGTAGCTGACTTTTTATCAAGACTTCAATTAGCTACACCTGTTAAACATGAGGTCATTGATGATAGGTTTCCAGATGAACACTTGTTCTCCATTGTTGCACATACACCATAGTATGCAGACATTGCAAATTATATAGCAGCAAATAGAATACCAACTCACTTTTCCCCAAAAGAAAAGAAGTTGTTAATAGAGAAAAGTTTTAATTTTTCATGGATTGCAAATTGTCTATTTTATACTGGATCTGATCAGGTAATGTGAAGATGTGTAAGAGAATATGAGACTTATGATATCTTACATGTTTGCCATAATGAACCATGTGGGGGATATTTTGCAGCAAAAAGAACAGCAATGAAGATTCTTACAACAAGGTACTATTGGCCAACATTATACAAGGATATTGTGGCCTATACAAGAAAATGTGACAGATGCCAGCGTATGGGAAGACCAACTAAGTCAGATGAAATGCCACTATATCCCTGGGTAATAGTCACCCCTTTTGATAAATGGGGGATGGATTTTGTGAGACCAATTGATCCACCATCAAATGTAAAATCATATATTCTAGTTTGCACCGACTATGTCACAAAATGGGTTGAGGTAAAAGCTATGACTCATGCTCGAGATAACAAAGTTGCTAAATTTTTGTATGAACAAATTTTCACCGATTTGGAGTTCCCAGAGAGCTTATAACTGATCAGGGAGCTCAGTTTAAATTGAATCTGATAACTGCATTAATGAACGACTATAAGATCAAACATAGGAAGTCCAGCCCCTATCATCCTCAAGCCAATAGTCAGGCGGAGGTAACGAACATAGAAATTGAGGCGATCCTCACAAAGACAGTATAGATTCATAGAAAAGATTGGAGCAGTAGACTTCCTGAAGTAGTTTGGGCATACAGAACGACATGGAAGACAACAACTGGGTTTACACCTTTTGAGTTGCTTTATGGGAAAACAGCCATGCTACCCGTTGAATTTGAGCATAAAACTTTGAGGACAGCTCTTGAACTCAATATAGAAATATCTGCAACACAGAAGGACTGTCTCCTACAGTTAAATGCTTTGGATGAGATGAGAAAAGCCACCCTGTAGCATACAGAAGCAATCCAACAACAAAGGAAGAAATGACATGATCAACACATAAAAATCAAGAAATTTTCTGCTAGTGATTGGGCTTTGTTATATGATTCCAGATATCAAGAACACCAGGGTAAGCTTACAACACGCTGGCTTGGCCCCTATGAAGTTGAAAATGTGTTCGATAACGGAGCTGTACAGCTGGTGACAATTGATCCATTTCGCTTCAAATTCTTAGTTAATGGCCACTGACTCTGATTGTACCAAAAACTAGTCTCAAAGGAAGAATTCATGTAGAAGTTCATTCAAGTTCCTCCCATTACTCTTCCTGTAGCTGAAGGCTTTAGCCTTTCTCCTGCAGCTTCATCACAATTTTAAAAATGCATGCTCATAATAAAGGTTTTCTTTTTAAAAGGAAACCCTTTTTTCTCCATACTCATTTATCGCTCCCATCTCACTTCTTTATCTTCCATCCATCCATCCCATCAATCCATTCCATTCATCCACTTCATCCGCCCACGTCACCCATCCACTTCATCCATCCACATCACCCTTAATTAAGATATTTTTCCCAACTGTCAATTCATGCAGACGCTGTCATCTTTCTTCACACATATGTGCAATTATCAAAGGTACGCAATATCTTGTCTTATCACATATTTGATTTATTTTATTCTATTCATTTACTGTTATGACAGTATCAGTCATTATTACAAAATCTCTACCTATTCTTTAGTACATGTGAGGACACATGTCATACTCTAAGTAGGGGGCGGGGTAATCCACCTTTTAAAACCTGTCTTTTCACCGCTGCCATAACTACGCAAATAACCTTTGTTTAATACTTTTCTGGTACTTTCCAAATGTGATCGCATGTCCTTCTTTATTGCATGTTTTTCTTGTAAAATACGATTAAGACTGCTTGTTTAAAAAAACTCATTTTTGGAAATAAAAGAAATGTGATGGCATGACAGAAGAAAAACCAAAGCAGAAAGGGAAACAGGGAATTTGAATTTTTAGTAAGGAATTGAGTTCAGCTACGAGAAAACTATGAACATGGGTGGTTAGTTGGTGCGACATGAGCCTGTAGCTCATGAGCTATTGTTGCAAAATCCTCAAATAGTCCATGCATTCAGCCTCTGTGGATGGTTGAATTATTTCTTGAGTTTAAATGCTTTTGATGAGGAGGCTGCTGGAGAATTTTTGAGAACCCTTTCTGAAGGGGAAGCTACTATAT
Organism: Sequoia sempervirens; assembly: GCA_007258455.2. Taxonomy (NCBI): domain Eukaryota; kingdom Viridiplantae; phylum Streptophyta; class Pinopsida; order Cupressales; family Cupressaceae; genus Sequoia; species Sequoia sempervirens. Next base: position 129,230,137 of record VDFB02379711.1, read on the forward strand.
GGGGTCTAACGGTTGTTGCAACGGAAGATATAATTGCTGAAGTAACTGGGCTTCCAGCCATTGGAGAAAACTTTTCTTCAAATGCTGTAGCTGCTAGGGCTGAGTTTTCAATGCTCACTGATGGACCTTTAGAAGTCTCCAAGCAGGGATGCAAGTGAGTATCATTGCCTCCTCCTTATTCAGAATACACTACTTACATAATCAAGTATTTGACTTGTGAAGGCTATTTTTCCTACCTGCATTCTCATCATTTCAAATTATTAAGCCATATGAGGCATGGGTTAGTTGTAAATGTTATGAATTTTCTGTTAAAATTTCTAGAACAAAGTGTCCATAGAACCCAATAGGGGAAAGATAATTCTGTTGCTCACCATGGCCTTATCAAATTACTGATTGAACGCTCTTTAAGATATGTCTCACCTCTTTCCTGGCAACAATTCGTCGCTCAAAAGAGCTTGCAAATTCTACAACCCCCTAGGGTACTTAACCCACAGCCTCAGAAAAAGAAGGAAATTGCATCTACTAGTAGAACATGGCAGGGGTCATCTACTCCTGTAGCACCTGGTCCTATAGCTTTCACACCTAAATCCTCTGCAAGGGTACAAACTAGGTCTACCACTAGGAGAGAGAAGGGTAAAAAAAAGGCAGAAGGGTCCCCTAAATTTGACCCTCGTTCTCAGAAAAGATAATGTCCTCCTACAACATCATCCCCTGTAGCCGTCTCTCCTACAACAACACCTGTTGCTATCACCAGTTCACCATCATCCTTTGGTAGAGCAGAGCCATCTGAGCAGACAAGAAAGAGGAAGACTACTAGAATGCCTCCTGCAGCCGCATCAGTACCAATAAGAGTTTCCACAAGGAAACAATCTAAGACCTCCCCTGTTTCACCTCAACCAGAGGTTATTGTAATTTCAGAAGGGTCTGTTGATTCTGAATTTAATGTTTCTCAGAATATGTCCGAAAATGCCGCACAGAGTCCATTCGTTCCTGAAGAGGAACAAGTTGAGACAATTGAAACAGGGCATAATGAGCAAGGGTTACCAAATCTTGATGACTTGGCTACCGCTGCTATGCAGTTTTCGGAGGAAGCACAACCTTCTCCACTGCAACAACCCGAATTTATCTTGCAGCAAGAGTAGGAATTGACTGAACAATTGAATGTGCCTAGTGAAGCTATATTTCACCCTGCAACTTGTAAAGCCATTGTTGTGTATAAGAAAACATTTTTAATTAAGTTTCTGGAATATGTTAAAGCTAATTGGGAACTAATTACATTGCAAACCCTGACTTTTTGACACATAGCCTAGACTGACATGCAACAAAGTCTATGGGAAGTAGAAAGGAAGAAACTGAGAAAGGAAATTGAAAGTCAGAAACAAGAAATTGTTGAGTTGAAAACAAAAATGGATGAAATGTTAAAAGTAACTGGTCAGATTATGGAATGCAGACCACCACCTAGAGTTTATGCTCTGTGCCTCAAAGAACAGTTCTTATGGTTCCAACTGATGAGAATTTCTAGAAACCAAGATCCTATACTTCATACTGCCAAAGAATTTTATGAAGCATACCAGGAAGCCCCAAATTGGTTAAGAAATTCTCTGTGTGAATTCTATTTACATGGCTTTTTAATTCCATTTGAAATAGAATGGAATCCTCTTTTGTATAATGGAGATATTCATTTAAGAGCATTTATGTCATGGGCAGCAAATGAGGTGAATTATGGCAGACAGTGGGAAACATATGAGGAAGCTGAGAAAACTGAGCCTGTTCTGTTACGCTCTCAAAGTTCAAACCCCCATGCAATGTTGAAAGATTGGTTTGCTCTGACATATGGCATTAATAATGTTACAGCCAGAGAGAAGATATTTGATATTAGGAAACAAGTATATGATGAATTTCAGGCACAACAATATTCATTTTGGAGACTAGCATATACCAGAAGTGAGAAAAGATGGGAAAGATTAACTGTTGGATTAAGAAAATCAGAACCACACAGTCCCCTAAATTTCACAGTAGCTCTTAAAAGGTCAAACAGATACATACAATTGGGAATTCAAATGAGATTTGAATTGTGGTTGCCATTGACATTCAGACCTCCTGTGCTAATGTGGCCCCTCTATCCTCATCAGGCTACAAATCTTAATGATGATTTAGAAAACCGAAGGTATGAAAGGTGCCGGGATTTCAGAGGATTTTATTACAGGTTTGAAAATCCATCTCAGAGTCATGCAGCAACCACTGACTTTAGAGAAACCACCAGAAAAGTTAACGATGGAGGACCAGCATTGGGCTAAGTTGGGGGTAGTGATGAGCTTAAAATATGTTCATAAGTTTGGATATTATGATAAACTTTTAATATCTTTAATTTTGTTATTTGTGGCTATTTAAACTATGTTGAAACCTTTTATGAGGATATTCTGTAGCAAAATAATTTCATATTCCTGCAGCTTATTGTGTTGACTTGATTACATTTATTGCCCCGTTGACTCCCTAAATGACTGGTATAATGCATACAGTTTTTGAATGATGAAATAGATTTAAATGTGTGATTAATGAAAGGATATTGTGTATGTGCCATACGCCTTTTCTTTTGCACCTGTTACCTTTTGTTTCGCAGGTTGTTGAAGAATGATCGAGTCAAGCGCAGTCAATCTTGGCCTTGTAGTAAAGTCCATTTCCTGCACGACTTCGAGGAAGCTCCGACGAAGACTCTTTGACCGAAGCCGTTGGGAAATATTTTTAATGACAGTTAATTTGGAAAGAGTGGAGCGCTAGATTTTCTTTGGATCGGGTTGAACGCATAAATTCATTTATGAAGTTTGTTCCTTGATTGGGGGATACACTTTACTTCCATGTCTTTCTTTGATAGGGTTAGTTAGTTAGTTGCCCTCCTAATTTAAAAATAAGGTTCTCCTCCTGCGCGAGCGAGACGATAGTTAGAGTAAGATAGAAGATAGCAGATATCATGTAAGAATTAGTATGATAATGAAAAGAAGAATCTATTTGACAAAGACAGAGTTTGTTGTTAGTTTCCATTTCAACAAAGCAATGTATACCATTCTGTTTTCATGAATAAAGTTTGATGAAGTTCTAAGTTCAGCATCTGTGTAATCAGTAGATGCTTGCTAAGGGGGCCCACTTAGTAAGTATCTGTAGCTAGTTAGTTAGTTGTTCATTCCTGTTGATCTTTAGTTAGCTCTCATCTTTGAAATTTTCATACAAACTCAGTCTTATATTGCTCCTGCAGCATAAAGAACCCATCCCTGTGCCTATTCCTGCAGCATAAGGCCAGTTCATGGTTTGTGTTTCAGTCGTAGTCATTATGGTTTCTGTTTTAATCAAATCATAGTTGAGTTAAAGAGTTTTGCATTACCTTCCTGTGGCATAGATAGAATTCCTTTCCAGAATGTATTTCTGCTAAGATTTGACCAAAACTAGTTCTTAGTGCATATATTTTGCCACACCATTTAAAGTATACATCCCCTGGTTTGACAAGTAAATGAACGTCCACAGAGAGATGTTAGTCACCTATCAGAATGTCCAATTCCCAGGAAAGGTTCTACTGTGATTTTCATATCCTTTTGTGGGCACGGCCAGGATGAATGGCCAATAGAAATCCTCTGATTGAACCTTCCTCATGTACTTGTGGGATCCACTCGCCAGTGGCTGCAGAGTGCACATGGTAGCTTCTCGTGGGTCTTGATACTTTTAAATAATTTGCATCTTACCTCCGCAAGTTGGTGACAAACAGTGGTGATCATCTTTCCTTGCATGATTAGCACCATCAATCTCAAAGCTTTGGGTGTTGGGATGGGATGTAACAATTGGACCCACCTACATGTGGTGACATTTTTCTAACCTCGTAGTAATTTAACTACCATCACTTGAGATGAGAGAGCCAGCGGGGAATGGTCCATATTAAATCCCATGATCTAGTGACTTCTCAACCTACACATGAAATGAAGTTACTCATAAGTGAGGGCCTTGACTAGGCAGACAAGAACTTACCCTTAGGAACTGATAACTTAGACTTTAGTCACTCATGAATCAAAAATTAAAGACCTGACATAGGGAAAAATTAAAATGACTGACTAGCCCAAGCAATGGGGCCGATAAGGAACATATGTCAATGGCTCAAAAAACAACTAACAAGACTGGTAACTAGGAAAACTAGTCAACATAAAATTAGAACGTTCAAGGATGAAACATGGGTCAATTGGAGACAAGACTTGGCTAAGCAAAACTTTGAACCCTATTAATGAGGAATGTGTGACATGTTAATATCAAGCACAAAAGGTCTCAAAATGTCAAGAATTTTATGGGCTCTATCAATGGCTCAGATGCATACCCCTAGTGGGTATGGTGAGGAATAGGTCTCTTGGTGAAGTAGACCAAATATAGAGGAACCCAAAAAGAAACTAGGAGATTTCCTCGACAAGGAAAGCAGACGCAATAGAAAGAAAACACACCAAACCCTATATACAAAATTTACAGGACTATATAATGTACATGGAGATATAACCTATTTTAAGAGAAATAGGGATTCAGGAATTGTCCATGTACTGGTAGTTCCAGAAATTCATCTGATGGTGATTGTAGGAAGGAAGAATCTTCCCCATGAATGTCTGTGATCATATAAGGTCAGAGCTACAAGGGGTCAAACTTCCCATGCTTTCCTTTATCCTCTAGTCTGGAATTCCACATCAACACCATACATCCTACGTAAAATTTTCTTTGGTGGGTATGTGTAGGATCATCATAGAAAAAATAGGCCCTTAAGTGGCAAAAAAATCAAAAAAATCAGGATATTTCATAGTCTGTAATTACTCAACTATCCTTCTATACCAACCACATGTTTGCATATCACATATGGGAGCAATGTTATCTTGTTCAACCTCATTGATTTGGTTGGTCTCCAAATTGGTTTCAGCCATGAGCTTCGCCAAACCATGACCCCTTACCAACTTAGTCATTTGAATATCTATGTTGAACTCCTGGATTTTGTTAATCCATCTACATCTCCGACCCGTAGTCTCTTGTTGAGTAAAAATTTCTTTGACCGCTGCACTTGGAACACAAGCAACTACTGATGCACTGGTCAAATAATTTTTTAAATTTTTTACAACCTTAACTAAGGCATAAGCTTTCTTTTTAGTAGTGTCATATTTGAGTTCAACTACTTGTAAGGATTTTCTAAACAAGGCAATTGGTTGTTCAAAACCTTCATCATTCTTCTGCAGCAATACACTTGCTATAGTATGAAAGGAAGAAAATGTGAACAATTAGAATGCTTTTGAATAATCTAGAGTCTTCAACACAGGTCCAACTTTAATAGCGTATTTAATGGCTTCAAAAGCTTTAAGAGGTTCTCTTGACCATGTTACCTTTTCTCCTTTCTTGAGCGTTTTTTAAATAGGCCTACTTATCTCTACAAAGTAGGTCACAAATCTTCTCAAAAAAATTATTTTTGCAAAGACAGATTGAATCCCTTTGACATTCCTTGGTGGGGTAATCTTATCAAATGGCTTCTATTCTTTCAGGATCAATTTTGATACCATCATTTGAAACAATATGCCTTTGCAACTTACCTTCTTTAACCCTGAAAGCACATTTCTTCGGGTTCAAGGAGATACCATATTCCAAAGCCTTAATAAAAACCTTCTTAAGGTGGGAGCAATGATCTTCCTCTTTCTTGTTGTGGGCAGTAAGATCATCTTGATAAATAGCAAGAAATAGATCTAAAAGTCAACAAAAGCCATGTCCATGGCTCTTTGAAAAGTGGCACCAACATTTATAAGGCCAAAAGGTATTTTGACATAAACATAGGTTCCCTATGGCATGGTGAATGATATCTTGTATTGTTCTGATTGTCTTACCATGAATTGGTTATATCCCAAAAATCCATCCATCATGGAAAGCAACTCATAACCTGTTAACTTTTGTAACATTGCTTCGATGTTAGGTAAGGGATAATTGTTCTTCAAGGATGCAACATTGAGATTCCTAAAATCCACACATAATCTCATATTGCCATTCTTCTTTCTGACAGGAACCAAATTGGATACCCACAAGGAATGCCTTATAGGTTTAATGATTCCTACATCACTCAATTTTTCTAGTTCCTCTTGCATTTTAGGTCTCAAAGTAGGATTAATCAGTCTTTGCTTTTGCCTAAAGGGCTTAGTATCGGGATTTAATGGGATCTCATGTTGGAAAACATCCTCATTATATGTCTTCAGATCATCATAAGACCATGCGAACACATGTCTCTATTTCCTTAATAAGGAAATCAACATAGTCCTTACATGGGGCTTCATCTTTTTACCAATGTAAACCTTCTTAGGGGCATTGTCTATCCCCAAATTTATCTCCTCAAGGTCTTCTTTCTATGTAGATGTTTTTCTAGCACTTGACTTATCTCGACCATCAAAAACTCTTTCAAGAGCAACTAATCCCTTGGGAATTTTGTTTGTTTTCAACTGAATTACCTCATTTCCAAACAATGTCTCCTTGCCATCAACTTCCACCACATATGAATTGAATTCAATCTCTTGACGTTCATATTGGTCAACACAATGTAAGAACCTCAGAATGTCATTATCATCCTCGAACACTTGCCAATTACAAATGTTGTAAGGTAGAATAAGTCTTGTCTGTACCTCAATCCTTGAGATACCATCAAAAGTCACATCATCTAGCTTAACTGCAATGTTAGCCAATAAATCCGCTCTGACATTTTGTCCTCTTTCTATCCACTCTATTCCAAAGGCATCAAATTTCTCGATAGTATCCCAAAACTCATTTCTATATTTCCTCAACCTCTTGTCTTTAGTAACAAATTTGGACCTAACTTGGGAGACTACAAATTATGAATCACCAAATACTTTTAACAATTTTATCCCATGTTTGGAGGCAAGTTTTAAACCAAGCAATAGTGCCTCATACTCAGCTACATTATTGGTACATGCAAACTATAGTAAAAAGGAATATTTGAAAGTCTTACCTTGGGGAGATATAAGAATGACCCCAACACCTGAGTCCTCTTTTGAGTAGGCTCCATCAAAGTACATAGTCCACAGAGGATCTTCTCTTAATGTCAGCAAAACCTCTTTAACAGTCAGTGCAGGCTTAGCTTCTCCTTCTTCTTGCTCCACTTCTTCCACCCAAAAGGTATCTATACCAGTGTCCACAAAGTTGATTATTGGAGGTTCTTCTAGCTCTTCAACATGCTCAATCATATGTCAAAATCTTCACTCCTGGGCAACTTTGACATCCTTTTGATCGATTGAGAATGTGGCAAATGACAGGTCACATTGCATGCTCCCTCCCATGGAAGCACACCATTGTCTTGAAAGTAGCATTCCATATGTTGGTGGAATATCCACCATTGTAATACTCATGACTAGCTCCTTTTCTGGGAATGCAACCAATCTATATGGGACCTCATAGATTACAACAATAACAATGACCTCTCTAAAATCCATGACATAGCACTTTCCATATGTACTATCAACATTCAAGTTGATTTACTCCATTATTTTGACAAGCATGACATTGTTTGAAGCATCTCAATCTATCATACAATTCCTGAGTGCTTTTCCATCAATGATCAGACTCAAAAAGAAATGGTTGACTAAACCTGGGTTTGCAGTGATGGTAGTTCCTAAGTAAATTTCAAGGTTCTCATTGACATTCGCCCCTACCTCAACATCCTTTGCCTATCCTTTGCTTGTTTCAAGTACATCAACATCTACTTTGTGTTTGTTTCCCTCGGCAATAATGTTATTAACAACCATTGTTTTGTGCTTATGGTTATCAATCCTCATCATCTCAAGGAATGGAACTGTAACCCAAATTTGAGATGAGACTTGAAACATAGCAACATGAGAGTAGCTTGGTAATTGTGGAAGTACTATTTCCTAGGGAACCACTATATCAAAATTTTCTTCTCCACTTTCTACTCGGTAGGCTTCAATTCTTTAGCTTTCAGATCTAGATGTACAACTTCAACAACAACTTTTTCCTTACCACCTTTCTTGGTTCAAATTTTCGTTTCTTTAGTTTTGTTGGGCTTGGTCTATCCTTTCTTGTTTTCTGTCTTAACCGCCATACTGTCTGTATTGTTCTACTTAATGAATATGCCTCCTGGATGGCCTAGATTTCCACTCACCACCCTATTCATAAGGTGGAGATTACTTCTTGCTTGAGCTCTAGTAGCCAATGCAATTGTGTATTTCTCTATTTCTTCATTTGAAGGTCTCCTAAGAGAAACATTCCATGCCTCAAAATTGTAAGCCATATATTTATCCTCTCTTTCTTCATCAGAGAACACTTGTTGATGGTGAAGGACTACTCCTTGTATTTGTATATCCACATTATTTGTGTTAACATCATCACTAGAAGAATAGTCACCACACTCCATATCTGATCCGATCATAAATACATTTGTAGACAGTTTCATCAGGATTATGGGGAGATTCAGTCTCCCTCTAATCACTTTGAGTTTCTTGTAGGGATCTGGAAACTGCGCATTGATGTGAGGAGTGAGGCATTTCATAGACTTCACACCAAGGTAATTCTTCCACAACATTTGTAGTATTTTTATGCAATGGATCAGGTGTTTCTTTGAAATTATTTTGATTACTTTGAACCGGATTTCCATTATTCCAACTGGTGTGGTATGGATAATCTTGAAGTCTCAAAGGCCTCTCATTTCTCTGAAACTAAGGTTTTTCATTCTTGGCCTACCTCTACAAAAAATTCAACACTTGATCCAACTTCTCATCTGGGGTTGTAACTTTAGATACCTTCTAGTTCTTAGCTTTTGAATTTTTAGAAGGCTTAGGTTCATATCCTCTACCAACCTTGCTAGATGCCCTTCTATTATTTTCAATGTTTACTGCCATCTTGTAAGCCTCCCTTAAAGATTGTGGATTTTTGTCTTTGAGCAGGTAACACATCTTAGAGTCATATGCATTATAATAGAACACCAAACATGCTCTTTCATTAGGCCTCGAAAAACCAAAGACCTTATACATTTCCTTCTGAAATCTCACATTGAATTCAGTAGCCATTTCATTGTGCCCCTTTGTAATGTTGTTGAAGTCATTTAATCTAAACCATTGGTCATTCTGATCACCATATTGCTCTCTGAAAACTTGAAAGAATGAATCCTTGGAGTTAATGCTCACATTGGGAAAAATCCTATACCAATCTCTTGCATCTTTTGTAAGGGACTACATGAAATACTTCATAGCTACATCCTCATCCCATAATTCAAAGTATTCTATATAAATCTTTGGAATTCTTTCAAATGGTCTTCCCCATTGTGGGCATTGTTGCCAGTAAATTTAGGCACATGTTTCCTAGCATTGTTTGGCACTGGATTTGGGTATCCAGGAATATTTTCAAAACATAGTTGCCTATACTTATCAGTATGTAACAATATTCTACCCATAGGTCCTTCTTCCTCATCTTGGTTGTCATTATCTCTTCTTCTTTCACCATTATTCCCATACCTTCATTGTTGAGAGTCATGCTAATCATTAAAATGGACAATTTTTTCCTTGTCTTCAGGTTGTTAAGAAGAGCTGAAGGGGTTACCGGTAGGTGAAATTTTGTCACTAGTATGAGGGTTTGAGGAGGATGAGCGGCCTTGAGGGCTCTGGGTTTCAGGGACAGGATCTTTCAATGTAGATTCCAAGAAACTAAGCTTCTTTTTCATTTCCTTGTTTACTACCATTATCTTTTATCTTCCTATCCAATTTTTCATTCTCCTTCATTAATTTATCAAAAATTAAAATGGAATCATCCTAATATGTATCCTTCTTTGAAGCACCTAATCTTTACCCCTTTGTTAGCCTTTTTCTCATTCATAGGGTGCTTCCCTTTGTTAATATCATGGGATTCTCACTTAGTATTCCTAGGTGGAGGAGGCAGTGGGATAGCAATTTTTTTAGTAGCATTGGTTTGTGGGCTTGTAATAGTTTTATCAGCTGAAGGATTGATAGGGATTTTTCCTATACCAGACCCTCTTCTTGGTTAGCTTGAGCTGCCAATTTGTCTAATGCTTCCAACTCCTCTACTTTCCTCCTTAACATATCCCTTCTCACCATGGATTCCCTAATCCTTTTCTCCTTATCAACATCCCTTTTATTTCTATTTTCATTACATTAAGAGATCCTTTGAGTAAGCAAATGCACATCATTCAATACCTACTCTTCATCAAGCAGGGAAGACTCTCTATCAGATGTAACTACATTTTTAGCTTGAAGAGGAGGTGGACCATGGGAATAATTATCTCTAGTTAACAAGTCATTAGGGAGAGAGGTGTGTGTATGGGAATTTTGGGTTATATATCCTTTGGCTCTAGCACACCTAGCACTAGCATTGTCTCTTTGTATTTTATCTCTCTCTTTCTCATAGCTTGCACGCCAGGGTCTGAGGAGTACTCATTTACAATAGTCTTCATAAAAACCTCCCCCCGCTCATTAGAAGCATTATCACTGAAGTCTAATAGATTCTTTTCACATTCTGAACTAGAACTAGAACACATTTCATGTTCAAGGGTAGGATGAGGTGTATACTTAATTTTTCCTGTGTCCTTTTCCTTTTTCTATTTGACTTTATTCCTAGATAGTTCACCCTCTAGCTTCTCCTCTGGATGCTTCTTCATATGGCTTCACATTCCTTTCATCAGAGCTTGAGTTCTTTTTTCCTTTGTCACCTTCCTTAGTTTCTTTACACTTTTCTTCTTAACTTCTTTAATAACCTTGAACATCGGTTCACATTGGTGTAGAGAAGTCAGAGTCGCCAACCAACGTTCTTCAGACAGATTGGTAGCATTTTTGTTATAATCTTTGCAAATATCATAGATCTAAATAGAAACTGAGACAAAATTTCACACATATGACATATTTTTATATGAACTTTGAATGCATTCTTTAAAGACAAATGGGTGGAAAATTTATTAGGAATTTAGATGGAATACTTGCAAAGATTGGAGCGAAACTTAGCAGACGCTTTCAATTGATTGAATCTATGAGTAAATATCACCATGTAACATGGTGATCTATGATAAGGTAGTTTGGAGAACTAATAATAGTAAGACTTATGTCCCCAGTAGAGTCGCCATTCTAGTGGTTGTTTTTACAACAAACCAATCAGGTCTCAATAGGTATATATGAGCTTGTCGGGCTCAATTCTTGAATATCTGCTAGACAAGTGGCCAACTGACGAGATATGGCACCAATAGCATTATCTCCTACACTTCATGCTCTGTAATACCTGGGAGGTAATCCCACAATGTATATTATACTATTATTTTAGACAATTCACGTGTACATTGTATATTTAAGTAGATATACTCTTATCCATGGCTAATAAGCTAAAATTCTTTAAGAAGTTGGTAGTTCCTTGAACAAACTACATGCCTTAAGCTGAGAATATAAAAACAACACAAACCACAAATTCAAGATAGATCAATGATTATTTAAAAGATTGTTCTCAAGTTAGGTTACTGGAGCCATAAGAAATATTTAAATGAGTTAAGAACAGTGCCATTATCTATGGGCTAGGAGTCTGAGCAAATTTAAATAGAAGGTTTATTTAATTCTGAATACTCATGATCTTAGCAACATTACCCTGTAATTCAAAAATCTATGACCAAAATCTATAGACCACTTATTAGATACAATGACCCTACACACGAATTCATGATTTGATCCAAGTATTTTAACTCATTCCATGAATGGGAGTTAAAACCAAAGCATGTATCAAAGCATAAATGATGACAATTAATGAAATGATCTATGATCAAAATTTTCGTTAATAATTCAAATACAAAACCAAAATGGAGAGACTATAGACTCGAAAAATTTCCATTATTGTTCATAAATATTTAGAAACCATACATTTAACAAAAATTTCTACCTAGACTTAAAGCATTAGTTAAGGACTCATTATGTTTGCTCTATATTATCAATTTTCATAATTCAGCTCTAGAATTCAACAAAAGACCTGCACAAATGGCCCTGAATTCCCTTTTATAGAATAAGTGAGCAAAACAAGCTTCGGGCCAAGTGTACATGTCACATTATAATTGGACCACTATAAGAAACATTCCCTAATTTAGTTACATTTACATTCATCAAAGTGGAGGGAATTCATATGAGACAAAGATCATTTACATTCGTTGTGAGGAGCAACTTTTCCTTCCAAAAAGCACATGTCAAAAAGGATAAAATTCTTCGTAGCAGCAAATTCATTTCATCGAACAAGATGACAAAATGATGTGGATCAAAAAGTGAGCTAGCATCTCAGTCAACATGAACCATATCACCAACAATTGATATTTTCCTGTTAAACATGTCTTATACACTATAACTTCTAAGGCCAAACTTATACAATACTTTTAACTAAGTATATGTTTCATACCCCTATTTAGAAACCAAACTTTCCAACATACACCCTTCCCAATTCTTCATATTCTTCCTCATATGACCAATCAAAGTCAATAATTTTATCTAGGGCCTTCCTGTAAGGGGAGTACTTAGTTACTACTGCATTGGATTCTTTGTCAAAATCCTCTAGAAAGCTAATAAGAAATGTTAACCTCCCCAAAGTGTCATTGAAGACATCAATATCAACTTCCTTGTAAATTTTATCCACCCGGGAATCAATAACCTCATTCAGTTCCCTCTTCCACACTTGCAATGGTTTCAATTCGTAATTAGCAACCTCAATGTTTGGTAGTGGTGACAAGTCAATCATATCATATTGAGCTATCAATTCTCTTATCTTCCACTCAAGTGGGGCTATATACCCTTGAAACTTTTTCTCACTCAACTCACATAAAAACTCATAAACTAGAAGCACCAGAGGGTACTTATCTTCATGCTGGCCAGCTCCCACTAATATTAACTTTAATCTCTCAGCTCTTGGGACCCATTTATTCAAGATTGGTATGCCAAACATTTAATCTCTTTGGGAAAATCTCATTGCCCGCACCATTAAGGCATAGTTGTCATGCACACTATTGAGTCTAGTCTAACTCTTCTCATTTAGATGCTTTAGGACATCGCAGACAACTTTTGATATGTTTTCATACATTGTGTCCTCAACTTTCTCCAAAAACTTCTTATATGTTAATTTGTAGAAGTAATTGCTCTCTGTCAGAGTAGCCAAAGTCTAGTTTACTTAATTCTTCCTCTACAAAGGATTCCTATCCTCTACTATATGGTACTATTACTAAGGCGTGGTCATGAGGTGAATGTTGCAAAGATGCCATTGGAGAAGTTGGAGGTGGGTGGCTTGAATTGGGTTGATCCTATATTCTCTTTGCACTTCTCCTCTTTGTTTATAAAGTGTCAATTTTGTTTCTAACACAGCCAACTTTTGTTGGTTGTTATCATAATCATCTAAGAGGTCTTTGTATTTAGTTCTGAGGTTGTCTCTCTCTAGGGTAAGACCTTCCACAGTTGTTGGAGTGAACCTAGGAACATTGACAACCATGTCTGCAGCTTCTAAAGTTGGGGTATCAACAACTCTCTTTATAAGCAATTGTCCACTAAAATCTGATGGCTCTACTAGAGCTGGTTTCCTAGATCCTGAAGATAATGACCATATTTCCAATTCATCCCAATCCTCATTGAATGATGAACCTCGAAGTTCCATTTCTAGTTCTTCTTATGTCTGTATGAGAGGCCTTTCAACCCTTCTTATGGTTTCTAAAAAAGTAGCATTATAAATAATCCATTCATGCAACAACAACACACCACACTTCTTTACAAGCTCTTTCCCCTCCTAGGCATTAATATTTTTAAACTCATTTTTCATAATGCTTCTTACATTTGCCTAAATGACATTTTTCAGGTAGTTCAGGATTCAAGCTCCTTTCAGTGGCTACCCTCTCTGAATAGTCTGTAACTTTGGATTTCCACCAGAAATCCTAGAATGCAGAGGTTTCAATGAAGGATTCATCTTCCATAAACTCCTTGTTGGCTTATATCCTTAAGTCATTTGCAGTATTCAATCCACTAATATCAAGCTCTCCTAGTCTAAGGATGCTATGTCCTGAACTTGAAGCAACTGCTCCTTCATGAGGAGGCATTCCTATTTGCATTTCCTCAGGGGTGATGTAGATATCATCTTCATATGTTTCAGAGTAATCAACCACTCCTTTTGCTTCATTCCTTTGCTTCTTTTGAGGTGATTTCTTAGGATAGGCAGAACTTCTAGGGGGTGAATCAAGATCAGTTATAGGAAAAGAGGCCTGTCCAAGAGGAGGTAGCACTGCACTCTTGGGAGAGTCTACTTTTGGCCCTTCAGAGGTGATAGGGGTTGTTAAGCTTCTTTCCTCACCTGTTGCTTTTGTCCTCCTAGAATAAATTCTTAATTGCTTGGGTAGCTAATTTGTAGGTCTTTCTTCTAATGTCACTTCAACACTTTCTTCAACCACCATTGCCTTTCCCTTATATGGGATTTCCCGCTACTCCCTCAAAATACCAACAACATTCTTAAAATTGTCCATGACATGCATAACTTTATTAAAATCACCAGGTATATTTGGCAGAGGGTCATATTGGGAATTATTCTTCTGCTTAGCTTCTACCATCTTTCTATAAGCAAGATATTTGGCTTTTCTTTCATCTTGTTCCTGAAAGTTAAAAAAATTCCTAATAACATCCTCAAGGTAATCAATAGCATGTACAAAGTTACCCATTTTCTTATCTGCTTTGAGTTTACTAATGAAGCTTTTAGGATCATGATTCCTCACATTCATAGTCATCGGTTTATAAGGAGCTAGTAGATGTTCTAATTCATTCCATGTCCCGTTTGTCACAATGTAATTTGCAAATGTTGTCCATTCTGGAAACAATGACCCCTTCCTTGTTGATTTAGGTAAATGTACTGCTTGTGAAGCTCCTAAATACCTCATGATCTCAAGGAATCCTATTCTCAAAGGAACATTTCTAGGCAAGACATATGGGCCCAGAACACTACCATATATTCTGAAAATTGTCTTATTGGGATACAAAATAAAATCTCCCTAATTATGACTCAAATTCAAATCTGGCCTCATCTCCTTAGGTCTAAAGAATTCATGAATTTCTCTAGGGATTCTAGGTGGTTCATGTATTAAGGCCCTCCTAATTCTGGATGTAAAAGCATTTCTAAACATTACAAAGTTATACTTTTTGTCATCTTTATCCAAGATTCAGATCCAACATTGGACATGCAGGTCAACATCTTCCTTCTTCCTTTCCAAAGTGATCTTCTTCTCAAAAACTCTTTGTCCTTTATATAAGAACATATGTATTTACAATGAGTATCACCAGAACTTCACCCATTATTTTTCTTCCTTCAATTCAACTAAGCCTTTATGGATATGTTCAGATAGATAAGTTCCATAGTCATAAACAATGCTATACGGTAAATGTTGCAAATGTGTAGCCAAATAAATGTACTCCTTCTACAATGTGTCAGGTGGATTGGAACCAATAATTTGATATAGAGAGTACACAATTTTTTTGAAATACCTAGCAAAATAGCTCATTGGGAAAGATTTGAGCTCCCTATCATCAATCTTAATTTTCCTCCTGTGTTTCCCACTACCAGTCACTATAGTATGTAGAGTCAACATCCTTGTTCTGATGAACACCTTAGTATTATTGTTCTTTTTTCTAATAGTATCCATATCTAGAGGGACCATGTCTTGACTCCATTCATGCAAATCAAAAACTTCTTCAATTTCTTCCCTAGTTATTCTTACCATAACCACCCGATCAAATGTTTTGATTGCCCTAGAAAGTAGGTCATATTTTGAGGCGATATCTTTCAAGAGATCTACGTCCATGTACACATTGGGAACAATCAGCTTCCCCATATCCAACCTCCATGGATTACTAAAAGGATCCCCAAGGTTCCTATTCCTGAACTAGTGTTGAAATAACTGCCATCCAGTGTAAGGTAATTCGACATCCTTGATAAAGCAAGCTTTATCTATCAACCCTTCCTTCATAGTAGGACCATGAAACAAGACCCTTCCCTCTGGTTTCTTGTTAGTAGAATGGGGTAGCAAGTCAATCACATCCTGAGAAAGGGTTCTAGACTGGGTGGGAGAAGAAGCACCTTGTATTTTGGGAGCCATGGGCTTGAGTATACAGAAGTTCTAACAGAGGAATTTTAAGTATTCAACTTCCTAATTACAGTTTATGACCTAGGATGAGTGATAATTCAGGATAATTTATAGGGTTATGACTTTTAAAAACAAAGATTAATCCTAATTCAGAGCAATGAAAGCAAAATGATGAAACACACTTGTTTAAAAGAACATTAAAGCAAGCCCTAATTCAAAAAGCATAAAACTGTGTTTGTTGTACTTACTGCTTTCAACTGTGACAAACACTAATGCTAGCCATGATGACATCTGCAATTCATTTCTCAACTCTTCGTATTTTCTGGACACGTCTTTGAATCCCAAATAAGCAAGAATTGTCTGCATACACAATTTTTGAAGGGAATTGAATAGGTTTATGGGTCACCTCCACCATTAATGCTTACTCGCGCGAAGCAAAACAATTGCAATGGGTGTACTTTGCAATTTTGAATGTGTCGTTGATTGACAACCGAGTTGGACATCTCAAATGACTCAGATTGAGTCAATATCATTTGAATTCACCTGGTGGCTCCAGCTCGGATGAATGGCCAATAGAAATCCGTTGACCAAACCTTCCTCATGTAGTTGTGGGCTCCACCCACTAGTGGCCGCAAAGTGCACATGGCAGCTTCTCGCAGGTCTCTATACTCTTAAAGAACTTGCATCTTACCTCTGCGAGCTGGCGTGGAATGGTGGTGATAATCTTTCCTTGCTTGATTAGCATCGTCAATCTCAAAGCTTTGGGTGTTTGGATGGGATGTAATGACTAGGCCCACCTACATGTGGTGACATTTTGCTAACCTCGCAATAATTAAATGTCCATCACTTCAGATGATCGAGCCAATAGGGAATGGTCCAGATGAAATCCCACAATCTGGTGACTTCTCAACCTGCACATGAAACAAAGTTACTCATAAAATAGGGCCTTGACTAGGCCAACGAGAACTTACCCTTAGGAAATAATGACTTAGATTTAAGTCACTTATGAATAAAAAATTAAAGACTCAACATACAGACAAATTAAAATGACCGACTAACCCAGGCAATGGGGGCAGAAAGGAACGTATTTCAATGGCTCAAAAGACAACTAACAAGACTGGCAGCCGGGAAAACCAGTCAATGTAAAATTAGAACGTTCAAGGATCAAACATGGGTCAATTGGAGACAAGACTTGGCTACGCAAAACTTCAAACCCTATTAATGGGGAACGCGTGACATGTTAATATCAAGCACAAAAGGTCTCAAAATGTCAAGAATTTTGAGGGCTCTATCAATCTTAATGTCAAATGAAGAAGAATGACTTGTTGCACAAAACTATTTTAACTTAATTGTCCATGCATGGAACCCTCGACATGAAGCACTGGATCATCATCAATAGGTAATACCCCACTTGCTATTTTCAATACCCCAATTACCTATCTTATCACTCTACAACTTGTATATCAAATTAATTGATCAAAATTAAAAGTCCAGGCATACCACATATGTGATATCAATCCATGTATTAAAGACACAAGGAAACTACAAGACATAGATCTCCAATAGGACTATGATGAGCTAGCTAACACAGTCCAAAGACACACAATGTATAGAGAAGGCGCATGTCTACAAAAACAAAAAAGGCAAATGATTCGCAAGTAAGCATCTTTCCACATATATCAAGGAGAAAAGCAAATATGAAAAATTCAGGACATGAAAGAAAAAGAACAAAGGCTTCAAGCTTTGGATTATAATACATGTACATAATCCCACAAAATGCATTCCTAAGTCACTTATACATTATACTCAATGCCAAATACACTACTTTTGCCCCACAACAAAAAGCCATATCTTAACAAGAAATGTTTGACAAGCCTACAATTGAGCCATGCAAAAGAGAACAAAAATGTATTATACTCTAGAAGATGAATTATATCTACTGTAATACTTCAAGATTAAGCTCGCACAATTTGGTCTATTTCCTACCATTTGTGATTTGGAAAGTTTAAAAACTCAATTTATGTAAACCTTTTCAGATAATATAGTGAATGATGATGACAATCTTATTGTATATGATAATATAATCCAATGACAATACAGTGGATGATAATGACACTTTTATTGTATATGATGCAACTAAAAAAAATATTATAACAAAAACACAAATATAAATATTTACATATAGACTATGTAATAGGATAAATATGCTAATTATATTCCATTTATAGAATTTAAGCAAAATCCAATAGAATAAAATTTACAATCCAATTTGATGTTAAATGACATATGAGGAAGATAGAGATCATTCCAAGAAACATGCAAGGTAATTAAGCAATCGATCAAAAATAAATACGATATGTTTACACTATTTTGAGCAACCCAAAAAAGAAAAACGAATGTGCTCACATAAAAGGCCTATCGACTGAAAAAACACATGAAAGTGTTTCTATGCATAGATTTGAAAGTTGTAACTTTCCGTGAAGACACGATATGGAGAGATGCAAAACAGAAAGCACGCGAGAATAAATACATTATTATTTTGCTAACGTACTTTTAATTTCCTGGTCAAAGAAGAAAATTTCGCGCTGAACGAACAAAATTTGGTAGGGCGGCCCACAATACTTTCCTATTTCAGATTGACCATCATTATTTCATTGACATTTATTCATCTTGGATATTCACTTGTGTCATGCTTACGTCCAATTTGCTTGGCGGCCAAGTTTGCGACTGAAAAAGATTCAGTGGACGAGATATAAAATCACTATCGAGTGGTTTTCCCCTCGTCTCTGGTAAGGGCATCATGACCATCTCCTTACAATCTCCTCTTGAAGCCACTCTGAAAGAATCTGATCTCCTTGTGATAGACATTTCACAATTTCCCCAGGAAATTGAGGGAGACCGCCTTCAATTTCATCCGGAGGTTGTTAAACTGAGAGAAGCTTGTGAAGAATGGGGATTTTTCAGGCTGGTGAATCATGGAGTTCCACACGATCTTCTGCAAAAGGTTATGTCTGTTGGCCAGCATTTGGTGTCGATGCCCATGGAGGTTAAAGACAGAGTCACAACCTCTAATCCCGCGCAGAGTTACCTTCAAAAACCCGGTATTCCGATTCCTTTTGAGACATTTTGCTTGATTGATATACCCATCCAGATTCAATCCTTGAAATGTCTCGAAAGATATGGCCCGAGGAAGGAAACTCAAGCTTCTGGTATGTTATCTGTCTCTTGTTTTTGTTTATTCATTTCACAATTATTTTTTTAAATATAAATGTCTAGTAATTGAAAGCAAATAGCCTGTAGATTTTTTTATTTGGGAATTGTGGGGACCCAGATCCCCTGTAGTAAGCCCTTCCCTCTGGCTACTTCCGATACAATCAACCACTCCATTTTTATAATTTAATTCTGTTTTTTGCTCTGTTTTCAATCTGCAAGTTTTACTTGCTTTTCCGCCAGATCTATAATTTATTTTGCACGTTCAGCTGCAATTTTACAACTCTCACTAATGAAATTCTGGTGCTATTATGTTACAGTGAAGCGATAGGTACATTCAGTTTACTTCTGTCAGATCTTGCACAGAGGATAATTAAACTCCTCCTCGTGAGCCTGGGTTTGGAAGCTGAAACTTTCTATCACTCTGATTTCGAAAAATGTAAAGCCTTGTTGCGAATAAACAGCTTTTCATCTCATGGAAAATCTATTGGGGAGGAGGCTCTCATTTCTCACGCAGATCGGGGTTGCCTGACAATCCTTCACAATGATAAAGAGGAAGGGCTTGAGGTTAGATCGAAAGAAGGGAAGTGGATCAACGTTAAGCCTTCACCAAACTCTCTTATTGTCAACTTAGGGATCTGCCTAAAGGTGTAAATTAAGCCTTTCTGTCTCCCCTGTTATTATAATTTATATATTTTTTTGTTGTGCAGTTGTTAAGATTGTTAAGATTTGTTTGATTGTAGGCATGGAGCAATGGTAGGTACAAGTGTGGAGTTCACCGTGTCATTTGTAAAGGGTGGCAGAATCGTATATCGGTTCCCATGCCCAGATCTCGGCTCCAGAGGTGCTTGTGAACGAAGATAATCCACGACGGTACAAACCTTTTATTTTCTCTGAATTGCAGACTGAATCGCGGAAAGAATTTGAGAAATTATAAAGCAGATAGAAAACAAGTGAAAATGATGGAACGATTGGCTGGCATACAGTTTCGTTGCCATACCAACGAGGTACCTTTGTGGCAGTCCTAGTGTTTTATTTATTAGCCGATAGGCTATTATAGGTGAGAATTCAACCGGAAAAGTCTCACTGTCTGATGCCGGCTGAGACTATTCCAGTTGGATTCTCACCTGAGACAGGACATCGGCATTTTTTCCCTGAAAAGCTTCTTCACTGTGCTCGCCGTCAGCAAATTCCCGTATTTATTGTGCTTGCCATCAGCAAATTCCTGTATTTCACTGAGGCATGGCCATTCCTCCTGTTTTGGCGTCACCAGGTATGGCTGGGAGCCGTTCGCGCCATTCTACAGCACTCCCCTGGTCTACGTGTGTTGCTTGGCATTTACAAAGTCACCAAATATTTGTGAGATAATAAATGCAGCCTGCTTTAAGATGGCTTCGACCTTTACTGTTTTTGTGCAGCGAACAAGCAGTTGCGAAGGTGAACGTAGGATCAACTTCTCTGCAATTAGTGGCTGTGTATTATGAGGTATGGCAACTCATCACACCATGTAGTGCTTGGAATTAGGATGTAGTAGAGGCTTAAATAATCTCTGAATCTATTGTCTTCGAGCATGGTAGAACATTTTTTAAAGAAAACTGTAAATAACTTTCCTCATTCGATGCCTGATTCTCCTCCATTTGCGTCCACCTTGGGCTTTTGTTTCAGCACTTCATCATCATTGTTAAATAAGTATGCAGCAATAGAATATGCTTTGGAGCTAACCCCAGGGTGATCCCATAATAGTGGTTTACAATTTTTGGCCAAACTAGACACTGAAATTATTAGTTTTAACTAAATCTTCACATTCGGGCACCTATAGCGGCTAAACCGTGAGGAATTTGAAGATGGTGCAAACTAGAGTCTCATCAAATTTTTTTTGTAGATTCTAAAAATATTTTTTTCAAAATTTTTGGAATCAAATTGCACTTCTTTTTCCATCTCCCACGAAAATTGATTTTTTTCAGAAAACAACATTTTTAAAAAGTGATGTACATCATTATAACGCACAACTTTTTTCCATGAAGGATAAAATTTTAATTCTTTCAAATTTAGATTTTGAACTCTGTTATCTAGTGCTTCCATTTGGTTAGATAGTTTTTTATTGAATATTTTTTCCTTAATCAAGTTTCAAAGTCAAACGAATTACAATTCGACACAACACAACCGTATAACGTAACTTTTTTTGTATATGTCAATTTTATTTTTTATTTTTTAGTTGGATTAAGGACTTCAATATCTAGCACTCATATTTTTCAATTTTTTTTTTGATAATCTTCTATTTTTCCACATGTGAAGAACAAAGAAATTCATTTTCGATGAAAAACCTATGTTTAATAAAACTTAAAAAAAATACATAACAAAACCAAAACATATTAAAATTATATTCATTGGATAGCTTGTTTTGAGGAATACCATAATCATTTGAAATAAATTTTAAATGAATTCATTTGATCCCCCAAAAGCTAAATCAAAAGTGATTTTTTATCAGCATTTTGATAGGTGTAAAGGAGACGCATTTATAGGTATGGTTTAAAACTAGCGAGGTTCTATCCAAGGTGGTTTGATCTAAGGTGATTTGATCAAACCCTCTTCAATTGGAATCCTTAAAATAGAACTTTTTAAGGCTTAAATCATTATATTTTCTAAAAATATGTGATTTCAGCTAAAATTCGTTCTTTTCAGGAATTGTAAACCACTATTGTGACAGCACCCCCCAGTTGCATTTTCAGGCCCTTTATCCTTAGCAACCACAGTGTCAGCAAGGAGCGCTGAATAATTCTTTGTTTTGGGGTTACCAGGCTACAATTGCAAATAATCTGCATGAGACCGTTCACAACCTATCTCAACAGTAACACTCGACCACAGAAGCCTTTGGAGGTCTAAATAGCTTTCCTATTTTTGTAATGAATAGTTCTAGAGTAAAAAATTGGTCCCCTAAATCACATAGCTAGGAATAAGTCAATAAGCTAAATGGGAGTTTGGAATTGATAGCCAATTCCAAACTGCGTTTATTATAAATATCAATTAAGAGGACTAATGTGAATAGAGGAACATGGGGACCTTTAGCTCTATTGTCATTTATTATATGATACTGGTTGACATGAACATATGAATAGAAATTTTCCCTAAAACTTTGTCACGACATTTTTAGAGAAGGATAGCCTTCAAGAAAATGTGAAACATCTCTTTCGTTTCTCCATCCGCAAATTTAAAATGGGCAGGATTTGGACTGTGTCGGCAGTGCTGATGGTAGGTTCCAACTAAAAACCTTTCAAAAAAAAAATCAAATAACCTAAAACTGCCAACCCCTGTCAACAGTGGTGCAAACCAAAAATTTTGTCCTCCTGATTACAAAACCCTAAAAAACCATCAACACCAGAGCCGGGATGTAAATGGGAATTGTAGAGGCTTATTATTTTAGCTTGAAGCAGCACCGATGAGGTCGCCAAGCACCTCCGTAGCAGGGTGAGGGAGCATGAGGTGGGCCAGTGAAAATGCAGAGACGCACCACAATAGTAAAACACTATTTTTACCCCAAGCGGCCACGTTTTT
Source organism: Sequoia sempervirens (assembly GCA_007258455.2). Classification (NCBI taxonomy): domain Eukaryota; kingdom Viridiplantae; phylum Streptophyta; class Pinopsida; order Cupressales; family Cupressaceae; genus Sequoia; species Sequoia sempervirens. The sequence continues at coordinate 129,253,040 of VDFB02379711.1, forward strand.
GGCGTTGAAATGTCCCCGACAGCGGTTATAAATGCCCAGAATAAGAACTAAAAGCATGCAAACGAATCAGTACAGTAGAAAATACATAAAGAAAATAACACTAAAGTAGAATAACACTATCCAAAACTAAGCAGGGCAATAATAATACGCATAGAGTTAAGCAATAAATTCAACCAGATGAAAGCAAGTTTTTGCGTTGTGGATTGTCTTTAACCTGCGTGGCTCCTACGCAAATGGGAGATCGAATAAATCTGGAGATATTATGGCCATTAATTCTTGATGAGTGACAACGAACCGTATTTACCTTTCCTACCGTTTGACAAACTTGTTCAGCATTTATTTTTTCAATCCTATATCCAAGATCTTGTTGTAGGTTATTAATTTTGAATATTTAGCCATAGCATTAATGGGAAGCTAACCACGATAAGGTGGTCTAACATTAGCCAAAAAATAAAATAAAATAAATATAGTACCCCATTGCTATGAGGAAGTGAGTTAGAGTGTGCTGACGGAGTATCTGATTCAATCAGACCTAAAATCAACATTAATCCATATCTGCATCATGCAATGTTCACCTCTATCGCTGCCTTTATCCTCTTCAATGAGTATTAAATTTAGACAATTGCAATCATACCTTTGCTAATTCGTAGATGTTGACATAGATATCTTCACCCTCCCTATATTCCTGTAGTAGATAGTAAATGTGCGATGAGATCTCACAGAATTTATTAGGGAAGTGCACGTTTGCTTTCTTTTACCTTCATTTATTTAATAGAAAAAAATAGAAGATTAAAAGTGTAATTTTTGAACTGATTAAATAAGCTTATTCGTTATGGATGAAATTAAGTTTTTTTTTTTTATCGAATGAAGTTAAAGTAATTTTTTCCTCTGTGGAATGTGGAAATCAGTTTGCATTATCAAATAACATAATAATAATGTCATAAATATTGTAAATATTATTATGGACAATTGAAAATTAATAGCACTTCTTATTATAAAATAATAGAAATGGCAGTTCAATGGTTGTTATAAAACAATGTGATTTATAGTTATAACATTATTTTGAAGAGTAATTTTATCTTGTATTATTAAATTGAACTGATATAATATTTGCAGAATAAAACGGAAGTGATAATAAAATTACTATTGTAATAGGAGTAAATATTATTCTTAGTATGAAGAGGTTATTTTTGAGGGTAAATGTTAATATTATTATTCATGGGTTAGTTATTTGATGTTAGTAAGGTAAAATTGAGATTAACAATTGAAATTTATAAAAAGGGTTAATTTGCGAGTAAATGTTAATATTATCATTAATGGGTTAGTTATTTAATATTATTCTTTTTATTTAGATAGAAGTGATTTTAGTAAGGTAAATTGAGAGTAAAAATTGAAATTTATAAAAAGGGTTAATTTGGGAGTAAATGTTAATATTATCCTTAATGGGTTAGTTATTTGATATTATTATTTTAATTTGGATAGAAGTAATTTTAGTAAGGTAAATTGACATTAAACTCGGGTTAAACATTATCATCAGTATAAGCTTAATGATTTAGCTATAATGTTTAGATGAGATAATTAATAATATTACCAATGATTAAATTGGCGATTTTAAAGAGTATATGGTGGCCATTTTCAAAGAGTTATATGTTGGGATAATATTATTTATGTTTAGATTGAGGTAAATAAAAATAATAATATTAATGTATGGTGGAAATGTGAATACTCAAGGGGTTTTACCCCATGTATAAAAATAAAATAAAATAAAATGTGAAATATTGGTATTAAGGAATATTTGACTTTTGAGTAAAATAATCGTATTATTGTAGAAAGAATTAATAATAATTATAGTGGTAAAATTTGTAAATTATAAATACAAAAAAGGGTAGTATAGTAATGGGATACAATTAATGGTACACATTATATTTAGTAATATTATTTTATAAATAAAAAATGTTATTGTTAATTGGTGGTATACTAATAAAATTACTATCATAAATATTGTTATTGTTAATTGGTGGAATAACAATAAAATTACTATTATAATTCCAAATAACGTTATTCTTAATTCTTATAATTAACGTTATTGTTAATTCCAAATACTTCATCCACTTATATTGTCATTTAGATTTTCTCAACTAAAAGTGAATTGGGAAAAAGGGTCTATAAAGACATATAGCCAACACATCTTTCCAGATTTCCATTTTATTCACAAATTACTATTTATTTAATATAGTGTATATATATTAATGCTTAATAGGCATACATCTTGAAATATGAACATAATAATCTCTATGCAACTTTACGTATTTGAAAATTTAAATTTTGATCGCATTTTACACATTATATGACCTATATTATAAAAAATCATTTTATACTTATCGGACTATTTTATACACATCATTATATCCTTTATATTTTCAAATTAATTTTGACAGATACTTCTTTTCCTGAAAATACTCATGGTATAAATACATTTACTCATTACAAATTTGATAAAATAAAAGCAACTATTTCAAATAAGTATAAATATATTTGCTCATTGCAGATTTGCAAAAATAAGACCAACTCTTTCAAATATACAATTTCATCCAACAAATATGGTTTTATTCAAAAAATAGATAATTTCTTAGAAACTACATTAGAAATGACATCTTTTGGGACTATGATGAGATTCTTCACGAAAGTTCCTAAAATTTAAAGTCTTGAAGGTGCTATGTTTCAATATAGAAATGCCTTGTTAACATAAGTTTATCTAATCATTTAGGTGTATAATCAAATACAAAAATTTAAAGTACAATGTAAGATGGTTTAAATTCTTTTCCATCTCTTTTAGAACCATCAAACATGTAAGATCATTTAAATCATTTTTGCATCACTTTTTCCCATATTAGTGCATTGCTTAGTTTAATGGTTATAATTTGATGGCTTAAGGTAAATAGTATTATGGGAAATAGTGTAGTTGGTTATAAATATTTGTTTGATGGTCACTTGGTAGGTGCCTTACAAATTTTAAGCAAAGGGGCCTCCTTTAATCTTTTCTATTGTGAAGATTGAATTCCTTGCCCTGGGTAGAGTACTTTCCCTTATTGTTTTTTCCCACCTGAGACTATTCCGGTTGGATTCTCACCTGAGACATGCCATCTGAACTAAAATTCACACACATTTAGTTGTTCTTTTACCCTTTTCTTCCCCTTTGCTTATTTTCTCATAATTTTGTAACAGATACTTAGCCAATATTGGGTTGATCCAAATTGAGGGGTCTTTTCTACCTCCACTTTTGAAGATTAGGATTTTCAAGCTGTTGCAATCTATTTGATGAAAGTCTTTGGTGGTGCATGTAGAATAAATCCTTTGGCAATAGATAGTTTTTTGTTTTATCTATCTTAAGAGTTTGGAAAATAGTTAGTTGATATGAATATTGTAGTGTCCCTGAGTTGTTAAAGCAGAAATCAAAAACAAAAAAAAAAGGAAAAGAAAAAGAAAAGCTTATGGGAAGTGGATCGGCGACATGCATGGGGGAGATTTTTGCATGTTATGGATCCTTAATACGGGGGGGCCAGACTGATGTTGCTATTTTTGGTTGCATGCACCGTTGCGAGCAAGAAGTCTGGGATTCGGGGAAGAAAATTAAGGGAAAAGATGCAGACAAAAGCTGGGAGGAGGAGGGAGAGTTGATAGACAGCCGCTCAAAGGAGAAGCTGGGGTCAATCAACATTTGTTGGGGGGGGTGCCTTTGTTCAATTCTCGAACTTATGCTGATCGAAGTTGTTCTTCTCTGGGGGGTGGAATTAAAAGTTTTTATTGGAGTCGTTTTGTCCTTCGGGCAGTTATTGGAGGGGAGAGAGAGAGGATTATGGGGGGACTTACTGTTAAGATTGTTATCTGGAGCAGAGACTTCGATTTGTTTTGGGTACTTTTATGCATCTTGGGAATGTTGTATTGGAGGTAAGCTTATCTTCGGAAGGAGAAGACGACCCAATCGATGAGAGATTGAGCACAACAGATGGAGCTCCAAGGGAAGATCCATTTGGGAAGAGGAGCCACAGGTTTACCGTTGCCATAGTCTCAAGTTTTACAACATCCTCATAATAGGCAACGCGGCCTGAAGGGATTTCACAGTTTGAGGAGGTTAACCAGGGCAACGCTGCTCGAATCAGGCAGATCTAAAGATGTTGGCAAAGGTTATATTATCGTATTTGTTTGGGGCTTCAGTGGTTTCCTATCTCTTCTATGATTTGACTAGTACGAGGAAGATTTTTGGAGGTCTGTTATACTCACTCTCATTCATTCTGAATCTTATATTTGCTGTGGAAAGATTTTGGTCAGGGTTAGGGATTACCATGCGACAATCTGTGTTTAATTCACTGAAACATATAATATACTTTGTATTTCTGTACTTACAACTTAGGGCTAGTTGCGTGAGTACAAACAAGCAAGATTGGTTTTATATTTAATTAATAACTTTAGAGAGGCGATGTTCAGTGAGTAATTTGATGGAGTTTGGCAGACATTTTCCCATGGGTAATATATTGCCGACTATATATTGTGTAATTAAGTGTTAATCTGGAACCTCAGCTTACCTGTATAAGCTGAGGCAATTCAAAGTGGCTTCATGCACAACCTTGCCAGATAACTTTTCCTTAGTAATCGATCTGCCTAAACCGATACCATCTTTCGTTGCATCAGCGTCTCTTCTCGACCTCGTCTTTTCCATTTTGTTGGCTGGTAACATTCTTGATAATGGCAATAGGATTTGGAAACATGATGCCATATATAGGATGCGTACAACTTGCTCCACGGCTCTTATTTTGGCATGGGCATGGAGTGCATCCATGCGCACCTATTGATCAACTTTATAGGTAGTGCAATAAGGATTACTGACGTGTGAAGGTGTGCAGTTCTCGGTCGCTAAACCTGCATAAGACACCTTTGATGCCTTTGTCCACGGCTGTGTGCTCCTATTGCAATGCTATCACTATCTAGTTCTTGCTTTGGAAAACTTTTGAGGCCTCCTCTCATTCTGGTCGGTGCCCTTTCTAAGTCCAGTGCACCCTACTGCTGGAAATATTTAGCCTATATTCTTATATGACCGATGATATATGTAATGCACCTCTTCCGTAGTCTTACCTTCTGCCTGGTTGCATGATAGTTATTGTGGAAATTATATTAATCCTTTTCTTCAATCCATTTACATTCCTTTAGAGATTCTTTGAAACAGTTATTGTGCCTTGTCTCCGCTTACCCATTTCAAATATATCCTTACTGTGGCAGTCACAACCTCATCATCTAACATAATTATCCCTTGTTGTGATGTTTCGATGGGTGTCTATACCCTATTTCCTTATCGGATTCGCTATTGGTAGTCGATATCCTTTATCTTAAGTCTCATTGATATATCCAAGCCGCTGCCCTATTCTTCATATCTTGGTTTGATTTGGCAATGGATTTATGTGCATCCGTGTGTAAGTATATGTCTTTTCGTTACAATTTGAATGAGGATATTAAATTAAAAGAACCTCATTTCATTATATTGCTTTACCATGTTTTGCTAATAGTTAGATGAGAAAAGGTCTAAGTGTTTATGGAAGGGTTAAGATAAAAGTAATTGGTTAGTTAAGTATTTTTATGATTTATCAGTAGGAATTGTGCTTGTGAGTTAAAGGGTTAGACAAGCGATATGTATTATGATTTTTAAATAAAAAGTAGATTTTGTTCGAAAGTTAATAGAAGCATTGAGTTGTTTAATGATTTCTTTAATTATTCTAAAATGATTTTGTTGTAATAAATATATATAAAATGTAGTGTTTATTTTAAATGATTTCATAATGAGTGAATAAGGATAAGGTAGTGATTACCGTAAATGACTCAGTCATGAATGAATAAATGGTCTAATATAATATCCATTATTTGTTGGTTGACTTAGTTATTATGAGATGATAGTTATGCCCCTTACAACTGATAAAGTTACTTTTCCCAAGAACATTAATCTTTGGAAATGTACTCTTATAGTTAGGAGAACAAGGTAAGTGAGCCTTAATAAGGAAATCCCTTGCTGGTTAAGGTCTGGTTTACATTTTATCTTAAACAAGGATTAAGTAGTAGATTCTTCCAGATCAACTAATTATATGTCTAGTATTATTATACAATTGTTATGTTCGCATTCATTATAGTATTAGGTGGTTTTAGGGTCATTCATAATCAGTAAAGGACATTATTGTGAGACCCGCTAGGGTAGAAAGTTTGTAACTCTTAGTTTATCTTTATGCCATACTATAGTGGATAAAGAACTAATTAGGAGAATATTATTATACTAACGTAATTTTAACGGCTTAAGTATGTTTGCAGTATAGATTTTATGTAATGAAAATTAAATAAATAATGGTAGTGTAATCAAGGGGGAAATTTGCTTAATTTCTCAATATTAAATATGAGTGGCGTTGTATTCTTTTGTAAATTATTTAATAGTTGAAGCACCAAATTTTGAGAACACTTGTGTTTGTTGTCATGATTGATTTCAATATCAGAGTAGGCTAGTTTTATTTTATTTTTGCAAGGATATGCTTACCTAGTTCTTCCGTCTTCGGCTTCACCTTAGTGGGTGGCAGCCATCGCTGAAACTGTCTGGGGTGATGGAGCATAGAAAGGGTTGCATACCCACTCTTCTTGTATGTACTTTTGTATGGGTCACATAATGCTTATGAATAGAAATTTGAGTTTAGCACGTATTTGTGGTTCGGTGTTACTTTTGTGTTGGAATAGATTCCTCCTTGAAAGTCTTTTGAGTGAACCCTTGGTTGGTCAGTCAATGAGTTGGAGCAGCTCAAGTTGTCGAACTACGGTGCCTCTGCGAATTATATACGTAGGCAAGGCCATCGAGTGATGAGCTCCCGAGGCATTAGGTCGGGCCCCTAGGACTGTTCTTCTGGGTCTTGTTCGAGTCTTGTCGTTTATTTCCGATAACGTAAAAACTGCCATTGATTTATATAGCTTCTCTTAGTAATCTTGTGCTAACTATCTTTGATCTTATGGGTGTGTCAAGTCATGTAGACTTTGCAGATATAGGCATTGGGAGCAAGGACTTGTCAAAAAATAGAATGTAAGAGGTATGTTAAGCTAGCTTGAGTAAGTAGACTCTTTTTCCAAAGTTAGTTAATCACTTCTATCTTTTCTTGTAACTTGTGTGATCATTGAATATAGCTATAAGTAGTGAATTGTGTTGTAGTTATCTTTGTTTCGTTGTTAGTTGTTTGTGAAGTAACCTCGCGTGCCCCAAAGAACTAAGTGCAATGGTGTAATGTAATGTGTTAGGTGATTACGATTAATGTTCCTGTATGTTCAACTGTGTTGTTTAAAAAAAATAAAAAAATTGTTTGCTTTGTCTGTGTTCTCTGGGTTGCATGACGGGCGTTACAAATATCATTAGAAGATTTTACCTCTGATCTTATACTCTTATATACTCTTATGTTGATACTATCCATTGATTTTTTATGTTATTTTATTATCCAAAATGACTTGGTTCTTTATAATTTAGAGAACAATGAATGAAAGGTAATAAAATCAAGAGAACACAAGTAAGCAAAGGATAAATTTATCTTACAGGAAAAATAAGTTCTTAAGAATCATCATGCAAGTGACAATCAAAGACCTGCATAGAGATGAAATTTGGTGGATGAATATTAGCGTTTTAGTTTTGTTTTCAATTTGGCTAATCCCTACAACGATGCAGGGTTGGGGGATTTGATGTTTTATTTATGGTCAAAGATACTTTAGTTTTACTATAAGTGGAATTTGACACGTCTCCTGTACATAGAATCAAATTAACAATAATACAAGCACAAAACATTGAGAATATGAAATCTGCAACGTGCACTTGAATACATTATTAGTAATCTCAACAGAGATAGAATTGTTTGAAAAAATGCCTCAAAGAAAGGTTATCTCATGGAATGCAATGATTGCAGGAAATGAAAAATATGGATTATTTTAAAAATCCTTTGAAACTTTCAATCAAATGCAATTGGCAGGCATAATTTTTAGTTGATAAATTTGTTGTCATGTGCTATTCTAATTTCAGGTAACCCCCTACCCTTCAATATATTTCCAGAGTATATCTTGCTATCGGTGTAACCATTGCACCTCGTTGAGGTGCAAGCGCTAGTATTATAGTATTGGATTTCTTTGTTACGCCAAATTATGATCATCCTGCGGTGTTTCATTGGTTTAACATTTTCAAATGGAGAGACAGAAATTAATTTGAGGAAATGAGTTAAGTTTAGGAGGAAAGTTATAATATGGTGAATAGAGTTCGATTGTATTCTTGTTATCTTTCAATTGAGTTTATTGATATGTTGTCAAAGCATTGAATGCATTTTAATTTGCAGGTTCAGTGTATCTTATTTTCACTAATTTTGGGAGATCTTTGAATAATTATAGACTTTATTTTAATATTCTAGTTTTCTTTTTGGTAATAGGTAAAAAGATGGAATGGTAAGTAGTTGTTATTAGCCATTCTATGATAATTTGCTAACTTCTATTTGTTACTTGTACAATAATTTGTTCTAATCTGTTTTAATATCAATTGAAAGAAATGACTAGTTCTTGTATTATTTATTGATAAAAAAATTTCAGTTCTATATTATTCATTTCAAAATGATTATTTTCATCACAATGTATAATATTGTACATCAATATACGATACAACAATTACATGTTAATTTATGAAGAATTAAAAACTAAGAGGATTGAAATATAGGAAAAAACTATTGAATTCTTATTACATGTACTAAAACATGAAAAACTTGAAATGAAAAAATAAATAGTAATTCTTGCATATACAAACTAATACTAAACAATAAAATTAAAAAGAAATCATGCAAATTTAAGCTCAAATCATGACATTTGAGAAATGAGTTAAAGTATGTACTCTTTATTGTTTGAATGTTGGTTAGAGTTGTAATGGTGAAATGATCTTACCCATGATATTTCCCTTTTGGTTTGAGCTCATTCTTTATGAATAATATTGATAAATGATTGTTTTTTGCTAGATTTAATTTAATTCATTTTTAATTTTATTTTAGTTGTATTGATTTTTGTAATATTTATTTTATATTTTAAAATTATCTTTAAAAAAAATAAATCATTTTTATACATGATTGATATAGATATATTTTGAAAATTATAGAACTTTTTTTTGAAGTTTAAGACATCAAATTCAAATTTTAATGTTCTTGTCTCCTTTTAATTAGTTATTATGAGTTGACTTATCTCAAGTCATGCGGCATGCTACAATCTCATTGTATTAAATCCATTCATTGTGAACTTAACATGGGGTAAGAGATGCAATGAATACAAGGTGTGTTGATAAAGATAATCATTAGACGATACTTCAATTCTAAAAGGAAAATAAAAGAATAAAATCTACATTATCATCACATATACCATTTTCATATTTGACAATATTTTCTCATCCTTGTTAATTCAATCCATCAAGGGTAGGACTAAGGTGATTTTTTTCACCTATTAAATCAACAAGCTCCTCAAGGACCTAAATCTAGACACCACCTTGATAGTCAATTATCTAGAAAGAAAAGGAAAATATATTTTTGGGCACACTTTTTGTTAGATAAATTTCACCCAACTTAGATTCATTTTACACATCAGGCTAGGCTCATGATAGTTAAGATCAAATTTGTAGTGTGTGGGATTGATCTACATTAGTTTTTGAGACACTATATATTTTGAAGAGCATATTAAGTAGATGCAATTAATTTGTTGACAATAATGAATCTATTTAGCACAAATTCAACACAAAAAATATTATCATTAGTCCTAGAGCTAAGTACACCTATTTACCCATTTAATTTCTATACTTTTATTTTAATTATTTATCACATAATTTATATCTAGATTGTTTAATAATTAGTCTCATTTATTTAATTAATCTAGATACTTATATGTAAGTATGATTAGAAGTCCTTACTTTTTTGGTAAACCTAATATATATGTATATGTAAGTATGCTTAGAAAACCTTACATTGCTGGTGAGCTTGAAATTTTAAAATGTGACCCAAGGTTTTCCCTTAGGATTTCTTCTCTATTTTTATTTAACTTTTTTTTTCTAATTTATTATCTTTCATATTATACTTACCAATTTTTTTACATTCTCTTGCATATTTCTTTGTTGATCTACTTCGTTTAGGGTTATTTTTTATCATTAATTGATCTTATTACACCCTATCCATCTTTGTTTTGGCCTTTAGGGTTACATTTCGCAATTTTGTTTATTTATTTAAATATTGACTATTTTAAAATATCAAGAATTAGATCACTATTATGTCATCCCTTTTATCTTTGAGAATATTTCTTGTTTTATTCCCCTACACATCCTTGTGAGTTATGTAACATTGATACATATTATACCATGGATTCTCATGGTTCAATGCCTCTAACCTCTATAAATGAAAATATTATATAAATTTTAACAAATTTATTCACAGTCACATTCTCTCCTCTCATATTTGATACTTTCATGGATTTCTACAATAACAATTATTGTTTTTAATATATAGACATATTTTTTCATCATTCATATATCATGTTATTTATTTTCCTTTTATTTTAAACACAATTACACCACTTATCTACGGGTCTTATGTTTCTTATACTTTTGTTATTGATAGTTCTAGGGATGTGCTTGAACATTGTAATGTTGTAAATTTTAACACATTTCCCTCATCTTATGACATGCTACATATATTTTAGATAATATTGTAAAGGATGTGGATAATTTATATTGGAGACACATTTTCTTGATGATGAATTAATTATTTATCATACCATTAATTATACCATATCATCATATGATTTATTTGCCACGTTCATCATTAATGGGTTATTTATCACAATTATCATTTATTACCATTTCCCATAATTTAATCAATTAAATTAAATAATATTTAAAATTATTTAATTAATTCGAGCTAATTATTTATTTTTAAATATATATTTTTAGTTAGTGACTCACAAGTTAACTCGTTCTTCTAAATAATAATTTATCCTTCTAATTATCTATTCAATTAATTGATTTAATTCATTATTATCATCCTAGGAGTTTGATATGAAAATTTTACATAATAAGTTAAGTCATCTTCTTCATTTCTCCAAGTTGACTCCATAATTAATTTTGTTAAATCTTGGCCTTTGGTTATATCCTTACCATTCATTTAATTGCTTGAAAAATCTACAAATACCATCATTCTCCTCCTCATTTTTTATGTCTAGTACTTTATGCAAGTTTACTATGCCAAATTTTATTATTAAAAAATCATATATTGTTATGTTGATGCATTGTATACATATCCATTCATGAGCAAGACACTACAATGTTATTGATATTGAGGTTTATAATGGAAGCAAAAAACTAGGACATTGTTTACAAGTTCTTATTTTTACATTTCTATTTTTTAGTTCATTCATTTTGATAAACCTAATGCGAAGATGCTAATCCATTTGCTAACTGTGGTGTGTGCAATTTATTTTGTATTTTTTATTTTTTAAGTTTCTTATCCTTTCAAGCAATTTTAGAGATTTAACTTTTCTAGGAGCTTCCTAGTGCAAAAGAGACATCATAGTTGCATATGGAGAGGTTATTTTTTAGCATACAACATCTTATACATTTTTTGCAATATTTTCTTGTGTTTTTGTAAATAACTTGTATGAAATTTTGTATGATCATATAAAATTCATATTCGTGTACATCCATATGATATAGATTGTACATTTTATTAATATATTCACTATTTTTAATGTATATTTTATATACTTGTTGTATATACCAGAACATATGGTTTTCTTGATTGATTTACATAATCCAACACATACATACATGTATTTTCATAGGAATATACACTTAATCTATGTCATGCATTACATTATACATAATTATATGTATTCAATAGTATACACATATTTGTAGGGTTATATACTCATTAAAAATCATGAATATCCATGGCACTTAATATACTAATTTCTACAATGTATACATAGTGAAAAGTGTGATATACATAGCACCTACGTACCTTAGCACATATGCATAAACCCATATGGTGATGATATACCTACTATACAATGGTGTATAAATAGTTTCTTGGGTTGTATACATACACTCGGGGTAAAAATGCAAAGATGTGTCACACTTTTATAAAGAAAACAACCAACACTGATCTAACTTTTAAACTTGTATCACTAAAAAGTGTCATATATGTTTTGCATTTGGAAATGATGTAAACTAATAAAATGTGTAATTTTTCTATACTTTATGTTTATATGTTTTGAAAATATTTAAAAATTATTTGTTTTTTTTTTTCTATAAATTGACACTATAATTTAGTTGTTAATAAAATGCTGAAATATAAAGTTACATGAGACATTAATCTCTATGTAGTAATTTTTTTTTTTCCTTCAAATTTTTTGTGTATTTATAACTTGAAACTTTAGTTCATGGATATATTTTTTCCAATTTTGAAAAATATATGTTTTAAATAAATATTAAAATGTGTGTATTAAAACACAATTGTTTTTCATTTGGCATCAACTTTCATGTTAACTTTTTATCTAAAATTGAAATATATATATATATATATATATATATATATATATATAGAGAGAGAGAGAGAGAGAGAGAGAGAGAGTATTTTGATATAGATTCTTTTATCTAGTACATCATATTTTTTCAAAATTTTAATAAGTTTAATTTTTTTTTCTTGATATGGTAATCAACCTAATATTTTATGCTAATAACCTACTTTTAGTAAAAATATAAAATAAATAATAAATAATTATTAAAATTTTAAGATATATATATATATATGAAAACTAAACTTATGAATCTACAAAAGGGTATTTTTTATATTTTAAAAGAATGTTATTCTCATGAGTAGGAGTTGTTGAAACATCAATTTTTTCAAATAATCTTTTTTTTTGTAAATTGGACTCAAAGTGGTTCTACATATACATTTTGCTAACAATTATGGACATATCTAACTTAACTAGAATGAATCTTACTAGATCATATGTTTGAATGAAATTTATTTTTACTTAGATTAATTAAATTCACCTTTACTGATAAGTTGACCAAATGTGTGACACAAATTTGTACTTTTACCCCTAAATATTGATATATATACATGTACATACTTTTATAGATCTATGGATATACACAATTTATCAGGGGGAGGGGTCATTTCATATTTTTAATTTTCCAACCCTTTGTCATATTATTAAGATCTTCACTATACCCCTCCTTGGCCATTGGTCATAGATACCTTCCAAGAATGTTGTTACAAGGGAATAATAATCTAGTGCCCAAGTCTTGTAAATCCAGTTTTTTTCCTAGTAGTCATATTGGTGACCAAAATTTTCATGAAAAGGGGTCAAAATCCTTGCCTCACCCATTTCTAATTTTAGGAAAACTTATTTAGAGCTCTACGTAGTGTACTAGGACATTTTTCTAGATTATGCACTACTAATTTTGTATAATTTTAAAATTATGTGATAAAAAAAATTGAATTATTTTTAATTTTTTGTAAAAAATCTAAATTTGGTGTTTTTTTCATTTTTATCAAATAATAATGAACACTCAAGTGTATTCTATTTTAAAATTTCAAATGTTTTATTTTATATTTTAGCTAACCCTTTTAATGAAACATTGTTCCTTGGCCAAAGAATGAAACCCTAAAATTTGTATCTCTTGCAAGATAAAAAATAATAATATTAGACTTCAAATCATGTGGTTTTGTAGAACAAACTCAAGAAGGCTTGTCTATATTTTTTATTAATTTATAGTTGGCTTGTCTTTTTCATGAGTTATACAACCATTTCCTGTTAGATTAAAATAAACCTTCACATTTTTATTTGGTTAGCCAAGATAAACTATTTTTTATTCCCAAAGAAGTGAGTGATAATGCTCTTTTCTTATATGCTTATGGGATCTTAAGAACTAGAAACGCCCATTTCTTCCCAAGTTTTCTTTTAGGAATCTTTCATTGGATTTCATCACCAAGGAGATGAAATCAACTCTAGTGTTCCAATTGAGTATTAAGAGTGGGGTGAATTTAAGTACATGTATCTTGGAAATTGGAATTTTGTCATTTGGGCTAAGCCCCCAATAATTTTATGCCTTGGGAATTAGAAGGGGAATGGCATGTTATCGTCTTCTACCAAGGTGTATTATTTATTGTAGATACTGACCTAATGCAACATTTATATGTGATTATTTACTTACATCTAGATGTTGGTTAAAACATGTAGTGTGTTTTGTAGCCTATAATTTTATATAGCAAACAACATGTGCAATGTGAAGGGTGTACTATGAAGGTTACCCTATGCTATAAAGTGTATGTTAAAAAATAGAACTATTTGAAACCTCCTATTTATTATAAGATATTAATAACTATACTTATCCATATATGCATTTGAAATAATAACAATATTTCATGATAGTGTGTTTGAGTATGAGAAATTGCATGTTTCAAAACATGTCATGCTTTGTAACCACTTCATAGGTACTAAAACACTCCTCTACTGTGGAGAAGTATGTTAATTTTTCCCAATAACAAAAAAAATGGTGTTGTTGTTATTATAATTGTATACCTGAATACACATAGTTTAAAACTAGAGGGGTTGGGTACATTGTGAAGTGTAGCTTAAAGCACATAGTGTGTTCTAAAACTTATAACTTCTTATAGCAAGAAGTGTGTGCAATGTGAAGGGTGTATTTTGAAGGTTACCATGTTCCATAAAAAATAAATTAGAAAACATCGATTATTTTGAAACCTACTATTTGTTATAAGATATTCATGGTTATACTATAAGAGATGGAAGCTCCTTCCCAGGATCCTCAACCTACAAAAATAAACCATCCTCATAGATACACGAGAGAAGAAAAAATATTATTCTACACAAATGCCAAGATGATATTCAAATAAATGCGATGATAAAATACATAGTGTATAGGCCTTTTAAAGGTGCGAGAATGAGATGGGTGAAAAACTACCTGATACGAGAAAAATACCTAAGTAATTATCCCTACATTAAAACTTAACACTAACACCCCCCCTTAAGTACAAACTTAGGGAGATTATTATGTAAAATGAAATGCAAGATGGGTCTCAACTATGAGGCCCTATTAGGTACCCATGCACAACTACTATGCAATGAAATCTCTCACAACTGGAGAAAATGAGAAAAAAAATATGGGAGAAAACTCCTCTCCAAAAGTGAAAAAAAGAGCTAAAAAGGTGAAAGGAGGAGGACTTCACAAGATCCCCCAATGAAAACTCCCATCACTGATCTCAACAAAATACAAAAGGAGAGAGACTATGTAGCCATCATATAGAAAAGAGTACAAATGCTCAAGATCCCCCCTGTGATGAGGAAACTCATGTCTTGATCCTGGAAGGCTAAAGAATATCCCATGTCTACAAACAACATGCCTCCCTTTAGGGAGAAACAACCACTGATGCAATAGAAATTCCTACTCTAAAACAAGAGAAGTGAGAGGAAGAATCAACATGAAAGATGCCTCTAAAAACTATCTCGGTGCCTCCACATAACCAAATTATGTCACATGATGATCAAGTGCAACCTCAACTGAAGAAGGTGAATCAACTAAACCATGTAGAAAATCTAAAGCAATAATCTCAAAAGACATAAATCATGTGATAATAGTGCAAATACTGTCATAAGAAATAAGGGATATACCCTGAAATACATCATCCAAATTAGAAATGTGAGATTAAAAAAAAACACCATAAGACCTGTCAAGTGAATATCCCAGAAAGAATGATCTAAAGGATCAAAAACATCCTATTGTGCTGAAGAACCAACCTCTGAAGCAATAGGAGATGAATCAACATAGGTTCGAAGAACTCCAAAGTTCAAATGACCAATCACTCCTAAGGAATTGCTATCAACACTAGCAAGAGGGGTGAGAGGTTCATAATCATCACCATCAAAAAAATGAGAAAAGACATAGAGACGAGACTCATGATCAGCTTCACCAACAGTAATGACTTTTCCAGTATCAACCTCTCTAATAAAAATAGAATCTATAGTGAACTCTACAATCTTAGGTAGCTCACCATGTGTAATATGATAGATGGAAAGTAGATTTGTGTGCAAATAGTAATACATAGTACATCTCTAAAACAACCATCACCAGTCTCAACATTGCCTATCCTCACAACATCCAAAAATTTGCTAATATCTCCCAAAAAAATCTTGGAAGTATTAGTAGGATGAAGACCTAAAAAAGGATAGGGAGTAAAACCCAAGTGATGAGATGATCCTAAATCCAAAAACCATCTATCAAAACTAGAATGAATTGTAGAAGTTACCAGTGCATGTCCTTTACCCATGTAGAGTTTATCTTCTTTACCTTTCATTCCACTTGCAAATATTGCATTCCCTGACTATGTAGGTTTGGATGAAGGTGAAGGTGATGTAGATGGAGAGGCTATAGAAGAAGTAGTCATAGATGAGGGTAGTGGAATATTATTCTTTTGAAGAAGATGTGAAAGCTCATCAATCTTCATTGTATAATAATGGTGTTCATTGTGACCTTCCTTCTTGCAATACACACAACTAAACTTCTCCTTCTTAGGTTTATCCTCTTTTGAAGAGGTGGAGGACTCATTATACTCTATCTTAGCCTTAGGTTTCTTCTTCCCCCTCTAACGGGGCAAGTTTGACTTTCTCTCTCATCAAACGGTTGCATAATGTCTCAAAAGAAGGCCTTTTGAATTTCCCAAAGTATCCATGGTGGAGTAGAAGGTAGAAGAAAAAACTACAAATGGACCTCTCAACTTAGACAAAATATAAAAAAAGGACTTCTTAGATCAGCTTTATCATTCCCACATCCCACCAATTGTGACCTCATAGATTTGAACTTGACTGGGAAATCATCAATGGAAGGGAATGCATCAAGGAAAACAAAAGCTAATTTTTCCTCTAGTTGCAAAGCACAAAAATCACTAATCTGACCAAACAGGTTTTCAAACTCATCTGATACCTCCTTGGGTGTATTACACTCCTTAATGTGGAAAATAATATTGTCAGAAATATGCAAAGCTATCAGACCCATAGCTTTGTCACACTTGTTTTGTCACGTCATCCACAAGTCACTAGTGATACTCACTAGAAGAAACAGTTTGATCCACATAGGAAAGAGATAACCAACACCACCGGGAGCCTTGGCTCATGCAACAATGAGAGTGTTGGGCAATAAAAAGACTAGTTTTTTTTTATTTTTCACCAGTGTGGGATAAATATCCACAAGGTTAAAAATAGTGAATTTTTTACATGCCTAGCCAAAAATGGCGAGGAAAAAGGGAAAAATTTACCCAAATTGATCTTTAGCCAATCTTCATGCCTGGCCTCTCCACCAAAACACTTCCTCTAACATATATCATGCCTTCAATCACAAAATCTATAATGAGAATGAGAATAAAATGACCTCTGCTCACCTTCAAACACCAACTTCTCCTTCACACAGCTCCCAGTTAGATTAAAACATGTGGCTAACTTGGATTGTTTAATGGAATAATAATGCGGATATTTAAATATAATAACCACAACTATAAATGATGCAATAATCATAAATACTGAACACCTATCAATGGGTCAAATCACCCAAATTCCACAGCTCTACATGAAGAATCCAATCCATATATGGTGAATGCATGATTCCAAGGCTGCATATAATGAATGCAACCTAATTAATCCTTTGACTCATGCCCAATGAATTGTAAGTCACAAATTTCTTGAGCAAAAATTTGTGAAGAATCCAATCCCTCGCCTTCACACTCCACGCCTTCAAACCATAAATCACACCTCTAATGAAAATGGGAACGGTATGGAAAAAATGAATTCACTAGCAAACTCAAAACCACTCCAAAGGAAAAATAGAAATGTTAAGAAAAATTTCAAATTCCAAACAAAATACAGGAAAAAAATTTCCTAGATCTCCTTGGTAGAAACTCTCAAGGAAGGTGAGCAAGACGAGGAGCTCTAATACCATGTAGGAGATGGAAGGTCCTTCCCATGATCCTAAACCTGGAAAAGAAACCACCATCATAGATAGGTGAGAGGAGGAAAAGACTATTATTCCAAAATACAAAGATGATATTCCAAAAAATGAGATGATAAAATACAATGTATAGGTCTTCTAAAGATGTGAGAAATGAGACGGGTGAAAAACTACCCTATATAGGAAAACTACCTAAGTAATTATCCCTAAGTTAAAACTTAACACTAATATATACTTTACATCTACATTTTAAATAATAACAACATTTCACAATAATTACATTTGGGTATGAGAAATTGTATGTTTCAAAACTTACTATGTTATGTAGCTTTCACTTCATAGGGTACCCAAAATATATTGTATTTTGTATCCTTTACTATGAAGAAGTATATTAATTTTTCACAATAACAACAATAATTATGTTATTGTTATTTGAATTTTAGAATTAGATATACATAATTTAAAATGAGAGGAGTTGGGTATGTTGTGAACTATAGGTTAAAAACCACTTTATTTTCTAACATACAAATTCTTATAGCATGTAGTGTGTGGAATGTGAAGAGTGTACTATGAAGATTACCCTATACCATAAAGTGGAGGTTAAAAAATATAGGATGTTTTGAAACCTCTTATTTGTTATAAGATATTCATAACTATAATTATGTAGGATAATCCCACAATACTAGTTTACAATTTTTGGCCAAATTGGACACTGAACTAATTTTTTCTAACTAAATCTTCACTTTTGGGCACCTATACTGGCTAAACTGTGAGGAATTTGAAGATGATGCAAACTAGTGATTTGTGACATTTTTCCTATAGATTCTAAATATTTTTTTTTCAAAACTTTTGGAATCAAATTGCACTTTTTTTTCCATCTCCTTCGAAAACTAGTTTTTTTTCAGTAAACACCATTTTTAAGGAGTGATGCTCACTGTATACAACATAACAATTTTTCCATTAAGGATAAAATTATATTTTTTTCAAATTTAGATTTGTAACTACAATGTATAGAACTTTCATTTGGTTTCATAGTGTTTTATTGAATTTTTTTCCTTAATCAAGTTTCGAAGTCAAACCGATTACAATTTAGATATAGGCGAATTGTATACAACATAAGTTTTTTTTGTATGTATTGAAATTCAATTTTTTTTTTTTTGGATCAAGGACTTCAATAACTAGTGCATTGATATTTTTTAATTATTTTTTGATAATCTACTATTTTTTCACATGTGCAGAATAGAGAGCTTTGTTTTCGGTGTAAAACCTACATTCACAAGAAATAAAAATTAAATATAATAATAAAATTAAATCTATTTAAAATTATACATTTTTTTAAGTTTGTGATAAGAACTACATACATACAAAAAATGAATTGTAAATGAATTCATTTGATCCCCCAAAAGGTAAATCAAAAGTGGTTTTTTATTAGCATTTTGATAGGTGTAAAGAAGACTCTATTATAGGTATGGTTTAAAACTAGTGAGGTTCTATCCAAGGGGGTTTGATCTAAGATGCTTCGATCAAACCCTCTTCAATTGGAATCCTTTAAATGGAACTTTTCAAGGCTTAAATCATTATATTTTCTAAAAATATGTGTGAACCGTAGATTTTTGGGTAGGGCTTATAGGCTACTGTTCCACTCTTAGGATGTTGCACCTAAAAGGGGAGATAAACCCCACTCAAAAGTCTAGCTAGGTTCACTCAAATTATGTAATGTATGATGTTATTTAGACTAAATGGAACAATCTAAGTGAAATTTGATGATCTATTTGATTGATTATGAATACAAAACCTATGCATTATGCAATGTGGGTATGTACAGGATCATCATGGAAAAAACAAGCTCTTAAGTGGTGAAAAATTTAGAAAAATCAAAGTTAGGCAACTTGACATAAAATTTTGAATAAGTTATCTATATTATTTCAAAAATATGTAAGAATAGAATCTGTAGAAAATTTAATGTAGTTTCTAAACTACTAGGTTTATTTAAAAATAAATAAAAAATCTATTTGGTGAAAATTTGAAATTTTAATGCAGAGTAGTACTTAAATTTCAAGGAAAAAATAAGTAGGTGTTTGTCTGACCAATCCTAACCATAATAAAATGATAATATTTTTTATGATATTTTAGATATAAGTAGAGGACTCATGTACCGATGTGATGCATTTTTTTTTGTAATTTTTTCCAAGTAAATAATTAATTATGATTTTTTTATTACAACTTTTAAAAAATATAAAAACTCTTATGTCTGACCACCTTATCTTGGTCAAAACTACATGAAATTCATCTTTTTTTAATCTTATAGTATGCGAAGCATAGAATGTGACGTATGTTTTGGAATCAAAAAATGTGATACCATTTGAAAGCTATAGATATTGTTCAATCAACCTATCAATCAGGACTTTAATCATAATTCAAATAGAAAATAAATAATAATTATTTATTAAATTCAAAGTAAAGCATAATTTATATTGGTGGAAAGCTGAGAATCTCCTTTAAAAACCCTTTTCATTTCATCAATTTTGGGTTAAAAATAAGTCATCAGCCACATACCCTACACATACCCATCATATCACCACTTTTTGGCCCATCATGATCCTACACATACCCATGTTGGAAAATACATTGTGATATGCAAAAAAGAACTAAGTATGAACAAATGCAAAATAGAAACTAAGAAGGTTGATTCAGAGTGCAACTAGACAGAAACTGGAGAATTTAGAATATTCTGAATGCTGATTGAGATCACTAAAAATCACCAGTGGGACTCATTCTCCATTGATGGCGAATCAGTCCTGCTTCTAATGAAAATTATCCAAAAATGGTTTATGAATGTTTGGATCCAGAATCTAATAAAATCTAGATTTCCAGCCTTTAGGTGGAAATCATTCACCATTGGTGAATCAATCCTCTCCCAAAATTCTAAGAAATCAGGGGACAATTCTGCAACACCAGATCTGAGGTTGTCTGCTTGTCGGGTTGATGCAGTTAATTCTGTAGAAAATGGACAAAATGTCTTCTCCAAGCTTGAAATGGGGTTGATTTGACTTGAAGTACTTTGTAGACTTGTTGACCACCTTTCAACACCTAATTTCTTGTCAAATCTGCATACACAAGTCTGCAAATACACACGCAAGAGGGGAAAAGTGGTTGAGGGTTAGAGAATAGGGGTTTTCTTTGGTCAAACCCCACTTTGGTAATCAAAACCTTAATGAAATAATGAGATGTAATAGAATGATAAACAAATAACATGCAAATGTTATCAACTTACCAAACCCTTGTTGAAGAAAATATGAAGTTATGTCAATGGTTGCTCCAAGATGCTTGATTGATTCTTGATTAGATGATGCAAAGTGCTTGAATGGATGATTGAATGCTTGAATGAATTATGAGATTAGGAGATGTAAAATGTGGATAAAAACACTTATTTATATACACTTGTGCCTTAGTAACCCATTAATACCTCATCATAGGTCGACATAAGGTAATTTTGAATAAAAACCTAAAAGAAAATTTGAAATATTTTGAATTTGGAGTTGAGAGGGACTCATTCACCACCCATGGTGAATGGGTCCCACCTTGAATTTGAAAGTGGGTGTCAAGAATTAAGTCAAATTTAATGTTGTTTGTCAGGTTTACATTAAAAAATGCACTTAATTAAGCCTTATAAGGGCATAAAGGGGTCAAATAAAGCATAAGAAAGGTGTAAATAGTGAGATTATGCCTATAAAAGTGTGAAATCTTGTCACAAGATTGTAGAACACTTCAAAATAGGACTTGATAAGTGATGAAAAGGTGATTTTTAGGTGAATTGTAATGAATAAAGTCTGTAAAAGTGTAGAAATGTTTTACAACACTTCACAACACCTTCACAAGACACTATAATTTGAATTTTAAAGAACTAATGTGAATGTTTAAGCCATATTACAACATTAAATCAAAGAAAAATGGACCAAGAATCATGACGAAAGACCCAAAAGACCATGAAAATGACAAGGGCCATTTTTCTACTGTGCAATGTGATTTCAGCAAAAATTAGGATCTCCCAAAAATTGTAAACCATTATTGTGGGATCACCCTCTATGAAGGCCACACAATCTATTAAGAGGGGGGGTGAATTAGTAGATCTAATCAATTTAAGACTTCTAAAATTCAACACAAAATATCAGATCATGCAACTTGAATATTTACTCCTCACCACAAAAGCATTTAAAAAATAAAGAATAAAGCGCAGAAGAGAGCACTAGATATACATGGAAACCTAAGATAGGAAAAAAATATGGTGAGAATAGCTACTAAGATCTACTACCCAAATTTATCCCCACAATGCAAAAAAAATACAAGAAAATTTTACAAACTGAAGTAGGCACCAACCTACTAGAGACAGTAGTCCCCTATTGTATTTGTAGGAACCAAGCTACTAGAGACACCAATCTTGAATTGAAACAATATAGCAAGTAGAACACAAATCCTACCAAATTACAATGATAATACTTGTGGATCTTCTATGTAACTCAAAATAGGTTAGAGTTATAGTTGAAACTCTTCCTCACTACATTTTATCTTTTGATACTAGCACACACACTAAAATGCAACTCTTCACCACCTTCTCTTCAATTTACACCTGTAACCAACTTTTCTTCACACTGGTGTAATTCTACTTGACACTCATACTCAAATCACATCACATGCATTTGAACATTGAAATATATACATTAAATTACAATAACATTCTTCAATGTCAACCCAAGATCCACAAATCGTTGAGATGACATAAGGTGGACCTAAATTCAAATTGCATGAAACATGTAGCACATTGGTCCAAAATCAAGTTTTTTTGCTACTAAAATTACATGAAGCAATGCGCCACCATAGGGACCTTAATTAGGTCCTTTCTTGACTCCACATGCAAGAATTGGATTTCACATGCTACAAGCTATTACCACACATGCATCAAACATCAACAGATGATAGATAGACACAAAAAATATTTTCTCACTCTATACTTAGTGAATGCTAAACATATCCTCTAGAATCTCTAGAATATGACATAACAAGTGTAGGAATACTCTCCTTTCAAACCACAGAGCCTACAACATCTCCAGAAGGGAGATCTAAGAAGCACTGAACCTGATAAATATAGGGCTAAAACATTCTAGAATAGACATTCGAACAACTACTAACATAGTGAATAGATTCATGCATGATATTGTAAGCATACAAAAATTACCCCAATTTATGGAAGGTAGTCATGTCCCAATTAAAATTTATTTAGTGATATGATTTATGAGACATCTTCTTCATGATTGTCACCTTCAAACACACAACATGTAGCCAAAAATATAGAATATATTTTTGCAACTCTCTACAACTCAAATGATAAGTTGAGGGGAATATAATGATAATTCTAGTACTCCTACAATATTCTTCATCTTTGACATCAACTTTTATCATCAATGACAGTCTATGTTAGCCAATCTTTAAAACCTTTGATATCAATGACAACCTATGTTCAATAATCTCCCCCATTGTCATTGATGGAAAACAACAAAATGTTGGGCCACCCATGAAACCAACCAACTACACATGAAGATATTTCTTCCCTTAGATTGGTTTCCCCCCTTTAAAGATGTAGCAATTTGATTTCACTATATCCCCCTTTGACATCAATGAAAAAGGATCAATACCTCTTTCTCCCCTTTCTACACATTTGGTACCCTACATAATCTAGAAACTTGATTCCTAGATAGACTCCCCCTAACTCCATGCTTCACTACCTCTAAAAATACACCGCAAGACCACCCAACCTTCTCATGAGAGGGATACCAATCTCTCTCGTCAATTTGTGCTTCCTCTTGATTCAAGAGGAGGGAGAAATAGCTTCTATATTTTGTAGGATAAACTCAAATATCTCCTTAGGGAGTGGTTTTGTGAATATATCTGCTATTTTATCCTTTTTCTCAACATACTCCAACTTCAACTCCTTTTCAACAATTTTCTCTCTTAGAAAATGATACTTGTTTTAAATATGTTTTTTCCTTGAATGCATCACTAGATTCTATAAGATATTTATAGCACTAGTGTTATCATAGAGAATAGTGATAGGTTCATCAAACACAACCTTCATCTCCTTTAAATTTTGCTTCATCCAAAGTACTTGAGTGCAACATGATGTTGCAATGTAATGTATTTCACTTTTACTATAGATAACAAAACTAAGTCTTTTTTCTTTCTCAACCAAGAAACCAAACTGTAAGCAAGAAATAATTCTACACCACTTGTGCTCTTTTGGTCATCTACTCATCTTGCCCAATCTATATTTTTGTATACAGTTAAATTGATGTTCCTTTAGATTGGGATTTTGTCACCAACATGACTAGGGGTTGCAAGATCATTTGGATAAAAATTTTCTAGGTTGTATTCCCCCATAATTAGGGGCTCAAAGGTTATGTAACAAAGGGAAAAGGGTTTTTGGAAAACAAAAAATAAAATTAAAATTCAAAAACCCTTTTGATTGTGCAATGAGTAAGAACATATCCGCTTGTATGTCTATAGGATTGACGTTGATATTTCACTATAAATATATATAATGTTTTTTTTGTTTTTATATATGTAATTTATGTATATATCCCATGTGGCTCTATAAAACAATGAAGATATCTTTAAATGTATATACAAAACATGAAGATATTTCTAGTTTACTATGTATTTGTGTTGTCTCGTGTACATATGCTATGTATTCACTATATATTAAATGGTATGTTTATATTTGTGTATATCATAGGCATGTGTGTGGTGAGCATTATGTATGTCAATAGGACTATGTGTATATATTATGATAATGAACATATATTTATGTGTATATACTTCAAATAGTGTCATGTTATATATGATGAATATATATTAAAATATACAAAAAATCTAGTTAATATATATTTAAAGAATGGTACAATATATATAGTATAACATAGAAATGTATGGGTTAAAGCATAAAGTTGTGTCACACTTTCAACCAAATAAATAGTTCCGAGCAAAAATGTTTTGGCCTAAGCAATTCTGGTCAAGCCAAATTCACCTGAAACCATGTGGCCTATACATGGCACCACGTAAAACTTTAAGAAAGTCCCCCCCTAGGCAAAGGTGTAAAATCCTAGCGAATCTTGTATACTTCTCGATGAAAATATTAATTTTAGTGGAAAATTTTTTCGTTTTTCGTGAAAAAAAAAGTCCATTGGTGAATATTTTCTAATCATTAGAAGTTTTTGGAAAATCTTGGAGAAATGCAAATTTTACAAAACCACTAAAATTTTTCCATTGGCGATTAAAATCTATTTTCAAACCAGTAAAATATTTCGATTGGTGAATTAAACCTGTTTTCAAACCAGAAAAAATAATTTTGTTGGCGATTAATTTTTTTTTTCAAACTAAAAAATAAAATTCATTGGAAAATTAAACCTATTTTCAAATGATTAAGAAACAAACATTGGTGAATTAAACATTGTTTAGTAAGCGAAGGAGGTGCTAAAGTTTCTGTAAAAAGTGAAGCATTTATGAAGGTTTTTTGTCAGCACTGGACGTACGTTTAAGAATTGACATTAATGGAGATGGCTACCAAATTGAGATGTATTAAAAACACACATCTCATGTAGTCGATTGGCAGTGGGTGGTTTTCAAGAACCCAATGAACTAGATAAACAATGGAGGCCAGTTTCACCTTGACATCGCAGAGGAAGCTGGACCCTTTCATTGGCAAAGCGTTTGTGAAGCGGCTGCGGGGTTTATTTCTCTTCAAGGATGTGTAGATGGCACAAGCAGTTCAATTTATTTTGGGTAATGGCTTTTAAAAATTAAAGCACAAATATAGGACCAATATGGATATTTATTTGTTGGTCATGGCTTGGGGTCTGGACTTAGGAGAGTTGGTGGATGTAGTGAGGAAAGTTATGAAAACTCTAGTTCACAAATATTTTTTAGAGGATATGGAAGGAATTCTATAATGGGCGATACCAGGAGTGAGGCTTGTTAAAGTTGAAGGAATGGATGGTGGAGGCCCGAAGCTCGTGGATTTAAATCATCTCTTTATCAGGTGGCCAGAAGGATGCACAAAATCTCTATGGCGAGAAGGTGTGGAGCGTAGGTGGCAAGCACTCAAAATCTGTGTCGAGCTAATGGAGGTCGAGGAGGTCATAGAGAATCTCAAAGGCATCGCTAGAGTAGAGATGTGTGAAAAGAAGGGTTTGCATCCAAGGAAGAAGATGAAGCCGTTAATGGATATAGAGCCATTGGAGATGGGTAATTCATTGAAGGCGTCTGAGTAGTACAATTTAAAAAAAAAAAAAAAGATTACTATACAAAATCTTGTCTGTGATTTTTTTTTTGGGGTTATGCCTGGATTTGCATTGTAATTGTAAAACACCTTGGGGCAAAAACAATGGTTGGAAGGGTAGATTTCAAGCGAGTATGATTAGGGATAATTTGATATGTTGGAAATGGAAATTGTGCTGGCTAACCAAATTTCTTGGTAGTTGATGGATGAACATAAATCTAAAGTATATTTTATAGCATTAGTTTAGAATTGAAATAATTCTTTCTAAAGTATATTTTATAGCATTAGTTTAAAATTGGAATAATTTCTGGTAGTTGATGGATGAAGATAAATCTAAAGTATACAATAATGTTTATGATAAAAATATAAATTAGTTGAGAATTGGAATAATTCTTTCTAATTTCACTTTATATTAATATATATGATTTATTCAACAACATTTCTTTTATAGCATTTTGTTTATAGTGATTCTCAACTTTGATTTTTTTCAAGATAATACAACATTTGGTTTTATTGGTGAACATGTTGAAATTTTATTTTCCTTTTAGAAATAATTTATGTTTTTAGATAGATGAATTTAAGGATTAAACAATAAAAAAATTTCAACAACATTTATTTTATAGCATTTATTTAATATGTATGATT
The DNA here is from genome assembly GCA_007258455.2 of Sequoia sempervirens. Lineage (NCBI taxonomy): Eukaryota > Viridiplantae > Streptophyta > Pinopsida > Cupressales > Cupressaceae > Sequoia > Sequoia sempervirens. The sequence goes on from VDFB02379711.1 coordinate 129,280,102, forward strand.
AATAAAATCAATAATGTTTTAATATAAAAGATTTTATATAAAAATATAAATTAAATATTTTTTTGACAGTTAAATTTTTTCATAAAGCGTAAAGTGACATGCATTTAAATGAATAAAACCATCACAAAATTTTCATATGATAGGTAGGGGTGGCCGTCAAATTCTAGGCTTGGTCGAGAGGGAATAATTTTCAAAACTCCACACATACCAATCTTAATTACCCATCGATCCTCAAGTCATGTCCACTTGCTAAAATTTTCCCATGATCTTCACTTCATAAATGCACCATCCTTGCCACCTTTCCTATCTTAATTCACCAAAGTCGAGGTTTTGGTGTTTTTTCTAACCTTAGTTGCAAGTCTTTCCTGGTCATCTATGTAGTTGGTGGGTCAGAAGTTTTGACAACTTCGAAACTTTAGACTTTGGTTCTAAGGTTTCAAGTTTCAACGACCACGTGACATTATGGACCACTACCATTCAATGAATTTTTGATGGACGACTATAGTTGCATTCCATAAGTATATCTCTCAAGTAGTAGATTTGAAAATTGAAACCTCTGGAATTACACTAGAACCGTTAGATGTGAACACATGGGGAGATCAAGGCTCATGATCATGGTAATGAACCCGATGGGTTGGATTTTGGCTATGAGCAATAGAAGAACTTAAGTGGCAGAAATATGCACATGTAGAAAGTTTTTTTTAAAAGACAGACAGCCTAGGAAGAACGTAGGACCATGGCTTAAAAACTTAAGACTGTTTTACCCAAAGGATGTAAAGGAAAATCAATATAACCATGACCATTCGATGAAATTTTTATGGATGACTCTAGTTTCATTCTGAAAGTAAATCTCTGAAGTAGTAGACTTACGAATTCAAACCTCTGAAATAACACTAGTCAACCGTTAGATTGCGAACACATGGCGAGATCAAGGCTCATTTCTCTCTTTTGAATTCCTTGATGTATTACATTTCATTTAATTGAAATTACCAATCTTTTAGTTTTGAACATCCAAAGTGATTGATTGGACAACTCATAGCTTTAATGAAAAAAGATTTATAATGATTTCATATTGTTTGAGTGGCACTTATAGTGTTGACTAGAGTTTGGGGATTTTGACAGCTTGTCAGATTGAGGTACAATTTGCATGTAGCCATATGTCAATCAAATTAAACATTTTAATTTTTAATTATACATGTAAGGCTTAAGATACACGAATTGATTAAGTTGGTTTTTTGGTTTGCGCAAATCAAGTTGGTAGCAGTACTAGTGGACCATAAATTATTATCTATTTATGATAGAATTGCATGCAGATTTGAAAGTAAAACATAAAGAAATTAAAATGAAAAAAGAAAGTTTCTAGCAATCTTTTTTCTTTTGAGAAATTTAGTATTATCTATTTATGAAAAAATTGCATGCAAAGGTGGAATAACTAGCCATTTATCACAATGCATTTGCAAAATTCGAAGTAGTAGTAGAAAATTCTAGAAAGGCGAGTTATGGGCGAGGATTAAAATGGAAACTCCACTTGCATTGGACACGAAGAAGCAACAACAGGCCTTCAAAGGAGAAATAACTGATAGGCGACTGTAGGGGTTGATGAATTTGACCCATCCACTCATTCTCTGGGAAACCAAGTATGTGGTTGGGCCAAAAATTTTGAAGACTTATTGCAGAGCCAGAGTAAATACATTGATTTTGACAATGTTTTTAGTAGTCCTTTTGCATATGGGAGTCTCAAAATAGATAAGCAAAATATTTTCCCAAATGGTCTTCGTGCACCTATGGTTGAGCAGCATTGACGTGACCCTAGATAATGTGGATGAGAATAGGAAAATCCCCATGCCATAGAACTAATACATGATGTGGATGAGATGGAGAGAGGTAATGAAGTTTCCTTTGGTCTGAACCATCGACCTAGAAGGATTTGAAAAATTGTGGGTTGTAAGGGACCGTAGCATTTTCTTTCTCCTTAGGGTAGCAAAGCTGATGACCAATCTCCTGCGTGGGTGGGCAATGAGATACACAGAGGATGAAGGTATGGAAAAGGAAATTGTAGCAGATGATGATGATGATTGGGACCTTGGAGATGGGGAAGAATGGCTTGCGAATGATCCTAGGGACCTGAAGGAAAAGGAAAAAAGCCGAGTGCACCAGAAATGTGGAGCAGACTATCCGATGATTGCAAATTGCAAGGCATACTTGAAATGCATAAAGTTGGAGGATAATGATGATGAAGAGGATGATGATGAATGATAAAGTCTAGTTGGGTATGATTTCAACTTTTTTTTGTTGAATGGAATAGTAACAACAATAGGGTAATTGAGTCAATCCCGAGTCTTGGAGTGCCTGTACTAAAATTCAGGCCAATTTGTAATGAATTTTGTAATGCATGAAAATATGGGTGGTCTAGTTGATTAGGGAAGGTCACTTGACAGAAAATGCCTTCATGGTGGTTTTTTGAAAAATAAAAGGTCATGTAATCCTTCTTTTGATAATCAATATAAGGTGTTGCCCCTAGCAGTGTTTTTCCTAGCAAAAAAATAATAATTGCATGCAGATTTAAAAGTAAAACATAAAGCAATACACATGTATTAATTACATTTATGTTTTCACCAGGGATTCAGTAGAAGCTTGGCGCTTGCACTTACATTTGTATTTGTACTATTTAATAATGTGACATTGTAATTTAGTTGTAATAAAGTAAATGGTTGTTCTATTAATTTGACACTATAATTCCTTTTATTAAGTCCTTTGCAATGTTAAGTGTTACTGTGCTATTAATGGTTGTGCTATTCATTTTATAAAGGCCTTGATAATCCAAGTGCATTAATGGTTAAAAATTAAAAAACATTAAAACACATGTTTATTATTTATATCATAAATTACTCAACTGTTTGATGAACATTTGATGTATGGTTGTAGACTCAAAATAATGGAGAAAAGCAAGCTTAGTCGCTAGGCCTCTGAGTTTTATAACCATATGACATGTCGCATTGTCGCAGAGTTCTAAATTTTCATAACTACCCGATTCCCCGACTTGGTTCACTTTGTTGAGTGGGTCGACTTGGTTTACAATGTGTGGATTTAGTTAGTTGGTCGGAGGTTTTGAAAAATTTTAAACTTCATACTTTGGTTTTGAGGTTCCAAGTTTTAGTGACCACGCAACATGATGGACTTATCTTTCCTTTCAAAGGCGTCATTGTCTGAAATCTCATTGAATGCTATGTACGGAATAAACTTGAGTTGTCTTTTCAAGAATTTCCAAAATCATGCAGGTTTAAAGGCTATCCTTTTGATGTATGAAATTGAATGCCACATTTAAAGCATGTCCTATCAAAAATAATGGAATAAGTGGGTGGCAAAGTTGTACTTAGATATTTAGCCTGCATTCTCATTCTTTGCCAGGCCAGTACTTCTCAAGTGCAAAAATTCTTTTTACTCAAACTTTTAGCCTACATTCTTGTTCTTTGCCAAGGTCAGTACTTCTTAGAATCTCATGTGCAAACATTCGTTCTCCATGAATTTTTTCTCATGCAGGGTGAATGTTGGGTCGACATAAGGGATACAACGCTCAGACCTTTTAAGTTAGACAAATTTTGGATGCATCTGGAGAGGGACGACAAGTCTAAGTTGGATATAAAACTCTTAGAAAGTGGGCTAGCTTAGGCTGGAGGGTTTCCAGAAGTTGTGTTGAGTGTGGACCTAATAAGTGCATGTGTGAGAAGGTACATTACGTAGACAGGAGAAATTAAAGCTACAGACAAAACTGTAATTGCAGAAATTTCTCCTAAAGTTGTTTCCTGTGCATTGGGGATTCCAGAAAGAGAACCTATAGAAGACATGTTTGTCACAGTGGCAGGTGAATTTTTCAAAGTGAATAACAATTGGTGTAAGAAATCCATGGCCAAAATCTAGTTGAAGTCTGGAAAGAAAGGTAAGTCGCAACTGTCGAGTAAACTCAAAAGATTGCATTTTAAGGGAGAAATTGCAGATGCTATTGTTTTATTGCACCACGTTGTTGGGAATCCACAGGTTGAGTTATTTTAGGATTGGATGTTCTAGTTTATATTGATATTCTGTGATGAGAACTTTTTCATTGACTGGGGTGAAGTTATTTGCTTCCATTTGAATGAGCAATTAATTAATTTCCATAAGACTACTACTTTTGTATGTGTTCTTTCTTGACATACATTGTAGGTATTCAAAGTTTATTTTGGCCTTGGTTGGAGCCGCAAGGAACCCCAAATTCTGACATGCCTATGTATAAACGCTTTCCTCAGTTCACTAAACAATTTGGAATGGGTGATTTTTTTCATGTTAATGATGCATTTTTAATGGAGGTCATGAGGAAGCTAGATGAAAATCCATAAATGAGCCTTTCCCATGAATCAATTTCTCTTGTATCAAAATTTGGGAGTTTTTATATCCAATTTGATAAGTTTTCCTATCTAAGAATAGGGCATTTTGAGAAAGCCCCATTTAAATTACCTTGATATCCTGAATATTTATTGATATTTCTAGAAGTTTGTTGACAAATGGCCATGTTTAATATTAAGTATATGAACATGGGTAAACAAGGGTATGTCTTCCCATTGGAGACCCCTTCTTTTGTGTGCAAAACAAACCAGATGGCTAGGGGAGATGAAGGAATTCTCAAGGAATATAACCTCCAGAATCTATCTATGAGATCTAATTTTGACAGTAATGGTTTTGTTAAGCATAATCTCTATGGAGGGAGCTTATATCGACATCAGCCATCTATCAAAGATTTCTGGGAAGATTGTGTTGATGAGAAGGAATTTTTTAGAAGAGACTATATGAGGCTAATGCTAAAATAGATACAATCTTTCGGTCTACCATTTCACATTCTTGAAAATGTAGATGAGGATTCAAAAATCATAGATCCTACATATGAAAAATTGTCTGATAAATCCCACCCTAGGGTTGATTGGAGCCAAAGTCAAATTTCAAATATGAGGGTGCGTGCTGCCCTAGTGCTTAAAAGAACCCAAAACTGGTTGGATGGGATATGTCGACAAGTTGGTGGTCCTGTTCAGGAGCCTAAGTCATCACAAAAGAATGAACAAGGGTCTACGCAAGCATTTGGTGCAAGTGTATCATTGGGGAAACCCTCTGTGAGGTCCTCTAGTGCAAATTCTCAATCAGGTGGTGATGGTGATAGGCCAGAAGAAACAGTCAAGTTGAAGAGCATCTGTGAACAAGACATTGTCTTCACAAGCAACAATTTGCAAATTTTAATTGGCGAAATGGGTCCTAATACAATGTTGTTTTAATAGTATTGGTGAATATGTAAGTGTTTTATTAAACACTTTTAGGATTCTAGGTGAAAATATTAGTCAGTCCAATTGAAACACGTAGTTTGACAATGGAATTTTTTTTGCGTAAATATGCCTCATAAAAGAAACTCATTGGCAAATGGACATGCATTGGACCTATAGTTCATAAAATCCAAGCGATTTGGACACTCTGTTGGGTGCAATAAATTTTCCAATTTCGACTTGGCCGATTCCTAGAATTCGCCAATTGGCAAAGATTCATCACCAAAGTTTTCCCTGCATGGCACATAGAGTTTCGGGCGAAACCCTTTCACCCAAAATCATAAAATTTGAATTTTTCCCTTTGTCGTATCGAAATGTGGCTTATTTTATGAGCATAGTTTTGGTAGAAAGGGTTTCAATCGAAACCCTTTCTATCAAATCTGTTTATGTGGTATCCTACTTGGCAACAAACTCATCCTTTTTTATAATTTTTTGAAACTTTCAACTTTAGCTAAGTATTTCTTCAATCAAAATGATTTTTTTGAAAAAAAAAAAAAATTGTTTTGTAGAGCTTGGAGTGGTGAATCCAAATATGTAATTTTTTATATTTTGATTAGTTTTAATATATTATTCTTTAAAATAATGTAAGTAGGTTGTTAAAGCTAAAAAAAAGGCTAATTAGAAATTAAAAGAAAAATAGTAAAACATATTAATATTTTTTGAGAAATATATGGTGCACTAGAGGAGAGAATCCTCTTCAAAAAGGTATATTTTTTTTTTGAAAATGATAAAAAAAAATAGACAATAGTTAAGATCAAATGAAAACTATAAAATTTTGACTAGTTTGACTTTAAAATGTTATTACTAGAAAAATATACATCAAAATTTCAAAAAAAATTCCATGCACTAGATATTGAAATTAACTATTTGGAAAAGAAATTTAGGGGAAAATGAAGTTTTATTCTATTTGTTTCTTGAGTCAAGTGAAGGTCACCTTTTCCTAAAATTTTTAGTATTCCAAAATCTTCTCTTAAATTGACAAAAAAATAATCAAGACAATTTAAAAAAAATCTAAGACATTACAAGAATAAACTTCATCCATATTTCTACATTTCATTAGTTTACATCAATTTGAAATTCAGAACATAATGACCACTTTTATGTGGTTGAAGTTCATAATTTTTTTTGTTCTTGGCTAATTCCTTTATAAAGTGTGACACAGGTTTGTGCTTTTACCCATGTATTTTGTATAGTTGTATTAAATTCTATACTATCAAGACCCTAAGTTCCCTACAAAAACATGAAATTTTCCCACAAAAAAAGTGTAGGGTGTTATATGTCAAAATTTATTTCTCAACCCTTTTAGATACAATGATGAAATTGGTTTTGTAATAAGGGATTCCTATTTTTTTTTAATTTTTTAAACCACATAAAAATGTAAGGGATTTACAAAAAGGAAACATTAAAAAAATTACACACAATATTACTAAGTGGGTTAGTGTATTCACATTAGTTTTTGAAATAATCAGTATTTGGGATCCCACAAGCCCTGGATGATATTCTGAAGAGAAAACCTATTACACACAAATGAGAAATTACATAGAAAAATATGTGAAATAATAATAATTATTGATTATTGAATCAATTACTAAATGAATACAATTAAGGATTGAATATCTTTATGTAGACTCAGGAAAACTCAACATGAGACCCTGAATGATGGAGTTTTGACTGAGACATGAGTGAGATAATAGAATGCACAAATCAGTTAAGTGTTGTTATCTTGTGCACAACACAGAGAATAAAGCACTTGACTAATTGAAATGTGTAATTAAAGCAATAAAACTCACAATCAGAACTAGATGATCTTTTCCTAAGTCTGCATTAAGCATTGGAGTAAATATTAATTAATTTACTCCAACACCCCCCTAAATGAAAACCAAGGAGAAGCAAAAAATGATGAAGGAAAAGAAAAAGAAGATATGAATCCCTCCATAATGAAAGAGCTCCCATGCTAATGATGAACATTTGAAGACCGAATATGATCCACCGCTTACAAACAACATTTCTCCCCTTAGGAAGAAAATGATCCACTGGTGATTGGAGAAGCCAAACCAAAAGAATGGGTGATTTTGGAATCCAAATCTAGATGATATGTGCCTCTGAAAATTGCTCACATGTCCACATGTCAAAAAGCGATGATGTCAATCCAAGATCCTATGAAGATTGATAGAGAACAAGCTACAAAGGTGATGAAGATGGTGGGACAACAATGGTAATCTGGCTATCAACAAAGAGGAAAGGCAAAAATCCAGATGGAAAAACTTCTAACAATTTATTCTTGAGCTAAAGAAGAAAGCTTCATCTACTGAAGAACTACAAAGATGCCCTTTGGAAGGGATGATACCATTGTTTATCTAATACTCAATATTGTCCTGCTAGAAAGAAACTCTAGAAGCACACAAGGATGTGACTCTGGAAGCTCATGTAGTCAAAAAATTAGAACATAAGAACACTTTTGGCTACCTATTGGAGGATCAGTGCAGAGCTTGGTGGTTAATTAGCAGCTTTTAATATTCTAAGTTTGTTTATTCAGAAGAAAAATGAAAGAAACCTATACTAGATGCTTTAAGTAGAAACCCCCTTATGGAAATTTATATAAGTTCAATTTTCACAAAGCTCCAAATTTTCCTAGATCTTTTTCACGTGCTTGAAAATCACGTACAATTTTTAAAGAATCAATAAGGAATAAATCAAGGAGCATGCAAAAAAAAAGAAGGGAAAGAAACATGCATGTATCTAGAAACAAAGGTTTACATCTACCTCCATTTTGATGAAAATCTTCATAGAAATTTTCCAAATACTCGACCCTTACAAAGCTTTAATGTTTTCAAAGCAATTTTCCCAAATTGAAAGTCCCCCTTTCAAAGCATAGTTTGAAACACTTTAGTGCCTATATAAAAGCATAATATTAAATACTTTTATATGCCTAAATTGTTTTAATATGAAAGCATCAATACAATCATAAATAAAACAAATTTAGGGAAAATAAAAAACTTAGACATGGGAAGACTAGGAAAAAATGTGCCAAAGAAAAAAGGACAAACAGAGGCAACTAGACATGAGAAAGGGCAAACAAAAATGTTGAGAATTTGGGGGCACCACAGAGTAGGGGCAGCCTAAATAATGGCAAGTAGATTGTGAGAGACCACGAAATCAAAGCATGCCATCCAACAGAGGAATTTCGACCTCCAAACTTAGAGATTGACAAACTTTGGACCTCCTTGCCTGAGTACGCCACACCAAACAGGAGATGCAATGCTAAATTGTATCCTTCAACGAAGAAATTGTGGTTGAGAGATGGTGCAAGAATTCAAAGGCACCCATTATTCCTAGGTCATGACTATGTTGGTGAGTTGTGAAGATCACTATGTGAGTTGTGGTGACTACACTATGCCACTATAGCCTCCAAACTCCACCCCAATGAAAAAATACCACTCAGCTAGCAAGGTTGATTTTTTTTTTGGTGGACTATGCCCTCCTGCTGCATCAACTTGGTGGACTCTACAACTAGAGGATCCGTGTTGGATCTTTACACCAAATGATCTGTGCCTCAAATTTGAGGGATGCATTGAGATGAGTGGAGATTGTACACCAAACACATTGGATCTAGAAAGGATCACCAAGCTCCAAGCTCATGTGGGACTTTCAATCAAGGGTCACACGACTTCCACAAGTAAAATGTGTCTAATGATATGGTTCGAGAGTGGTGTGTGAATGGATCACGACCTGATTACAAATCAAAAACTATGCACTCCCAAGACAATTCCCATATTGATGCCTCAAAGAAAAAATCAAGTGCCAAAAAATGTTTCTTTATTTTGAATTGTGCTTTAGATTGACTCCTAACAATTCTTCTGATGTAAAAAATTCCTCAAAAAAGTGAAGAAGGATCTTCAGATTTGGAGCTTTGATACCATGAAAGAATCTGTGATTGGGATCCCACAGCACTGGATGATATTTTGAAGAGAAAACCTATCACACACGATTGAGAAATTACACAAAAAAATATGTGAAACAATAATGATTATTGATTATTGAATGAATTACTGAATGCATACAATTATGGATTGAATGTCCTTATGTAGACTTAGGTGAACTCAACATGAGACCTTGAATGATGGAGTTCTGACTGAGACAGGAGTGAGATAAGTGAATGCATGAATCAGTTAAGTGTCATTATCTTGTGTGCATCACAAAGAGTAAAGAAATTGACTAATTAAAATGCATAATTAAAGCAATAACACTTGCAATCAGAACTAGATGATCTATTCCTAAGTTTGTATTAAGCACTAGAGTAAATATTAAGTAAATTACTCCAAAAAATATGTGAAATAATAATGATTATTGATTATTGAATTGATTATTGAATGAATATAATTAAGGATTGAATATACTTATGTAGACTCAGGAAAACTCAACATGAGACCTTGAATGATGGAGTTTTGATTGGGATAGTCCCAAGTGAGATAACAAAATGCATGAATCAGTTAAGTGTCACTATCTTGTGTGCAACACAAAGAGTAAAGCACTTGACTAATTGAAATGCATAATTAAAGCAATAACACTCACAATAAGAACTATATGATCTTTTCCTAAGTTTGCATTAATTACTAGAGTATATATATTAATTAATTTACTCCAACAATTTTACTAGAATGAATGCATAAAAAAATGGATAAAGTAAACACATTGAACTTGAAAATGTCATTGGATGTTGTGGTTGTGTTGTTGATATGTGGTTTTCATTGATGTCAACATGATTAGCATTAATGTATTGAAGGTTGTATATGTCAAGGATATTGAGAAAATTGTTAAAAGAAAGATTTGTAGGTTGCCAGTGGAACAGTGAAGGTCATGAAGGTGTCTTGCTCAGTACATTGATGATCAATCATTTTGGACTAAAGGGTTTATTGTTGAAAGTATCAATTTTATCCATTGGAAGTTTCAAAGGTCTACATGAAGTTTTGATCATGTTATGAACAGTTGTGTTTTGACATTTTTTTGTGGTTTTAGTTAGTATTCCTGAGTGAAGTTGATGTGATTCTAGTAATTTCAGTTGTTGCGGATGTTTCTCTATTGGTTCTTGTTGCTTGTGGATGCTTCTAGATAATTCCCTATCTTTGTTGCATGTCTGCATTGATCGGTGTGTTCGTGGTCAAAGATTTTTCTCATGTGTGTTCGAGTTTTCACGTTCTTGGCCGATATGGTGGTTGTAACGTGTTGTGGATCTTTGGAGATTAAAATTTGAATGTTTGGCATGCTTGAGGATGTTGTTTTGGGTCACAAAATAATATTGGCCGATGGTGTTGGATTCACATTGAAAATTTATTTGTAAATTGGGGCCGACATTGAAAATATGTTTTATATTTTGGTCGACAAAATTGTTGATGAAATTCAGGTTGCGGAAATATAAGAGTTATTTTTTGAGCAAAGTGAAGAGTGCATAAGTGTGTGAGAGTAGAGGAAGATCATATGTGAAAATAATGATCTAATCATTCGATTACAGAGCAGAGTGTGAAGAAGTTTTGAGCGAAGTGTGAAGGAGTATTAATGTGCTTAATTGGAACTATAATCAGGCTTTTGGAGAAGCTATTTTCTCATTTCATACCCTGCAGATCTAATCCACATTTCTCTTCTTTGGGAAGTGAGCTCAAGGTAGTGTGCCTGAATGCATGTGCATTCCCATTATTCGTCTTTATACTTTTAACAGGGTATAATATTGTAGACTAACATCCACCATGGTTTTTCCCCTAACAGGGTTTCTATGTAAAAAATCTTGGTGTTCTTTGTGCTTCTGATGTGTTGATTGTTTATGGTTTATTGTTCATGCATCAGATTTGAGATTAAGTTAAGTTTGAAAATTTTAAATAATTTGTGACAACTGATTCACCCCCTCCTCTCAGTTGGCTATCCTTGTTTTTCCAACAAATGCAAACTAATAAAGAACATAGTTACCAAATTTCACTAAAGACAACAATATCAAGTACATCAAAATAAATTTCTAATGAATGGACTTGATTGCAACTCAACAACATGACACTATGCTGGTTTGATAATAAAATTTGATAGAGTAAACTTACTTAAAGAATTCATTAGTGAAAACGATGAGAGAAAAAGGTATTTAGAGATTTTTTAGAGATCATATGGATGTGTAGATAAGATCAAAGACTAGGAGTGACTTGAATTGATTGTGGAGTAAACTTGAGAAGGTGGAGGAAATAACTCAACTAGTTATGGAATATTTGCATTTCAAACTCCTAGGAGGATATTAATGAATTATTTTAATTCATTAAATAGAAAATAAGAAGGAAATTTTCTAAATAGAAGACGGAGTTAACTTGTGAGGTGATAAATATAAATATTATTTAGTTATGAAAAGTGAGTTATTGGTTCACATTAATGAAATAACAAAATATTATTTAATTAATGGACTTTCACAGATAATGATAACATGATAAATTTAATAAATAATTAATGAATTCATAAATTAAGGATAAATTATTGGTTGATGGTTAGAAGAATATTTTAGTGTCTACACTTACAGTGTCATAAGATGCTCTTACATATCATTATGGTATTAAATGCTCTAATGATCTATAACACACATCACACAATATTAACATATGGCAAATAATACCACTTGAAAGTGGGATGCTCTCTTTCTCATTTTTGTATAAAATAATAAATAAATAAAACTAATTACTAAAATTTATACATTTGGATCCAAGGTTGAGACACCTTTCCTAATATTAAAATAATTCTAATTAGCAAAGAATAAGGGGTTACTAGGTGGAATTTGACTTGAATATTTGAATGCATTAACATATCTATTTGTAAAGGTGTGCAGCATAATTATGGCTTCATCTTAAGGAATTTGGGAGTTAGATAGTTCCCGTAGTCAAAGGGGTTAAATGACAAAATGAGGAGTTACATTCTAATTGTCAAGTTACATTTATAAAAGGTGGAATCGGTCCAACTTGGATTGATTGGACAATAATTCAACTCATAGTTTTGGGAAATAATTGATGGTTTCTTAAGTCTCCTTATTTTATATATTGAGGGATTGAGATGGATACTATATATATATATAGTTTTTAGGATTATGCTACTAGAATTTCTCTAGATACAAAGTGTAGATATTCCATTGAAGAAATCTAACTTAGAGAGTGTATTACAACCTACTATGTAGTGTAATATGTATTGGGTGTGCTTTGGAGTATATGAATTTTATTTATTAGGGGTTCCCTTTGCATATCTTGTGTTATATCTCTCTCTCTTTCTCTCTCAATTTCTCTTATATATATAACACTTTTATCATTACTCTATGAAAATTATTGTAGATTGATCTTATTAGCATTGATATCCTCTTTGGATTAATTAGGAATTAGTTGTATTTCCATTTAGGAATGGTTCAAAAGGAAAAATAAACATTCTAAAATATTGGTGAATGCTTAGATGATCATGAGCTCAACATGTCTTTTTCCCTCAATGATTACAATGATGTATTTATTTAGTATTTTGAGGATATGCTTGACATTTAGAGTGATATTAGCATGCATAAAATTGTCATAGATCCAAATCTTAAGCCCATTAATTAGATTATTTTAAAATTACATTCTAAAGTAGTACTTGTGGTTAGAGATAAAATTGATAAATTTCACAAAGATGGCTATGTATGCTTTATTTATTATTGCCCTTAGATCTCTAATATCATACATGTAACTAAACTAAATGGGAACATACTTATATGAAGTGATTGTAGAGACTTATTAAAGAGCAATCGAAAGGTTATTTTTCATTACCAAATATATATATGATAGTCAATTCTTCCATAGGTCATCATGTCATTCATACATCATTGTACATTCCATCACAATCTTTGCAAGTTGCCATGTTAAAAAATATTTTATTTTTCTATTTTATTTATAACTAAAATTATTTCAAAAATTTTGAAGTCGAAATGATATTAGTAAGCTTAGATCTCAACAAACAATGTGCCTATTTTCATGATCAACCCTTCTCTTCTTTTTGCAGTCTTATGTTTTGTGAGCTTTTTATTTGCTTGGGGCTTGTCTAACATTTTGATGGCATGGTCATTGATCAAGGAGGGATAGAGGGTGGTGATGAAGGCACTATGGAGGATAACTAGGTAGGGCAAGGGTGGTGATTTTGACCATTTTATGACAATGTTGTAGGAGACAAAAGATGATGAATATTGACAACAAGTTTAAGGTTGTTCAATTAAGAAGGGAAGTGGTCAATTATATTATCTATTTAATATTTTTATGTGTAACTTGAAAAAATGACCATGAGTTTTTATCCAAGATTAAGTTTCACAAAAGATAGAATCTCAAGAACTTTTTATTTTAAGGAAGGAGGAGAGGGTGAGATTTCTTCATGACCCCTTTCAACTAAAAGAAGTAACCATGCAATACATAATAGCTTGAATCTTGTTGATGTGTTTCATTTATGGAATTTGACCACCATCCAATCGAATAAAGATTATGTCCACGGATGTGGAAAATACCGATCAGTCCAAGAAACACGTAATATATTCAATCCGTGAAACGTCAATTCGCATTAACCAAAAAATTAAAAAAACGGCTCTATCAACTGAAAATACACCTATGAAAGTGCCCTATATAAATAATAATAATATTGAAAGTTCTAACTTTCCGTGCAAGACACGATACCCAGAGATATAATAGAGAAACCGCGCGGGGATAAATGCATTATTATTTTGCTAACGTATTTGTTATTTCCTGGTCAAGGAAAAACTTCGAAGGGCGGCCGACAATACTTTCTTATTTCTCTAATTCAGATTGACCATCATTATTTCATTATTTCATTGACATATTTATTTATTCACTTGTGTTGTGCTTACGCCCAGTTTGCTTGGCGGCCAAGTTTCGGACCGAAACAGTTTCAGTGGACGAGATTATAAATCACTATTGACTGTAATGATGTCCATTTATATTGAATAAAGCCTGAAAAATCCACCACAATATTGTTTAAGAGTAACTTTCTCACTGTCTCTCCTCAGGGCATCATGACTTCCTCATTAGAATCTCCTCTTGAAGTCAGTCTGAAAGAAGCTGGTATCCCTGTGATTGATATTTCACAATTTCCTCATGAAATTGAAGGAGACCGTCTTCAATGCCATCCGGAGGTTGTCAAACTGAGAGAAGCTTGTGAAGAATACGGATTTTTCAGGCTGGTGAATCATGGAGTTCCACAAGATCTTCTGCAAAAGGTTGTGTCTGTTAGCCAGGATTTGCTGTCGATGCCCATAGAGGTTAAAGAAAGAGTCACAACTTCTAATCCAGCGAAAAGTTACAGTCATACCCCCGGGATTCCTATTACAATGGAGTCATTTTGCTTGGTTGACATGCCCAATCTAGATTCAATCCTTGAATTGTCTCGAAAGATATGGCCTGAACAAGGAAACTCAAACTTCTGGTATGTTATCCGCTTCTTGCTTTTGTTTTTTCATTTCACAATTATTATTTAAATATATATGTCTGGTAATTGAATGTAAATAGCCTGTACATCTTTTTCTATTTGGATGCCCTTTAATAAGCCCTTCCCAATTCTGGTACTATTCTCACTAATGAAATTCTGGTGCTATTGTATAACAGTGAAGCGATCGCTGCATTCAGTTTATTTCTTTCAGATCTCGCGCGGAGGATAATTAAACTCATTCTTGTGAGCCTGGGTTTGGACGCTGAAGCTTTCTACCACTCTGATTTCGAAAAATGTACAGCCTGGTTGCGGATAAACGGCTTTTCATCTCTTGGAAAATCTACTGGGGAGGAGGCTCTGATCGCTCACGCAGATCGAGGTTGCTTGACAATCCTTCATACCGATGAACGGGAAGGGCTTGAGGTTAGATCGAAAGAAGGGAAGTGGATCGGCGTCAAGCCTTCACCAAGTTCCTTTATTGTCAACTTAGGGATCTCCTTAAGGTATAAATTAATCCCTTCTATCTCCCCTGTTATTATAAATTAGTCGGCAAACTTTATTTGATTGTTAAAATTTATTTTGATTGCAGGCATGGACCAATGGTAGATACAGCTGTGCAGTGCACCACGTCATTTGTAAAGGGTGGCAGAATCGTTTATCGGTTCCCCTTTTTTATAGCTTTGCAGGCGATTACCAAGTCTCGGCTCCAGAGGTGCTTCTGAACGAAGATAATCCACGACGATACAAACCTTTTGTTTTCTCTGACTTACAGTCTGAATTATTGCGGAAAGAATTTGAGCAATTATAAAGCAGATATGGAAGAAGTCAAAGTGATGGAATGATCGGCTGGCGTATAGTTTCGTTGCCGTAGCAACGAGGTACACTCGTAGCAGTTCTGATGTTTTAAAATTAAATCATGTAAATTTAAGCCCAAATTGTGACATTTGAAGAGATGTGTTATAGCATGCACCTTTTATTGTTTGAATCTTTTTTAGTATTTTTTTTAGGTCATCCACAAATTATTTGTAGTTATCTGATGTAGGAGGACAAGTTTTTTTCGGTTGAATTTCTTTGGCTAAGAGTTAAGGACGGAGGGATATCTATTCTGCCAAATTCATTAATAAATAATATTGATAAGTGATATTTTTTTATTTTTTATTTTTATTTGTATTGATTTTTTTATATTTATTTCGTTTTTTCATAATTATATACTTTTTTATACTTTTAGTTAAGATTGATATAGGTTAATTTTTAAAAGTATAGAAAATCAAATTTAAATTTTAACGTTCTAGTCTCTTTTCTAATATTTGTTATAAATCATCTTAACTCAAGTTTCATGCAACATGCTACTATCTCATTATATTTAAAGCCATTCATTAAAAACTTAACATGAGGTAAGAGATGTATTGAGTACAAGCTTTGTTGATAAAGACAATGGTGAGGTTGGTTTGCTTCTCAATTTAAAATTGCAACATTCATAGTTTTCATAAAATAAAAGTAGACAAAAATTGTCAAGGAGAATATAAAAGATATGTTTTCATTAACACTAAAAAATATTAACAAAGATCCAAGTCCTATTGTCCTATCTACCCCCCTTAGATCATTAAAAATATTTAGTTTAATACATCCTCTCTTAACTCAAAAAGTCACCCCTTCCTAATAGAACTTAAACTCTCCACTTTCGGTAATCATGAAATTATTATTTCTTAGATCATTAAAATAATTTAGTTTAATACATCCTCTCTTAACTCAAAAAGTCACCCCTTCCTAATAGAACTTAAACTCTCTACTTTTGGTAATCATGAAATTATTATTTCTTGCCAAATTTAGTCATTATTAACTACTTATAAACATAGAAAATACAATTGGCTTGCATCTTACTTTTAAGGAATTAGTTTGATTATGCCTCCCAAATATAAGGAGTCAATTTGTATCATTCTCCCCTTTATTTAAAATTTTGAACCTCCTTGTTCAAAGCTTATTTATATGAAAAAAAACTTGAAAAAATTAAAACACTAAGAAACTTAACAACCTAACTATTACTTTTTTTGTGATATAGGATTGCTTTTTATTCTAGGATGCTACTGGACCAAGCATCCATGAAAGAGTTTGAAATATATGGTAAATCCATCCTTCTGACTAGAAGAATCAAACCATAGTCATCCCTTCCACCAAGTTAAATATCTCTTCAAATCATCACATTTTTAATTCTTTTGTTTCTAGCTTCTCGTTGTATGAAAAATCATCTTCTTTTTCCAATTTGTGCTTTTTCTCTTTTCCTAGCTCCATGTGGTCTTAGAGGTCCTCAAATTTATTTTTCTCACTCACATCACCTCCTATTTCACCTACACATTCATCATTGAAACATCAATAAAGTTAAAGGAATAGAAATTTTCATAATTACTTCCTCCTTACTCTCATTAAGACATTTATATGTTCTCTCCATTTCATATTTTGTGGCCTTCCTCTAATGTCCTTAGTGACTGTGCCTTTTTTAATTTTTGTACAAGCATATACTACATATATATTCTTTCCCTCCCCTCTATCATCTTCTCTTCTAACTTATCTTACTAGCACTAATCCCACTACTACTATTGGAACCACCTATACCTCCAACTCCCCCTATTTGTACTAATCCCCTACAATTGTTGGAACCACATCCACACTATAGTTGATGTTAATGTTATGTAAAAACTACCTAAATTTTGGACTCCATATGTATGGAAAATGGTTGACATAGTGCCATTACCTAATTGGGCTTTATTCCTGTACCCACTAGGCCTTATACATAGAAATTATTCCATGATCCACCATATTTCCTTGCTCATTCCATTTCATTTGCACTAGTATGATCCAACCCTCCTTCATATCCACTCATGTCTACACATGTGGTGGGATATCTCACTACAACCTAAACAATCATAGCACCTTATTTGGTCTATAATTATTAATAATATAATATTGTCACCCAATATAGCATGACATTTTTCTGAAGGTCAAGTAGACTCTATCATTTTCTCCATGTACCTACTTGGCCCTCTATGGACTCCATGTAATTTTTTCCACCACTAGATTATAGAAAACCTACCTTTAAAAACTAATCCTATCACATTTCTACAGTAACCACCCTACATAATCCTCTATCCATATGTTATTAGTTCATTTTCTACCCTCATCACTCACACCTCCTCAATGTAGAGGAGGAAATTTTCTACCATTGAGTCTCATGACAAGCAAAGAATTTAGGGAGAAAATGGTCATCAACTACCTCAAGGAACAAAGCTTGGAGAACATAATAATGGCGATAGTTGAAAAAAAAAGAAAGAGTAAGTCACAAAGGTCATCTAGAAAAACTAACAAGCTCTCAAGGGTGATCCCAAAATTTTGGTTTACAATTTCTCGAAGATTATGGTTTTTTGTTGAAATCACATATTTTTAGAAAATATAATGATTTAAGCCTTTAAAAGTTCCATTTGAAGGATTCCAATTGAAGAGGGCTTGGTCAAACCACCTTAGATCAAATCCCCTTAGATACAACCTCACTAGTTTTAAACCATACCTATAACGAAGTCTCCTTTAAACCTATCAAAATGCTAATAAAAAACCACTTTTGATTTACCTTTTAGGGGATCAAATGAATTCATTTAAAATTTATTTTTGTAAATATGTAGTCCTTATTATAAGCTTCCAAAAAAGCATAATTTTAAATAAATTTAATTTTATTATAATACTTATTTTTTATTTCTTGTGAATATAGGTTTTTCATCGAAAATCAAGCTCTATGTTCTGCACGTGGAAAAATAGAAGATTATAAAAAAAATTTAAAAATATCAATGCACTAGTTATTGAAGTCCTTGATCCAACAAAAAAATTCAATTTCAATACATACAAAAAAAGTTGTGTTATACGGTCCGCCTATGTCTGAGTTATAATTGGTTTGACTTCAAAACTTGATTAAGGAATAAATATTCAATAAAAAACTATGAAACCAATTGGAAACACTAGATATTGTAGTTACAAATCTAAATTTGAAAAAAATAGAATTTTATCCTTCATGGAATTTTTTTTATGTGTTATATGGTGAGCGTCACTCCTTAAAAATGGTGTTTACTAAAAAAAACTAGTTTTCGAAGGAGATGGGAAATAAAGTGAAATATGATTCAAATTTCTTAAAAATATATATATTTAGAATCTATAGAAAAATTTTCACAAATCGCTAGTTTGCATCATCTCCAAATTCCTCACGGTTTAGCTGCTATAGGTGTCCAAAAGTGAAGATTTAGAAAGAAAAAATTAGTTTAATGTCCAATTTGGCCAAAAATTGTAATCCAATATTGTGGGATCACTTGAAACCATGGATGAAAATGCAGCCCAAGGATTATAGTGAAGCACATGTGTATCCTAATCACATTCTGGCATCTCATATGAATTGAAATTTGAGAATGTCACCAAAAACAACTTAATGACTACTTCAATTTTGACTACCAAGAACCCTTGAAATGCAAGAAAATAACAAAGTATAAAAAATAAAAATAAAAAGAACTAAATGAAATGTAGATTATAAAATGAAGGAAGAAAAGAAAATAATCACAAAAAACCAAGAAATGAAGCATCCAACAATGAAATTTTTCAAATACCTATGCACAAAATACCAAGAGAGAATGTTGGGGCTATTTAAGGGCTTTCCTCAATAAAACCCCCATTTTGATGTTCCCACTTCCACAAGTAACTAGATAGATAGATAGATAAAAAGAGAAGTAGACAAGATATTAAAATCCATAGAAAATGGATGTGATAGATCCCAAGATGGTCAAAGACAAAAGATAGAGAGATAGATATTACCAGCAAGGCTTGAGGAAGCCAAAGAGAGGAATATAAAAGAAAGGGTTGTGAGAGCCAAGAAATTTGTAGAGAATATTGTGAGAGCTTGAGATTTTTGTAGCAATTTGGAGAGTTGTGCAAGCTTATGAGAAATAGATCTCAAGAGAATAAGAGAATGAGAGAGCAAGAGAGAAAAGACCAAGAGAGAGCAATATAATTGAAAACATAGAGTTAAAGAGAGAAAATGAGGGAAAATAATTTTCTTGAGCTATTGTAGGTTGTCATGATCCATTTCCACTAACCAAGGTAGGCGACATGTGGAAACATGCAAAAAAAAAGATCATTTGAATATTGAAATGTCATGTGACATTAGCATGAAGTGCAGATGTTTGTGCAACATGCTAGTGTCAAGACAAAGCACACTAAAAATAATGGGAAGAATGAAAACACAATGTTTCATGTAAAACTAACATATGGAGGTAGCTACTAAAGAGGGGTCTTGATGATCTTGAGGGGAAAAAGGCTAATCCAAGGGCTGAAATAAGCCTACAAAAATACTAAGGGAGTGGAGAATAAAATAGATACAGAAGTGTAGGTGGAATTTTTACACAATTTTCTACACTACATTTTACCCCCAATTTAGTGGCCTTATGAATCTACATGAAAATGCATGCTAAAGTAAAGCTACTAGAAATAAAATCATGATGCCAAAAGGATACTATAGAGGAAGCAAATAGCTCTTTAAATAAAAGAAGCATGCCCCCAAGGTGAAGACCTACAAAACAAACACATTAAACAAGAAAAGATTTCACATGACAACAAGGATGGAAGATAAAAAGCTACCAAATCATGGGGTTAGAACATATAGACATTTAGAAATACAAACATGAATAGCATATACATGAAGGAACACAACACACAAACTAAAAGGATTTAACTTGAATAAAACTAAAAGAGACCTTAACATGGGAGGTTGTATCAATACTATGCATCATTCCTAAAATAAAAAAATAAAAACATATAGAAGAATTCTTAAACGAAGAGAAGGATGCAACGATTGAGTGATTTAAAGGAAGAATGCATCCAAAAGAAGGGGAAGAAACAAATGCTAGAGAGAAAAATTGGTTCAAGAGCATATACTCAAGAGGAAGAGAAAATATATCTTCGATCTAATATTTACATTTATAAAGTTGAGCCAAGATAGAAAGAGGACATGCGTCTTCTATCCTACAAACATAACTGCAAATTGACCACAAAATTCTAACTGCAAATAAACATGTTGGGAAAAAAAGTGTAAAATAGACATGATAAATTTGATCAAATAATAAGACATCACTGATAAGTATGGCTAGCAAGTTGTGTTATGATAGAGACCATACAACAAGTGAGTAAAGATGGCACTGATAGGTATGGCTGTCAAGTTGTGTTATTCTAGAATCAATATGACAAGTGAATAGTCTTATGAATTCTACAATCTATGTTGTAGAATAGTTACAGAAAAGACAAGTCTAGTTAGGATACCCCAAGCTAGAAGACGACATCATAAAACATCAATATTTTTAAGACATTATTTTGACAAAGAAATGAAGTGATAAGAAAACAATCAGACATGATACCCCCATTTAGAATGATGTGTGCTACAAAGAGAAGCACATTCCATTCTAAGGAGAAGAAAAGATAGAGGGAGTCCTCAAGAGGGATGCGCACCTGTAGAACAAATTACCCCTACCCCTAGCATACAACCAAGGATAATCATACTAGATACTATTGTGTTGGTAGATCAAAGAAAGTTTGATTTTACATAATAGTGGACCACCATGAATGGTACTGAGCAAGGAAAGCTATGAATGCCACATAGTTGGTAGCAACACAATAGAAGGGAGTTGTAACTCACAAGAAAATGCTTATCAAATAGAATGAATACGATAGAGGTAAACCTTGATATCACTTGTCATGCAAAGAAAAGATAGGTGCATCAACGCATGGAAGAGTGACAACACCAAAATCAAGAAGTTGTTGTATTTTCTCCTTCAATGTCTTACATTCACTAGTGGAATGGTTAGGCACTTGATGATATGTACATAAAGAAATTTTTCTTTATCATGCTTATGAAGTTTCTTATGTGTAGGAGGAGGAAGAGTATTTAAGTTAGCCTTGAGAAGCATCAACAAAATATTCTCTTGCTTAGATAAAGGATGTGGAGTAGGAATCAACCCTTTCTCTTGTGAAGAAGAGTTTGAGTTCTCACAAGAAGAGGACACAAGGATAGTAGATAATGGAGGAGGGGATGGAGACAAACAAGAAATATTGTAACCAAAACCCCTTGTTAAAGAGTGAGGTGTCAATTCCAAGGGGGCCTCAACTCCATGTTTCATGAACCCAAGACCATTTGCTTTGTACCCGTTCTTATAAAGGATATTGTTGATGGTGTTTTTATGCACTTCACAACACAGGCAGTGCACAGGTGCACTACCTCTCTTGAAAGACAATCTCTCATAATCGAGTTGCAGAACACTATCCCAAGGTCTCTCGGGTGTCAGGTCATGACAGTGCTAAAATACCTCAGTAGTTTGATGTGATTTGCTGGAATCACAAGGCGGCTTTACAGAAATACAAAGTGTGAGCACAAAGCATGAAGTTGGATCTTGGAAAAGGAGTTTTTTAGCATGAAAGCAGTTATGCGTTGGCTGTAGGTTCAAACAGCAGTCTCAAACTCCATCTGGTTGTTAGATTTAGCTTTATAAGATGCAATGAACCTTGGTATTGTTTAGTTTCTAAAGAAAGTGAAAAAAGAGCAAAGGGGAAGGAAAGTTCCTAAGCCTAAAGCTTGCTGCGAACAGTGATAATGGAGTTCCTGCAATGGACAATTCCTTCAAAACAATATCCCACTTAACCAAGGATTTCACAGTATCATGGAAATTGTGCTATCTTCTAAGGGCTGCAGATTTTTATCCTTCATCCACCACATACATGCATGAACTAAAGATAAGTGTTTGGGCAGCTTTAATCAAGTCAGGCTAACTTTGCACAGCTGTCTACCTTCAGCAAATAGCAAAAAGTATGGACTAAGGGATCATCAACAAAACAGGAATCTTCACAATCAGCCAACAACATTCCTAAAATTATCAAAATAACATGAACAACTAACTAAACAGCAAAGAGATCTAAACTAAACATCTAATATTGGAGAAGTGAATCAATTGACATGAGAGAAAACAAGGAAATGCACCAAGTCAATGCTATTTCTCATAAATTTCAGCAGCATGTCTTTACAACAACTCAACTCTCTCTTTTGCAAATGAGGGGAGTGCTCTATTTATAGTTTTCAAAAAACCAAATGAATGGCCAAGATTCATTTCCATTGTGTGGCCACGATTCATTACAAAATAGGGTTTCACCTACCCCTAATTAGATTTTCAATTAAAAAACATTCTTTGTCCTTTCCCTATTTCGTCATCTAGCGGATGACACTATTTACTTTTTGTCTTGTAGCTAATTGTTGTTTCTTTGGCTGTAGCTACTCTTCTGGGAGGTCCTTCTCCTTGGCTGGGCTGTCTGGTTGCTCCTCGGAGGCTGTGTGCTCTATGTGTTTGAGGATGACAGCCTGGAGCTTATCGATCTCGATGATTTCGCATCTCAACGCCCGGTAGCTCCATTCTTTGGTGTTGTCTTCCAGTCGCTTCCAGTCCTCATCATACTTTGAGCCCTGATATCTGAATAGCTCTGATCTATCGAAGGCACGGGCAGCGAAACTCAGGAAGTCTGTTGTGATATCTCCGGCTATCCCGTCCTTCATCTTTTCCCCAAAGTATGACCTGACCTTTTCTGCATCCAATTGCACCGTGGGCATATCATGGCCCGTTATCAGCTTAAGGTACTCGGCGCATTCAGCTCGGATTTCCTTGATCCATGCAATATCCAGATCCACCCTGCTCTAGATTTGTTCCATCCTCTCCTTCCGGTTGATGAGGTCTCTGCGCCACACGTCCACCAACCAATGATCCTCCTTCTTCAGTTCTAGCTTTTCTTCCCACGTGCTTTCTGACATTTGAAGGATGGCCTCAACCCTTGGGAAGGCGGAGTCGTAGATCGCAGGGAAGCTGGTGCAGAGTTTCTTCGTGCTTTCCAAGGATTGAACCAGGTCCAGGAACTTGTTGGCTATCTGCACAGCCAAGCCGATTCCTATGTTTTCGATGCTCGTAACTCACTGGAACCAATCCTCCATGGTCTTCTCCAAGTTTTTCCTCCTCTCTAGCTTATCTATCTGTTCCTTAGAGAGCAACTCTGGCGCGGCCATCGAGGTAGTGGGGAGGTCGTCTATTGAAGACCACTGCTGGATGTAGTCGGTTAGGGCAGCAACCTGCGCCTTTAGCTCATCTTTAGTGACCTTGTCCTGTTTAATCAGATGCACCACTGTGGCCACAGACTCCTCCAGATGTCCGACCTTCTGCTCCCTAGTTGCTGTCCACAGGTTAATCGTGGAGATATTGTAGCTTACCTCAGCCTGGCCAACAGTTGGCGTTGCTACTTGTGCAGCCCGGGAGCCAGAAGCGTCCATGGTTATCCTGGAACGGACCTTAGGCTTCTTGTCCTTCTTCATTACAGTCAGGGATCGAGCCAAGATGGCTTCCAATCTCAACCTCGGGTCGCTCAGAACAGGAGTAGTCTTTTCGAGCTGCTTTTCAGCCAGTCGGGCATGACAGATTTGTCTTTGGGTGCCTCATGGCTACCTTCACCCTTCTCCGTTAACTGTAAGATCTCTGCCTCTTCCTCCTTTTGAAGCTCTTCCTTTTCCTTGGCAGCATCCTCCTCCTCGTCAGAGTCTTGATAAAACACGAGGCGCTTAACGGGTGCCTTGGTGGTCAATATCTGGGTAGGATCTTGTTCTTTTGCTACCCCCTCTTCTTTCCTTTTCTCAGCAGCCTCGGGTTCGGGGCTCTCCACAACGTGGGTCTCGGCCTTAGGTAGATTGTTTTCAGGCTGCCTCTCTTGTGGCTGTCCTTCTTCATTACGTGGCGACTGTTCTACCTCTTCCCCAACATCTTTTGGCTGCTGAGCCAACTTCTCTTCCTCGTCTTCATCAAAGACCTGAATAATTTCCTTGGCACACGAGCTATCCTCTCCATCCCCACCCTTGGAAAAGCTCGTCTCTTCTTCTTCGTAGGCCACCTTGTCGATGGTTCTGTGCATATATTCGGGTTGCTCATAATAATCATCGGCCTCCTCTTCGATAGGATTCAAAGCCTCTTGTTCCAGCTCCTCCAACTCCTTGGAAATCTGCATTGTGGCCTCCATGGCTAGCGGACCTGTTGGCGGTTGCGAAGGCTGAGCTGTTGCTAGGGCTTGGGCGAGGGCCGCCTGGAGTGCGGGGTCCATTAGGAGTTGCGAGAGCTTGGGGGAAGACTCTGCAGGTGCCGTGTAATAGCCTCGGGCATAGTGGAAAGGGGAACCAGCGATGGTATTGTTGCCAGAGGCAGGGAGGTAATGGGTGACATGGCAGTAGCAGAGGAAGGGGAGGTAGTCATGCTAGAGGAGGAGTCAACATTGATAATTGACCCAGCCGGGGGCGAAGGGGCGAGATGGACAGAGATGTCCACTACCGGTGGAGATGATGCAACCATAGTTTGAGAAGCGGGCAGTGCACCAGTTGGGGGAGGAAGGAGCAAGGGGGGTTGCACCTCTGTTGTGATCACTGTTCTCTTGAGCTTCTTGGGAGATGAGCCTCCTGTGTCCTTCATTGCTTGCTCTGTGGGGTCCGCAGACTGTGCTGTTTCTGCTTATTTTCTCTTCTGGGACCTGGTGACGGGGGGAGACTTGGAAGTCTCACCAGCTAATGTAGAGGCAGCAACGTCCTCCGTGGCACCTGGCCCGCTCTTGAGCGCTTCATATGTTAGAGCCACCCCCTGTCGCTTCAGTCGATCAACCCGCCCGTCGACCCACTCCCTAGTGCGAGCTATGATAGGTTGGGTGATGGTATCCAGGTCCTCGACCTCTTGTTCGTCCCAGTCGATGGAGGGGATTGCCAGGTTGGCAACCACAGAGTACCTCAGGTGCAAAAGGGCGGACTCATCCTCTTCAAGTTGGTCCGGTACCGGAAAAAGTTGTACTCTCCTTAAAAACTGCACTGTCATTCGCATGTAGTGTCTCTAGCGGACCTCCTTATCATCTTTACAATCCGCCCAGAAATCTTCAACATGGTACTTGTGGGCGTATGCCGGCCCTAGCGCCTTCCTGATATGGCCATGTGGGTCCATCCGTGGGCGAGCCGTCTACCATTCAAAGTTATATTCTTTGAGTTCCTTTTCTGAGTTGCCTACGCATTGAGATGTTTGCAGTCGATAGAGGCCCTGGCCGAGGGTCATGGGATAGGGGATCCCTGCTACGTGTTTTTGGCCGAAGACCGTCTGAATATGTTGGAGCTGCCAAGAAAGCTCCAGGAGAATGATCCTATCGTTCGGGTATCTCAGCAATTTGTTCGGCCGTTCCGTGAATCCCTGGGCACAGATGTAAGTGAACTTGGGGAATTGAATGTATAAGAAGGCATACTCCTTCAGGATTGCCCTGGCGCTGTGGGATACCCTTCTCTCGAAGTCCCCGGCCACCAATCTGATAATGTGGCCTATGAAGGCATCATTGTTCCGGCAGTACTCCTTCTTGAAGTAGCGGTATTGTAGCTGAGCGTACCGGTCAAAAGGCTTGAGCCCTCGTTTGTGATCCCCATCCAGCGCCGTGAAGAGTCCACTATACTGTCTCCGACCTTCCAAGGAGTACACCAGGTACGAGGTCATGTAGAACTTGTTGCTTTTCTTGACATTCACGAACTGCTCGTGGAAGCAGTTTCTGATAATACTCCCCAGTCGAACGAGCTCTTGGTTTTCACGTCCTCGTTTCCTCGTATGATTTGCTCAATATAGTAAGCCATCCACTCCTGGAAGTAGGCGGCTGCTGGGAGGCCCATGACCCTGCTTAGCATGGTTACCAAGTCATGATAGTCTTCTTGAAAATTGCTGCGGAACAGCTCTTGGGGAACCTTTGCAGCGCTGCCCCGTCTCTTTTTTAGCCAGTAAATATTAATTGACTTCTTGCAGCCCAATGGATTGGCATCCCATGCCGCCTGACACTGCTCTAAAGTGGGGATCTGCATGTGCGGGAAAGTGGGAATGTGGAACGTTTTTGTGATTCCTGTCGGGGACATGTCGGCCAGGATATTCCCCTCCTTGTCCACGATTGTTCTGGTATCTATTTGGTAGGCTTCTCGGCAAGCCATTACCAGTTCAGGTGCTATCAGAGAGGGAGGGAAGCCGGCAGCTTTGGCAATCCCACTTTGGCGTATCAACCGGGCATTCTTTGTTTTAGGGTCCACTTTGACCCTCTGGGTGAACTCATATATGTCCACCTGGCCGATATTGGTATCCGAGATCTCTTTCCAGTCAGTTGAGACCTTTGACTGGAGCGGTTCCCCCTGAAATTGAGACTTCATTTGGTCCTTATCGTCCTTTCCATGAGCGGCCCTCCCAGACTTCTTACCCTTGTCCTTTTCGGTAGAGGCCCCTGAAGTTCCTGTGGCCGATTCCATATATCCTACAAGTAAAGGGCGAAGTCAGCACAACAAAACACCGAAAACGTTAATGTTAGTCTGCATTAAGAGCATATCATCTAAATAATCATTCAAATACATCGTAAATTTAATCCTTAGATGATATCGATTTCATTTTAGAGCAATTGAGCAATCTGGGCCCGGAGGGCCGGACTTCCCTGGCAGGAATGCTGTTAGGAAGGGAAAACACGAGCGAAAGCTCCCGAGGACACCCGTTGGCCAAATTTTGATGTTTTAAGGGGTCCATGATGGAGAACGACATGATTTAGGATGTGGGTCGAAGTTAGATTTTCAATTTGGATTGATTTGGGTGGATTTGAGGAGCTCCGGAGGTTTCAGTTCTGAAGGCAGTCAGGCGAAAGAAGCCGGCGACGGCGGACATCAGGCGGAAGTCCGGCGACGAAAGCCCGGCAGTTAGAACCTGGGAAGCAAAAAGACGGCTGTCATCGGGTTTGGTTTTACATTTTTAGACCGGACGGCATTCGGATCACCGGGACTCGGAGGCCGGGAGGACGATTCGCGAAGGCCGTCGCATGTTATTAGATCATTTTGAACAGCGGCAGCGAGGAGGAACCGGAGCCCGGAGGGCGGGGAGCCGACGGAGGTTCGGCGCCAATGGACTTTGCAATGTGGCCTAGCGATGACGGCGAGGAGGAAACCGGGCTCCGGTCCACGGGAGGACGCAAGGGGACGGCCGCCAGGAGGCTATGACAACCCACAAGCGAAGGCGGTGGCGAAGGATGGGCCGGGGCCCGGCGAAGGTTAAACAACCCCCAAACGGCCAAGGAAAGGACGGGACCCGGAGGGCGGGAGGCGGACAGAATTTCGCTGCCAAGGTCAGATTTTATGCAGCAAAACGCGAAGGGCATTCCGGGGACGGAATCCCGATGACCCGGGCCCGGCTAGGGAGGTAGCCGCCAGCATGCAACTATACGCGAAATGAAGCGGCGAAGGAGGGGACTGGGCCCGAGGGGGCCGGTCGCCCTGCGTGAAGAACAGCCGCGCAATGGGCGAGTTCTAGATCGACACGGGGGTCAATGCAATGGGTTTAGCGGATTTCTAAAACGTGGGTTTGGAGCGTGATTGGAGGTTGTTCAATTTTATGACATTTAATTCATTGGTCTTTTTAACCAAATCCTCAAAAGGATCGAAAACAGCAGGAGGGCGAACGAGGATGGCCTACCTGCAACTCGCTAAGTGGGTAGGTGATGGGATCCACTGGTGGAGTCAAGGGAGCGAGGTTGATGCCGATGATCGCGTTGATGCAGACTGCAGTGGGCTCCAATTCAACCGCTGCTCCAATTTGCTCGAATTTGCCAAGTGAAAAAGACATTGGGGACCACTGTTTATATACCCCTCGTCATTAATGCGTGCATTAAATGCCTCATACGATCGCGCCAAAAGTCAGTTGGTCGGCGGCGGCGACGAGGGTTTCGGGATCCGGCAAAGCGGGAAGCCGCGAAATGACGCCCTCCGCGAAACTTTGCGGAGACTTGGCGGCGGCGGAGAAAGGGTGACCGGGGCCGGAGGGCGAAATATGAGCTTACCGCCGATGAGATTTCTTTACCAAGCGGTAATGGCATAAGAACCGAGACAGTGACGGCCAGAGTCGCCGCCCGAGAACTGGTTACAAAGCGGAGAAATGAAAAGCGCTGAGTGCGAAAGAGGAAAGCCCGGCCGTGAAGATCGTCATGGACGGCGATCAGGCAAAGTCGAATGATTTCAGCGCCGGGGCCAGGAAGCAGCGAGACGGTGAAATCAAAAGACCACAAATAACTCCGTAGGCTGAAGCCGGAGCCTCGGAGAAGTGGAAAAACTATGAAATAGCCCGTGAATGAAAAGAGGAAACCGATAAAGGAACCGAGCCAGACCGAGGGCAGAGACTCGCCCAGCGAAAGGCCCAAGGAACCCACGAGGCCCTAGAGGGCAGCAAAAAACCATAAGGGAAACCACGGTCAATTTTAGGATGAAACTTTAGGGTAATATCGACCATGCAAAACATCAAAAAAAAGGGGCATGCAAAACGAGGCGGCCCCGACAGACCCGACAAGGTGAAAGAAAAGAGGGTCCTTGTTCCGAACGAGGCGTGTGTGCTGAGGGCACAACAAATGGCGAATCCACTAGAGAATGCTCCAGAGCGTTCTAGGGATAAATATTCATTTAGGACCCAGAATCTCTGGTTTCGCAAATCAGAAATAGCTTCCAAGGATGAATTCGGGAGAATGAGATCCTTAATTGGGTCAGCTTACATGACATCTCGAAAGTGTGTGTGAAGTGAGTTCATTCATTTCCTAGGGATAGTAACCAGGGTTATTACTTTAACCAAGTGAGCTACGTAAGTTGCCTAACACCAAAAGTAACCTGGACATTGCCCCGCTGCCAGTCAGGCGTCCATAGCCCCGGCAGAGTTGTCGCTACAATCTCATGGATATTGCTCTACTGCCGGTGAGGCATCCATAGCCCCGGTAGAGTTATCCGAACGCCCATATGGTCATTTATTTTTCTTTTTTAGAGTTTCTTTTCTCTCTTTTTGCTTTGATATTTTATTTCTCTTTTACCATTTAGCTCGACCGGGTAAGCAGTGAAGCCTACAATGGGTTTGAGACTGCAGTGGTCACTAGAGTAGACTTAAGATTTTTCACTCACTTGGGTGCCGTGACAACCATAGCACGATCCTTCAGAATTTATTATTTATGTGATTTGTGCGAGATCCGAGATGTGGATAAGAAGATCCGGCGAAGGGTCAAGTTCTGAGCAGAATTCAGACAGGGAAATCATTCGCAGACAGTTCTGCAAAAACTAATGGTCTAGAGTGAATGTTTAGCCACAGAACACAAAGAATGGACAACAAAGTGAACCACTTGTCAGGCAAGCACGACCACCACAAAGGAGTGGGAAACCTCTTTCGAAACAAAACTGCTGGGAGGGAGAAAGCAAAAAAGCGACACGAACAAAACGCAGACAAGCAAGAAAGCAACTACTCTAACCTATGCATAGGTATTTACAGCAAAGAGCTCGAAGGAGCTCAAGCCTGGAAGTAATGCTTCAGGTGCTGCCCGTTGACTAGCAACGGGACATTTTCACCGGTTAAGTTCTTTAAGCGGAAGACATTATCTCCCAAAATCTTGGCTATCTGAAAGGGGCCAAGCCAGAGCTTGTCGAATTTATTGTGTCCCCCTTTCTTTTCATGGGCCTTGTCCCAATATAAGACCAAGTCTGCGATCCTAAAGGCCTTGATTTTGGCTCGGCGGTCGAACCATCTCTTCACTACGCCCTGATGTTTGGCAAAATTTTCTATTGCGCGGTTTCGAACTTCTTCTAGATGTAAAAGTTCAGCTAAACGAGCCTCCCTACGATCTCTTCCTTCATAAAAGTCGTTGATGAACTGAAGAGTAGGAATTTTCAGGTGGATGGGGAATATTGGCTCAAGACCATAGACAAGGTGGAACGGGGAATCACCAAGGGTGGCCTTATGGCGAGTGCGATCAGCCCAAAGGGCAAAACGGAGCTGGGTATGCCAGTCCTTGGGGTTCCTATCTAATAGCTTTTTGATCACGGTAATCAAATTCTTATTTGTGGACTCGGCAAGACCATTGCCCTAAGGGTAATAATTAGATAAGAATTTGAGGGCAATCCCATAGTCAAACGCCCAGTTGGAAAATTTCAATGAGGCGAAGGCAGGTCCATTATCACATACCAAAGCATACGGACAACCAAAGCGATTTAAAATGAAACTTTCTAAGAAATCAGTAACTACTTCAGTTGTACAATGCTTACAAACTATTGCTTCCG
Source organism: Sequoia sempervirens (assembly GCA_007258455.2). NCBI lineage: Eukaryota > Viridiplantae > Streptophyta > Pinopsida > Cupressales > Cupressaceae > Sequoia > Sequoia sempervirens. Next base: position 129,311,119 of record VDFB02379711.1, read on the forward strand.
TCCATCTAGTACAATAATCAGTAGCGGTTAGAATGTACCTGTGTCCCGCCGATGATGGAGGGCTTACCGGACCTATGAAGTCGAGACCCCATTGTGCAAAATGCCTTATCTCCAGCACGGGCTGCAGTGGGGCAGCAACATTCCTCTCCCTGGTGGCAGCGGTCTGGCACGTATGACATGAACGAATATGGCAATGGGCATCCTTAAATACGGTTGGCGAATAGTACCCTGCCCTTAATATCTGATGTGCCGTAGAAGAACCCGAGCCATGGCTCGTACCAAACTTGTTGTGAAACTCCCTCAGAATGCGTTCTGCTTCCTCCTTGCCGAGGCATCTTAAATAAACTCCCTCATGATTCTTCTTATAAAGAATGGAACCCTGTAACATATAACCGTTGCTTTTCAATCTGAGGGCCCTCTTCTGGACTCCTTGCAGATGTGGCAGACACTTGTGATTGAGCAGATAACAAATGACATCTTGGTACGATTCTCCCGGGGAGACGTCTTCAAGCTGATATTGTTGTACCGTGAGTTCAGGTCCGGCCTCTGATGCCGTTTCGGCCATTGTACGGGTGAGTGTTTGCCCCCTTACCAATTTCATTGGTTGGATCTCCATATCATATTCTTGGAGCAGGGTGACCCACTTAGCCCTCCGGTCGCCCAACTCATTTTGCATGAGAAGCATTTTGACTGCTGGGTCGGGGACGATTGCGAACACCTTGTTGCGTAGAATGTAGTGTCTAAATTTCTTTACTCCCCTAACGAGAGCATACGCCTGCTTTTCTATGTTGTGGTAACACAATTCAACATCTTTGAGGGGTGCACTCATGAAGGTGATCAGATGCTCATTTCCTTCGTCATCCTTTTGGGTCAACATACTAGCACAAGAATGCTCTGAAGAAAATGAGTAGATATAGAACAGCTTCAGATAATCTAGACTGACTAACACAGGTGCCTCAGCAATGACCCGCTTGATTTCCTCAAAGGATTGTTTGGTCTCTGGCATCCATTCAACTTTAGCGTCCTACTTGAGCATGGCATTGAGAGGTTTGACGATCTCCGCGAAACCCGTGATAAATTTTTGGACAAAGTTGATCTTTCTGAGGAAAGACTTTAATTCCTTCTTGCTGCCTGGGGGCTGAATCTTGAGTAACGACTCAATGCGTTCAGGATCAATGGAAATTCCTTGCTCTGAGATGATGTGCCCGAGTAGTCTGCCTTCGGTCACCCCAAAAATGCACTTCTTGGGGTTGAGAGAAACCCCAAATTCCCGGCATCTCTGAAATACTTTGCATAGGTCAGAGACATGATCACCTTGCTTCTTGGAGAATACAGTCAAATCATCCATATAGATGATTATACATTTGCCAATCAGGTCGTTGAAAGCGATATCCATGGCGCGTTGGAAAGTGGCGCCGGCGTTGATGAGCCCGAACGACATTCTTCTATATGCAAATGTCCCCCACTTAGTGGTGAACGCAGTCTTGTGACGATCCTCGTATTGTACCATTACTTGATTATACCCGGAGTATCCGTCGAAGAACGACATCATCTGGGAGCCGTTGACGATTTGTAGCACTTCATCCAGTGAAGGCACCGGATAGTTGTCCTTTTTTGAGGCGCGATTGAGATTGCAAAAATCCACGCACAATCTGATCTCTCCATTCTTTTTCCTGACCGTGACCAAATTAGCCACCCACGTAGAGTGCCTAACAGGAAAGATGATTCTTGCTGAAAGTAATTTCTGTACCTCCTTGTAAACGACAGGTTCCAACAAGGCATTAATAGGGCGCTGCCGCTGGCGGAACGGTCTTACTTCCGTCTTCAGAGGGATGGTGTGCATGATGACAGAGGTGTCGTATGTTTTCAAGTTTTTGTAACTCCATGCCACCACGTCAGGATATCTTTTCAATGCATTTGGGATTCCCTTCTTTTCCTCGGGCATACATACCTTCCCAATAAAAATTTTCTTGGTATCCTTGGCCGTTCCTAGGTTGTGAGCGTTGCACTGGCTGCTTATAGCCTCCTTTTTTGTTTGCCGATCCTGATCCCTGATCTGATCCAGGTCGAATACACGCTCCAGCTGAACCATACCTTTGGGGATCGTGTTGGTTTTCAGATTGATAACCCCCTCTATGTCTAATTCAGCCTCCTTTGGATCAGCTTCATCAATTATTTGGGCAGCGAAGACGTCAGAACTTGTGATGAACTGGAGGATATGCTTATCATCATTGAAGACCTGTAGGTGGGTAACATTGTCCGGGACTGATGGCGTAGATGTTAGCTCAACAGTGAACTTCTTGAGCCCAGACAACGAGAGGGGCTGTAACGTGCTAGTTGCTTGAGCCAAGGCATCAGCTGTGCGATTCTGAGCACGAGGGATCAATTGTATGTTGACCGCATCTAGGCCCTCTAGGAGATCCCACACCCTGTGTCTATAGTTAGTGAGTCTCTGGTCATGACAGGAGTACAATTTCCTAACCTGCTTAACCACAAGTGCGGAATCCCCAAAGATTTGCAGTACTTTCACATTTTTCCTCAATGCCATAAGAAGGCCAAGGACTAAGGCCTCATATTCTGCTACGTTATTGGTGCAATAAAACTGCAATCGATGGGCAGCGAGAAATGTCTTACCCGTTGGACTGATGAGTTCGATCCCTGCTCCGGCTCCTTGTCTGGACTTCGATCCATCGAATCAGAGCGTCCAGCATTCAGAGGATTCCTTATCTTCGGGTCTGACTGAGCCTTCATTCTCTTTTGGCTGGACAGCGGGCCTTGTGATCTTAGGAAGGTTTTTTGGGTCGAGGCAATGATCAGCAGGTGGTTCTGGTGTTTTGTTTGGTGTTTC
>VDFB02379711.1:129314066-129386919 GCA_007258455.2 Sequoia sempervirens
ATATCGTGATGCTTAGAAAATTCTTATCTGATCCTATGGGATTATATTGGGCCGCTTAGGAATAACTTATCTCTATTTTTTTTTTATCTCAGAGTGGTTTTTCTGTGGTTTCCTATTTTCAGTTGATGGAAAAAGTGTGAAATGCAAGTAGTGGAAAGTTGCAAAATGGTGCAACTTTTGTTCTGCAACTCGTGTGACCAAAAAAATTGTTCCAATGCATCTGAATAGGTATTTTTATGCTAGGAATGGTCCTATTTCACACCCAAACATACAGAATCGCTATGAGCTACATTCAACCGGATCAATCCCTTTAGGGTCCAAAGTGCAAAATGGCTGTAAACTTCAACATGCTATTACTCGGATACCATGATGCTTAAAAAAATCTCATATTATCCTATGAGATCATGTTGGGATCATGTACAATAAAGTCTCTCGATTTTCATTATCTTAGAGTAGTTTTCTTGAAGTGTCCAGTTTTCAGTTGATGGAAAAAGTGTCAAATGCAAGTAGTATAAAGTTGCAAAGTGGTGCAACTTTCATTTTGCAACTCGTTTGACCAAATAGACTATTCTAATGCATCTAAATGGGTATTTTTATGCTAGGTATGGTCTTCTTTCACACCCAAACACATGGAATCACTCTGAGCTACGATCAACCGGATTGATCCCTTAAGGGTCTGAAGTGCAAAATGGCTGCAAACTTCAACATATTGTTACTCGGATACCATGATGATTAGAAGCTTCTCGTCTAATCCTATGAGATCGTGTTGGGCCCCTCTGCAATAACATTTCTTGGGTTTTGTTATCTCAGAGTGGTTTTCCTGTGGTGTCCAGTTTTTAGTTGATGGAAAAAGTGTGAAATGTAAGTAGTGGAAAGTTGCGAAGTGGTGTAACTTTCATTCTGCAACTTGTGTGACCAAACAGACTATTCCAACATGTCCAAATAGGTATTTTTACGCTAGGAATGGTCCTCTTTCACACCCAAACACCCGAAATCGCTCCGAGCTACATTCAACTGAATCAATCCCTTAAGGGTTTGAGTGTAATATGTTGAAAGAGACCATTCCACCTATTGTTTAGGCTATGTCTCAGTGATATGCGCTTGATGTAAGTACGATAGGGAGTAGGAATAAGAAAATAGCATTGGTAAAGGCATTGGAAGAGATTACTAATGCTTCCCCCTATTGTGAAGATTATGTATCCTTTGCTTAATTGAGTTGTTCCAATCAAAGGATTAAATATATTGGAATCTTTTTATCAATCATTTCATGGAATACGAATTGAAAATGTGTTTTTTCCTTCTAGATAAAGTTTTTTGCCATCAATCAATTAATTTATTCAAGACAAACCATGAAGGACAACAATGATCAATAGTAGGGAAAACCAATTAATAAGTATACAGGTGAATAAGTCAAGCATGTACATGTGAATAAGGGAAGCACAAGTAGTCACAAACACGTATGCCTTGAAGTATACACACGAATACATAGTATACACAACTTAATACAAAGTATATGCACGAATAAAAGGTATACACATGAAAATGCATAATTCGCAAAGTATAGATTGGAACACACGTAAGTCACAAAGTATACACGTAGGTTGTAAAGTATACACTTGAATACACATAACTCATATTTATTGAACCATGAATTTATAACATGCAAATATGGACACCATTGATAAAAAAAGGTTTGTATTAACCAAATAGCCATGTACGTGTACATCAATATATGTCGATATAAGTATAAAATATAGGTACAAAATAGCCATATGGGCTTCAAGAATGCCATATAGGCATACAATGTCAAATATATCCAATACAAAATATGTACAAAATTGCCATGTAGGCATACAACAAAGGGCTTTGGAATCAAAATTCATTGCTCTCCAGGCTCTCGAAATAAACTCTTTCCCTTTGTTTGTCAATGAAATGGTGATAGGTCTATCACTCATTTGTGTTGCACTCGAGGAGTGCTCCTACTGCTCCTCCTAGTACAATTAAGTTACTGGTGAAGTTTTAATTGTTACAATAAGAAGTAAATACATTAATATATAGAAATTACATTATAAAAAATTATATATTTAAAAAAAATCACTTACAGCCATCTCACGATCACTCCCCATGAGGGAAATATTCGCACGCCGATGCTGAGGTGTGCTCAAGCCTTGTATAAACCATCCAATAGAAATTAAACTATGAATCAATACTAGTTTGATTTTTCACTAGAACTAACATCTATAATAACGAATGTAAATTGAAATTTAATAATTTGCCTCATGCCTCCTCTGTCAAAGCCATCAAGGATTGTATAGTGAATGAAACATCGATATCCATTGCCCTCATAACATTTGGAGGTGTTTCCACAACCAACATCTGAAAATAAAACAACAAATTATTCAATCACAAAAAAGTTACAATAGTGATCCGTGCATCATGACTTATAATGTATGAGATCTAATGAAATTTTTTTTGAGTACCTATCAAGCTATATATTTATGATTATTATGCTTACTATTTTCCCTATCCATATCTTGTTCAAAAGGACATGTTTTTAGGCTTTTACCCATGGCAGGAAGCCAATGAACCATTCATTAAATGCTTTTGTATACATGTACGATAACTGTGGTGGCATAGAGAAGGCAATGAACTATTTGAAAAATTCCTCAAAAGAAATGGGGTCTTGTGGTGATGGAATGCCATTACAAACAAATGCATGTCATGGCATTCCATCACCATAAGACTGCATTTCTTTCATGCATTTTTTCAAAAATTTCATTGCCATCTCAATGGTATTATTGCTTAATATTATGATTTGATAGATATTTTTCCAAGCATCCATAGTTTGTTGGAAAGCACTTATTTTAGGATTTTAGCCATAGCAGCAAGGAAGTGAGTAGTTTGATAAAATGCTTTGGTGCACATGTATGACAAATGTGGTATCATAGAAAAGGTGGTTGGCAGTTTGAAGAAATGCCTCAAAGAAATGTGGTCTCATGGTGATGGAATGGAATTCCATCACCATGAGATTGTGTTTCTTCAAGGCATATTTTCAAACTACTAAATGCCTTTTCTATGCTATTGCTTACTATTATGGTTTCATACATTTTTTCCAAGCATCCATAGTTTGTCATGCAAGTGCACCTTTGCAAGCACATGCCTCCATGTGAAGTAATTGCATCACTGTTTATGTTGACTTTCTAAACAACTATATATTGCAGTTTAAATTTTTTCATCTATCAACATCTATTAAGCACAATTCATTAGTTAAACTCTTTATTCTATTACCTCAATGAAGGTTTGAGTAAATCCAGTGGCACTGGGAGGTGTCCCCTCAAAACCTCCAATATTACCCTATCCAACATCCAAAATCACATATTAAAATACCATTCATAAAACAATGCTATTAACATGTAATAAATTTATAATTGTCTACTAGTTACATACCCCACCGATAGGTGTACTGCAGAAAAAAGTAGGTGGAGGGCCAACGTATCCAGTCTCAACACTATGACTCTGCAATTTTATTAAAATCATAAAAGTAAATTAGTTAATCTTGCATTTCAAAATCAAAATTTAATAAATTAAATTCAATGAACATGCTAAATTTTACCTGAGTACCAATGCCATACACATCATGCAAAATGTCAGCCACCCTCTCCATGTCTGTAGTTGCATATAGATCCTGCATAGTAGCCTCCTGAGTGCTAGTGGGGTCATATGAACAAGTCACCCTGAAAGATTGACACACATGGGTTCAAAGGCCACCACTCAAAGAATCCCATAGATGGTGTTGTAGAATAGGGATACTATGATGGATGACACTTTGGGTCAAAGTGCTAATCACCTGCAATGTCTCTACATCGACACTCTCCTTCATGATGGCAGGCATAACAATGTGCTCATGGTGTAGCCTAGCAAGAGCTCGTCTCCCTTGCCGTGTAGGATCCGGCTGTGCACCGGGCCTATCCTGAGCCAACTCCCCACCTCTCCCTTGGAAGTCTCTCATATCAAAATAATTTGGAATTTTGTTCAATATGAACTCACTGTATAGTTTCCTAAGAAAATACAAGGGGACTTCATAATTGTTGCCCGGTCGGTCATCAAAGACCATGTACCACCTATCATAAAAATGGTTCCTAATCTCTTGGTGGTGACACCAATGAATAGGAAACCTCTTCACATTGAGGCTAAGATTTTGATTTGTGTGTGGGCCAATGAATAATAAGCACAAATTACCTTTTGTAATTTTTAAATCCTTTACTTGTTTATATGATAGTTTATCTACATAATATGCCCTAGCCGCCTACCTCCTATCTTGCCATCCAATTATTTGTTTGCTAATTGAATCTACATTTTTTAACATATCTTTCAATGAATTTGTGAGGGTCATTCTTTCTATGGTTGAACCATTTGGATCACTCAACCTACTAATAAAATTCTTAATTTGTTTTTGTTGTTCTTAATATCACTCATTAAATTTTATTGAGTGCTAGGAGAGTATTGAGTCATTGGTGGAGGTTGTTGTTGAGGTTGATTTTCTTGTTGAGGATTTTTTTCTTTAGGATTTGGTTGCTCTTCTTGTTGAGGATTTTGAGGGTTTTTGGGTTCATTTGCATCTCCTCAAATTCAAAAAAAAATACATCAAATATAACCTAAAACTAAGAAATTCAAAAAAAATAGCAAACAATACTTACCTCTCCCACCTAGAATGTGAGCGCGAAAGTTGGGGGTTTTGGCCGCAGGTAGAAGAAAAAAATAGTCGAAGTGAAAATGAAGACTTTCACTTTTTTTTTTCTTTTAATGTGCAATAACACGAGCACATTATAATGCGCTTGTGCTATGAGTTTACAAACTTTCTTGAGAAAGTGGCCACAAAATTGCTACCCAACTTCATGCACCCGCCCATTAATTTTGTTATTTTGTTCATTTTAGACTTCACAAGCATTGTGAGACCTATTACGATGATGCTTAAAAATAAGTTAATGTTCAAATCAACCCCTGAAGGCAAGACAACTTTCCAATGAATAAAGGAAACCATCTTTGTAGCCCTGGTGTTAGCTAACCTAGACTTCTCCAAGGATTTCTTGCTCTGTGTCTACAACAACCAACATAGCATAGCTTCTATACTAACTCAGAAAGACGAAGACAATCGTAGAGAGCATTCGATTGCATTCCACTCTAGGACTCTCAAAGGATATGAGGCTAGGTACAACTTTGTTGAGAAACAAGATTTTTCTATTGTTAAAAGCCTAAAGAAATTTTGGCACATGGAATCATCCAACATAATCACCATTATCATCACCCATTGTAGTGTTCAAGAGCATATCACTAAGGGATAAATAACTAAAAAGAGGGCCAACTGGATCACCAAGATCCTAGAATATGATGTACATATTAGACTAACCAAGTTGGTTCAAGGAAGAGCTCTTTGCGAATACCTTGCGCAAGAATTAAGCTCCTCGGTGGAGGAAGAGACTAATCAAGTTTTCACAAACTAGTTTGAGTCTAATGAGTCTTAGGTGACTAATTAAACACAATATATGCAAAAAGGGCAGTACCCAATCAATATAATACCTCACAAAAAATGATACTAAAGACTGTAAGGCACAAAGTATATACTAATTGAGGGTATTTTGTTCTAAATAAATTATGATGGTGTACTGCTTTGATGCTTGGACAAGCCACAGGTGGAAACAATTTTTAAAGAATTGCATAGTAGTCCTAAGGGTGGAAATTTCTCCACCAACACTACTTCTTTGAAGATAATGTGGGTAGGATATTACTAGCATTCACTCTTTTTTGAGGTGCGCCATTTGGTGTGAATATGTACTTAGTGCCAATATTTTGTTGGCAAGTGGAAGAATTACACCATGCTCCTAAGCCTGATTATAACTAAAGAACCCTTTTCCCAATAGGGTTTGGATTTTTTTGAGATTATAAATCCTATTTCTAGCATGGGACATAAGTGGATACTTACAACAACTGACTATTTCAGAAGATGGAAGAGGCCATTGCTCTAAAAAATGCTACATAAATTGAAATTTTCAATTTTCTTGAGTTGGTAGCAAGGTTTGGTTTGCCAAAAACCATCATATTTGATAATGCGTGAGATTTTGTGGGTTTTGGGATGTCATATTTTGGTCTCAAGCATGGGGTCTAGATCAAGAATTCATCGAATTACTACCCAAAAGGAAATGGGCTAGCAAAATTGACCAACAAAAACCTAATTAGGTTAATCATGCGCATCAGGACAAAAAGACAAAGGGAGTGACACAAGCACCTGAGAGCCACTTTATGGGCTAACAAAATTATGCCTAAACAAATCTTGAAGGCCTCTCCTTATGAGCTATTATATGGAAAGGAGGTGGTTTTACCTATTTCTATAGAAATTCTAGCATTATACTATTAAAGGTTTTGGAAGTCGAACAAAGTAGTGGAATGGAAGTAAGGTTCACTGAAAGCCTAAACCTTAAAGAAAAAAGGGAAAAGGCCTATGAAGCTATGATTGGTTTTCAGCAGATAGTCAAACAATGGTTTGAAAAAAAGGTCTCTGACCAAGATTTTTGGGAAGGGAGCCTAGTGCTAAGGTACGATTAGCGCACTACAAATCCAGAGGAACACACAAAATTTGAAGCCCTATGGAAGGGTTCCTTCTGCATTCGCATGTGCAAGGAAAAAAATGGGTATGAGCTAGAAGACATGGATTACAATGTTTTGAATATACCAATAAATGGTATTCATCTAAAGTTGTTCCATTAAAGTGAGTAAGTTCTTTTAAAAAAATTCTTAGTTATGTACCATATGTACATATTTTGTAAAATATGATTATTTTTGTGAATAAAGCCAATAATAACACAGGAAAAAGAAGAAGCTCATATTATATATTATGGACACGAAAAAATTATCCTTTTTTGCATGCTTGATATGGGAATAATTGATGACAAATTGGATTTAATGAGGCCTTGATTTGGTGTTGTGAGGTGTTTTACATGTCCACATTAGGTCTTAGAACCTTGCAAAATGAATAAAATGCATTTATTGATGTCTTGTAAAGGTGTTGTGAAGTGTTGTAAATGACTTTCACACTTTTCTAGACTCTTATTAAGCATCTAAGACTGATGGACTCATTTTCCCCTTAATTCAATGTTATAAAATACATTTAAATGGATTATCACACTAATCTAGAAGGCTTGTAAATAAAACCTGACTCTAATGTGTCCTACACATTCACATTGGATGTTGTGCCTTTCTAAGCTATGTGGACCTCATTTTAATGATGTAAAGTGTATTTAATCACACTTTCACATTGAATTTTGTGTCCCAAGCCCTAATTACCCTTTAAATCACCATTAATCAGCCCTATGGCCCCATATTTTGTATCCCGAAGCATAATTTGATGAAATAACAAACTAAGTCACCATATAAACCTGATTTCCTTACTTCCAAACATTCCAACTAGTAGAATGGCCCATGTGGGACCCATTCACCATTAGGGGTGAATTAGTCCCATCCAGGTGGGACCCATTCACGCTTGATGGCGAATGAGTCCCATTTGAACCATTTTGGGGTTTAAGCGGGAAAAAATAGGTTTTAATTTTAATTTTTCTGCATGTCAGCCTTAGGGATCAAATTAATAGGAAAATAAGATGAATTTCCTATAAATACAAGCCTCTAAACCCTAATTTAGGACTCATCATGTCCTCAAGTCAAGCAAGCTAGGGTTTTATCATTTCAAGTCATCAAGATAACATTTTTTAGAAATTTAAGGGAAAATTCTTCATCTTTTGCTATAGAAAATCAAGATCAATCATCATGGAAAGGTATTAACTCCATTGTTGCATGATTCTTTACATTATTTCTCCATTTTGGTTTAATTACTTATAAGGAGTTCAACCAAGGCAAACCCCCATTCCCTAACATCCAACATTTCTCTCTCTTCTTGTGTGTTTGCAGATTTAGGCATCTTAAAGCCTTGTAAATCATTAAAGAATAAGTTACAAAGTTTTTGAAGACATCTCCTTGTTGACAAAGGAAAAATATCCACTAAAAGTCACCTACAGTACCAAAAATTAGACATTTAGAGGCACACACTTGTCAAGAACTAAAGTGTAGACTGAGGGATTCTATTTTTACATTTAGATTTTTAGAAATTCAAAAATGGAATCATTCACCATTAGTGGTGAATGCATCCCTCTACTAGGCTTGAAAAGAGTTTAATGCAATTTTGGATTCCCATTTGTTTGAAACAATCTCTGAAACAGTTTCCTAGATATGGGACTAATTCACCTAGAATGGAGAATGAGTCCTAGCAGGCCAAATTTATAGCATCAACAACATTTCAGAAGTCATTTCTAGTATCTAACATGTTCTCAGGTGCACCTCTTCAGTTTCATTCATTTCTATTAAAATTTACTTTCATTTCTAGGTCCTTTCACATATCACAATTTATTTTCAAACAATATTGCATTTCTTAGTTTTGTATGCATAATCAATTCCTTTTATTAGTCCTTTGCATTTAGAAAATCCTATTTATACATATTTCATTCATATTACATTAATATTGAGTGTTTAAATTGCATTTTGGCCCATCTTTCTCTTTTTACGTGAAAAACCCTAGAAGTGCTAGAAAGACCCTTGGAAGCCAAAATTTGTGTTTACATATATTATGTTCATTAAAAAATTTATTATGTAGTATGAGCTCAAGGCTCTGAGAAGCTTGAAGATTTCTTGAGAAGACCCAAAAAGTACATTGTAGAAAGGAAAAAGAAGGAGGCACACTAAAAAAAGGCAGTGAATTTAAAGCCTCTAGGACATTGCTAGGCAGTCAAAATGACACTTTGTCAGGTTCTTTTCTTTTCCTTCTTCTTCTTCTTCAATAGGGTGGAAAAGAAGGTCAATGCACAACACGTGTGGATCGACACACCAAGGACCTTAGTCCTTATTCCCATGTCTATACACTAGAAATTCAAAATGCTTTTTTTATTCAAGCCCAAGAATGTGCTCCATGCTGAACTCCCTCAAAAGGAAGGAATTCGTGGGATGGGATAGCAAGCGATACCTCTCAAGGTCCATAATTTGAAAATCAATAAGGAGAGGTAGCCATACCACATCTTCCCCATAGTCGATGTTCCCATAGAGGTCCATGGAATTTGGAATACTGCCACCAAGGATGGCCACTTGCACAATTTCACCAAGCCCATCCAAATATAGAGAGTCAAACATGGAATGCAATAACTAAATTATACAAGGCTTGGATATATCCAAGTCGAGAAGGGAGGTCATGAAGTGGGAGACAACATTGGAATTACACTATGACTGGTTTTCATCCTTCACATAGTCCTTGCCAAGCACCCACTTGAATGCCGCCATAGTGAGGTGGATGTTCTTCGTCACCACTCAATTAATTTGGTCAGTAGTAGTTTTTCTAATGAAGGAGTATTGTGGCCTTCATGCCAAGAGCCGAATGGGAGTTCCTAGGCCAAATGACATGATAGAAAATAGGATAAAGCTAGTGGAATGAGATACAGTAAGGAAAGCTTGCTAACTAAAAGAGCTTTTTCAAGTGAATATTTCACTAAGGTGGCATAGCTATTTATAGAAAGGGTGTGCTAGCTAGCTCAACTAATGGAAAATCCATCACTTGCAAGACAACAACAAAAAAAATCAAAGCAACAAGAGGGCAAGAGATGAATCATATGAAATATTTGTCACCAAGCTTTGAGAAATAAATTTGGGCATTAGGAGTAAATGCTCATGTATGTTGATCACTGCCATGTGTCCACTTTCATCATCAATTCCAGCTTGCTTGTTTATGCAAAAATACATTGATTAATGTGCTAAGTCCTAACAAATTAAATATGCACATCTTTTCAGAGTACTTTACACCACTTAAGCACACTTCCCATGGCTAAAAGCATGTTTTCAAAAAACATAAAGCTTATTTGTAAAAAATGTTGCTAGGAAAATGTACTAATTACATTCTTGTAGTGAATTTGGAATTCCCAAGGGATACAAATCCCAAATCCACACATATCACCACAGCGACAACATTTAGTAAGCCAGTGGTAACAAAATTTTTTGAATGCATGTACGTGCAAGAAGAATTGAATGCACCCAAAAGAAATCTTTGTTGAGTAACAAAACACAAGTAGTTGTTTCTCTAAGAAAGTTCTATACAATTTTTTAGTACAAAAATAGCAAAAAAATCAACTTCAAGTAGGAAGGTTGGATCCTCATCTAAAAAAATAGGCTTGTAGACACGTAAAATGTACTGATTAACATTGGACCTCTGATCCTGACCACTAACATCATTTCATCCTAAATCATTCTTCGATCTAACCATTTAATCAAATACCTTTATCTGATTAAATTGATCAATATTCATCTCTTAATTAAATAAATCAGTTATCTAATTAAGTCATCCTTCCTCGATAATTAAATTGACCATTCTGATCTAATTATCCTATTTAATTAAATAATTAATTTTATTTGATTAAATCTCTGAAGTCTATCTATTAAATTAAACAAATTAAAACCTTATTTAGTTTAATCTAACATCATCTCTTTTAATTAAATAAATCTAAAGTCCTTATTTAATTAATCCTTTTATCACATCACTGATACATTTTGACTCAAAATCCGACGAAAGTTCGTCAGAATTTTGACAAGCTTTCATCAGAATTATTTCGTCGATTTTCCAACAAAATTTGAAATGTTGAAATTCTGACCCAGTCGATGATGCTGGGTTGGAATTTTGACATTTCAAATTTCGTCGGAAAATCGACGAAATAATTCTAACAAACTTTCGTCGAATTTTGAGTAAAAATTTATCAGCGCATTCTTCTCATATTTGATTTAAATAAATCCACAAATTTAAGTCAAATAGGTCACATCATTTAATCCCTTCATTAAATTAATTAAAATTGATTAATTTAATCTCTCCTCATGTCCCATCCTCCATCTTTTACCACTTGCACATGAAAATGGACTTATTTGATTTATTAAATCTCTATTTTCCTCAACAAGGCATCTTTTAAGGAATATTCTCTCAATTTGAATTCAAAATCCAAGTGGACTTTGTCCTTCCAACAAGGAATTTACTCCTCTTACAAAGTCTTTTTTCCTTGAGCCAAGTGGCATTCAATGCATCTTATTTCCCTCTTACATGTCATTTCAACAATTTCAAAATTCAAATATATGCATTTATTGGCACAATCCTCAAAACTTGCACATCCTCCATCCACTCATAAGTTCACAAGTGGAACTTTTCCATTGGCTAATTATTAGTCCCACATTGCTCTATTTTGGACACTCATCCATCTTCTCATTCTATAAATAAGAGGCTAATCTCCTCATTTCATCATCCATAATTTGAGTAAACTTACTATGCTCAAATCATTAGCAATTTTCATCCATTATCATTGAGTTCATAGCTAGGTTATGCAAATTTTTCTATGGAAGCACTCATCAAGCATCAAAAAAGTGGATCACTCTTCATCACACATCAATATTGCATCATAGGAGTTGGGAAAGGGCCAATTTTCACATCAAATTAGCACCAATTCCCCCATGGGATCAAGAGTTTGCATTGTCTTCAATAGGATTTAGTTTTCTTTTTGTTCTTTCATTTCAATTCTTGCTCTATTTCCTATTTGAAAATTTGTTAATGGTTTTCATGGGGAATCCTTGTTCTTACTTGCATTTGATATCCTAATGTATTCATTTGTTGTGTTTTAGAGGTATTTGGATTGGGGTTCGACATTTTGGCACTAGAAGGAGGGAAATCTCACATTTTAATCATGTTTTTTTATCAGAATTCTGCATTTTTCTTTGTCTGTAGGCTCAGCATTACTGTTTAGCACCACTAGTTCTCCAACATCACTATATAGGACCACTGACAATTCAAATAGTGACACTTTAGTCTTCTTGCCCATAAAATTTGAATTCTAAACTACACCGCTGAACTAATCAGACCCACGAGAATCTTTCAAAAAATAAAATTGCACCACTTGACAAAAGTGCGACGCATTCATACTCACTAGCCTAACTGTAGAGCAACATTGACTTGAAAGCATCACTATATAGCACCACTGGGGAAATCAAACTGTGACGCCTTCATGGATTGCACTGCTAGAGGGGAGTATGAAGTGAAATTTAATTTGTAGCATGTGCTTTTTTTCAAATTATTCTTCTTTTGTCTGTTTTCTTTATTTTTGACCTCTATTTTGTAGAATATAATTGATTTTTTCTTGTAGGTTGGATCGATCAAAGATGAAAAGGAAGAGAAGCATGATGATGTCATTTCACACAAGTGTTTTTAAACACTATAGTGTTTGTTTAACACTTTTTTGAGGATTCATTATTCCTCTTAAGGAAAATTTGTCATCTTTTTATGCTTAGGATCTACTAATTTTGTTTGGGCTTTAAAAAGAACTTTTGAATTATTGTTACAAAAAGGTCTAAATAGAACATTAAGACTCAAATCTACTAAAGTTTGTTTTGGGATTAAAATTGAGCAAGGAAAATTGTCACACTTACTTTGGTGCTTTTAAAATGAACTCACAATTGCTTTGAAAGGTTAAAATGAACATGTGCAACTTTATTTTTGTGATTGCTTACTTAAACTAACATCATCAAAAGGGATGTATGTTCTTCTCTTGCACTTTACAGTGACCTTGAGAATCAAAAGGATTTTTTTGTGATCTTAGGTTGAGATAAAGTAATCACCTCCACATTTCATTTTGGGAAATAAAATTGAACAAAGCTTGCAAGTGTGAGTTAGGTATATCATGTGTGTTCTCCCTTTATTTCTAAACAAAGGTCGATCAAACTACGGATGTGCTTGCTCGCTATTGTTTACCTTTAGAGGGGCTTTCCTAAGAGACACATCCAAAAGGATAACTCGAAGGTGACTCCAACCTATTTTTCATTCGGGCTGGTATATAAATGGATAAGACTAAACTGTCAAGTCCTCATGGTATGTAGGCCTTAGCTGTACAGTGTCTTTCAGAATGGGGTACTACCAAAAAAGTATAAGAGCTTCTAGTAGGATTGATTAAAGCCTTTAGTGGCTTGCTAGATGCTCGCAAGGTGCCATGTCCCCAATGCCCTTTCATTAAGAACCTTGTTTGTAGTAGCTAACCAGTCCATCCAATGAGTTTATCAAAGTGGTACATTGGAACTTAGATTCCAAGAAGTTACTTGTGATGTTTGATCTTGGTTAAAGTATAGAGGTTAAGACTTCATTCTTAACATACCTTTATACTCTTTCCTTAGTTGCATGTAAAATCATCTCTTGTACTACGAAGGGCATGAGGCAAGCCCACCAAGAAAAACACACCAATTGAGTGAGGATGTTATATTGCTTGTGAGTCAAAACACTTTGCTTATTTGAAAACACTTGGAAACAAAAACTTAACATCATCATCAAAATTTCAAACCCTTTAGGAGGTAAATACAATTGACCAAATTCAGGTGTTATTACTGGCCCTTGGGATTCTCATCCTTAGAGGTTTCTAAACACTTGAACTTACATCTCAATTTTCCTACTAAAGATCAACAATAGGTAACCCTTGCCTTGAATTCATCAAATTTCCAAATAACATACTTTGTGGGATTCGAAGAAATTAAGACATTGGACATCTAGTTTGGAAAACCTAATCAAAGAAGTGTTTGTGGTAAAAAAAAGTCACTAAGCAAAGATAACAAAATTGACTCCCACATGTGTTGAAACCTCATGATTTCCAAGAAAGTCAAAATCCCAAAACAAAAGTCCTTGAGTCAAAGTTAAAAATTTAGGAGTCACACTCAAAAGATCATCAAGAGATACAATAGAAAGTGCAATCAAAAGCAACACATCAAGATAAGAAAGAAATTTACAAGGTTCTATAGACTCATCCCTTTGAAAAATCCAGAAATGTATGCTCAATTTGAACCACTTCTTAGTTATAGAGGTCCATAGAAGCATTGCATGCTCTTCAATACTTAGATCTAGTAAACAAAGTTTCTTTTTTAGGTACATCCTAAGATCAAAAATCAAAATATTTTTCATCCATCCTTCAAACATCAAACCAAAAATCACCTCACCATCATCTTTTGAAAAATCTTGAAATTATCCTTCATGCTAGGCTTTTTGGAAAAAAATCAAAATAATCAAATCCTTGAGACAAAATCCTTGAAATCCTTGAAATATCAAATCATCTTTGGCTAGGTATGTGTAGATGAATCCTTTTGCATACTCTTAGTCAAAATTATCAAACCATCTTATTTATCTAGGTATATGTAGATGCATCCTTCTTCATATGCTTGGTTAAATTATCATCTTGTTTGAATAGGTGTGGGTAGATGCATCCTTCTCCCTACACATATTCAAATTATCATCCTTTGAGAAAATCTACCCCTTAGATAATCATCCAACATCTTAGGGTCTATTCGTTCAATCAAAGAAAACATCAATCAAGTCAAGAACAATCCAAAAAAATCTAAATCTAAATCCAAAACATATCCAAAAGTCCTAAAAGTCTAGCATTCCCCTCAAGAGTTCTCAAAAGATCAAAACATCCGCATCATACATCTTTTGCATCATCATCATATCACCTTTTGATCCTCAAGATATCCTAAAAAATTTCTCTTTTGTGCCTAAAAATTAGATCAATCCAAAGAATAAGAGATTCATCTCCCATATTCTTGAAAATTGATCCTTATTTTATGGTTCAAACTAGATCCCAATACAAGAAGAACATGGAAGCTAACAAAGAGACACCTGCTTCAAGTGACCTAAGCCAAACAAATGCCAAAATAAATCCCATCAAATCAAGCAATCCTTTGGCTAACTCATCATCACAAAATCCACAAGAGGAAGTTCAAGAAGATCTTACCTTTGGGATGTCACATGAAGAAATAACTGAAATGATCCAAAATATGGAGAACCATAAGATCATCAATATCATGATGAGGCTTAACCCTTCACTATACATGCTCGAACTAGCAAAACAAGGGGCCAAATTACCTTCTGATTTTGACATGAGCTCTATAGTGGAACCATCTTTGGAGGTCATGCCTCTAATTTCATCCATACTCCCCATCTCATCTACACCTCCATCCCAAAGAATCACTCAAAAAATCCCACAAATCACAACATCGTTTGCTCCAACTCAACCTAATGTTAATAAGGGAAATGCATTTTTGAATGCCATTCAAACACACACCCTTGTCAATAATCAAGACTTGGATGCAAACACCATTTTGGAACAAAACATACCCCAAAATCCATTGCATAAGTATGCCCCTCTCACTTTCCATGATCCTAATGATCCATCATCATCACTCTTCAACGCAACACCCCAATCTTCTCTCCTCATAACTTCGCAAGGAGAAGGTGACATGTTCAGACTTGGGAGCATTTTTGACACCACATCATTTTCTCAAGAGATCACACCCCTCACATTTTCACCTCTTCCACCATTACCACCATCATCCACACCAGTACTTGGCTTGGGACTCCCACCTTTACCAAACATCAATCAAAATCAAACCAACATCCCAAAAATCAATCAAAATATCAAACCAAACTTTCAAAACTTGTCATTGATATCACAACAACAGATGACAACTACACTTGAGCAATCATGACATCATTGACCACCCCCCTAACATCTCAAAGCATGAGCTCTCAAGGACCAACCACATCGATTGCACCATCCACCACCCAAACCACCAAAACGACATCACCACTCACCACCACCACAAGCACCATTCTGAATCCACCACCACCCCCACCACCACCAAGTTCTAATATATCAAGCCAATACAACATGGCATTGCAAGCCACTCAAAAAGCTGCTTATCAAAAGGAATTTCTACAAGTACAAAAGAAAAAATCCATGCTATTAACTGCTCAACAAGCTACACAATTAGTTGCTTAACAAGCCGTACAATTAGCTGCTCAACAAGCCACACAACTAGTCTCCCAACAAGCCGCTCAAGCGGTGCAAGATGCTCAAGCTGCCCAAATCGCACAACAAGCATAGTAGGCTACACAAGAACAAGCCTTATTGCAACAAAAACAACAAAAAGTCACTCTAGATGAACAAGCACAAGCACAAGTACAAGCACAAGCACAAGCACAAGCACAAGCTCAAGCTCAAGCTTAGGTGCACACATATCAAGCACAACAAGCACAGGCATAAGCACAACTTCTTGCACAAAGACAAGCAGCACAAGTATAAGCATATTAGCAAGCAATAAAACAATACCAAGAGCAAGAAGAAGTAGCCCAATTAGGAGCTCGACAACAAGCATTGTTGGTACAACAACAAGCACAACAACAAGCTCAGCAACATGAAATATTAGCGCAAGAACAACAAGACCAACAACAAGCATTGTTTATACAGTAGCAAGTGCAAGCATACATGGCTCAGTAGAATGCACATATATCATCAATCAACACATCAACCAATCCACCCATCACATCCACAAGTGAACCACCTCAAAACACTTACATCCCACCTCCTGATCTGCAAAACGATGTGACAACACAAATCAGGTTGCTCTCGCAACAAGTGCTCGATCTTCAATCCAAGTGAACCACAAGAACATCTAGTAACTTGTGTCCTTATCCATTTGATAGGAGCCTTGTGATGAAACCATTCTCAAAGGGATTTGAGATCCCCAATTTTCACAAGTATCGTGGAACAAGAAACCCTAAAGATCATATTAGGGAATTCCAAGTTCATTGCATGGACGTCGCAAATGATGATACCTATCTAATGCAGCTATTTCCTAGGAGTTTGGTGGGCTACGCTATGGAATGGTTCTCTTGCCTACCCACATGCATCAAGACATTCCAAGAAATTATAGACACATTCATTAAAAACTATGCATGCAATATCACCATGGATGTTAGTCTAGAAGAGCTCTCTACTCTGAAACAAGGTAAGAATGAATCATTTGCTTCATTCCTACAATGATGGTGATCCAAGGCCAACCAGAGCAAGTGGGTCATGCCTGAGGAACAACAAGTATGCACCATCATATCCAACCTTGACGGCCTCTTAGCATTCCATCTCAAGGTCCAAGGGATCACCACATACATCCAATTGATTTCCAAAGTGTTCAGCATCAAATGAGCCCTTATGACACAACCAAGAGGATCAACTTCATATCCTGAACAACAAAATAATCGCCCACCCACCAACTATAATGAAAAACCTTGCACATGGGAAAGAAACAAAAATGTTACCAATGATGGTGTCGTCAATGCCAAAGTTGTCATCAGTGCCCCTTGGCAGAACACCCCCATACCTCAACAACAAATCCAAAACCATCATCAAGTGAACACAATAACACAAAAACCCAACAACCAAGCAATCAATAATGCCAATGACCAAAGATGACCTCCCTAGCGAAACAAGAACTTCACCAAGTGAAAGTACACTGCTCTCGGGGAACCACTTGAAGTCATCACGAAGAAATTGCTAAACAAGAACCTCATCAAGATTCCCACCTACGAGTACTACCAAGAACCAGATGTTAAACCTCCTTGGTACAACGAGAATCAACTCTACAATTTCCACAAAATCAAAGGGCACACTATGAACAACTGCATGAGACTAAAGAACATAGTCCAAGATCTCATTGATCAAAGAATCATAAATGTGGAACAACCAATAGGGAATCAAAATCTCAAAATATACATGAATTCGATGCCTAACCATAACAATAAAGGGAACAATAACACCGATAAGGAGAAAGGCACCTACAAGAACATAAATCATGTATAAGAAAATCTCGTTGCTTCCCTAGATGAATACTGTGCAATAATCACTATCAAAGGAGCCTATATCAATTGTGGAGTCACCACAAGAGGCGACAAAGTTACTATTGCAGGGTCATCCCAACCAAAAAGAAATTCCATGTCCAATTCAAGATCTGTTTCCAATGGTTACAATGTCCTTGATCAGCTAAAAAGAACACCAACACAAATTTTCATCATGGAGTTACTAAAAATATCATCTGCCCATAAGAAAATCCTTGAGGAAGCATTGGCTTCATCCACCGTCCCTACAGATCTTGATGTAGAAGAATTCCAAGCTATGGTTGGAAATATCATTACCCTGAACATCCTTACATTCTCTAATCAAGACTTTCCCACTCAACCATCTCATAACCGTGCACTCCACTTAGAAGTCCTAGTGCAGAAAAGAAAAGTCAAGTGAGTCTTGGTGGATGGAGGTGTAGGCTTGAATATTTATTCCCTCAAGCTTATTGAACAGTTAAAAATCTCAGAAGATTCCATCGACAAAGGAAAGGGTATCAAAATCAGTGCATACGATGATTAGGAAAGAGTGTCCCAAGGCACATTCAAAATCCCTATTCAAGTAGGGCCAGCTACCATGGAAACCACCTGTCAGGTCCTAGACCTCGACCTACCCTATAACATTCTCCTAGGATGACCATGGATTCATGTAATGCAAGCAGTAGCATCAACTTTCCATCAATGTGTCAAGTTCACATATGAAGGAAAAGAGGTCACCGTCCATGGAGAACCTAAGCCATTCTCCTATTGCAAGAACCTTGAGGAAAAATACTACAAAATTCCTCAAGTACCTAAAAATGATGAAGGCCCATCAACACCGTACGTTGAGCTAGCCACTATTGCGATAGAGACACCTGTCACTTCTGCCATCCCCACCATCTCCAATATAAAACTCATCATCTAGGATAATGGTTGTGGAAATTACACGATTCCAAAAAATGCTTTTATGGTAGGAGAGTTACCACAATCTCCCAAATCATGAGGACGTCTGAAAGCAAATGAAGCTTCCACATCTCAAAAATCCTTTGAAAACTACCCCAACTTCATAAGTTGTGAAGATCTCAGCCAAGAAGTCATAGAGGAGGATCCTTCTCATCTCCTATACCAAGATGGTAGACTAGAAGCCAATCTACCATTGGATGACAGAAGCTAAGGTTTGCAAATGATGCTTGCAATGGGCTATGATAGAAATCAGAGACTTGGAAAAAATAACAATGGGCTTATAATACCTATCATTCCAGAGATGCGAATGAAAAATCTTGGCCTCAAATGTACTCCTCCAAGTATAACAATGGGCTTATAATACCTATCATTCCAAGTAGTTAGAAAGGTCAATAATCCTCCTCAACAATCTGTAGCCAAACTTCACTTACCCGTATCTACAAGTCGAGTCATAGAAAACTTTACATTTGATATAACTAACCTCTGTAGTAGTAACAATGATGAGGATCCCATATCCAACCTACCTAGGATCTTTGATGATACCACCCTTCTCATGATCAACACCTTATCATTTGAGTCAGACCATCAAAATCATGAAATCCGCCTAGTTTACGCCCAACTCATCAATTATGACCAACGAGGCCCACCAGTTCTTGATACATTCAAAAATGATGAGGTGCTTTTAGAATTCATGGGACTAAGGGATAACATTCCAAGTGGGGATCACAAATCAGGGTTCATCATTGAGCTAGATACACAAGCCTATTATGGGGAAACGATTGAATCCCTTAGTTGCAAAAGTGAGAAATTAAGAATAATATCTAAGTCCTTGAGTGAAAACCACACTATGGAAATCTCTGACATGAAAAAAGTAAAATGAAAGGACACATAAAACAGTAAAAACCTCTCTGAGGTGCCTGAGGATGGGGGATTCAATCTTCCTTTCACAGCTCTTTATCAAGAAAAATCAGCAATCCTAGCAGAAAAGTGCAATCCAGTTAATCTAGGAACAAAGGAGACCCCAAACATCACATTATATGTGGAATCGTTACTATCAGAAGAATAGGAAATCCTAGCAGCTTTCTTAAGAGAGAGACAAGTTAACTTTGCATGGAGCTAGGTAGACATGCCAGGGCTCGACCCGTAAATTTTAGTTTATCATCTAGTAGTGTATCTTGAAGCAAAGCCTGTCAAACAAAAGCTGAGGAAAATACACCCTCAGATCGCCCTGCTAGTCAAAATGGAACTAAAGAAGCTATTAGATGCAGGATTTATTCGACTAGTAGATTATCTAGAATGGGTGTCAAACCTGGTGTATGTCTCAAAACCTGATGGGGGCATCAAAATCTATACAGACTTCAGGGATTTAAAAAAAGCATGTCCAAAAGATGATTTCCCATTGCCCAACATTGACATGATTGTAGACATGATGGTGAGACACAAAATACTTTCTTTGATGGATGGTTTCTTAGGATACAACTAGATAATGATTGCTAAAGAAGACCAACATAAAATGACCTTCACTTGTCCATGGGGGACTTACTGCTGGAATATGATACCATTCGACTTTGAAGAATGCAGGAGCGACATACCAAAGGGCCATGACATTAATCTTCCAATAAAACGGTCGAAGATTATGTCGATGACATACTAGCTAAATCCAAAAAGAGGAAGGATCACATAGCAACCTTAAGTTCCATTTTTGATAGGCTGGAAGAATACAAGGTCAGACTAAACCCAAAGAAGTATGTCTTCGGAGTACAATCAAGAAAGTTGCTACAATACATAGTATCAATGAGAGGTATCAAGGTAGATACAACAAAAGTAAAAGTAATCCTTGAGATGGAGGCACCCAAAACATTGAAACAATTGAGAGGTCTCCAAGGTAGGCTTCATTCCATCTGAAGGTTCATAGCACAACTAGCAGATAAACAGAATCCATACTCACCTACTTAAGAAGGGAGTAGCATACAAATGGGATAACAAATGTGAAGAAGCCTTCAATAAGATCAAAGAATACCTGCTTACAACACCCATCTTGATGCCACCAATCCCAAGAAAACCATTAATTCTCTATGTGTTAGCAACAACAACCCTTGGTGCTCTCCTAGCTCAACATGACTAAAATGGAATAGAAAGGGCCATATATTATATCAGTAGAACAATGGTTGGGAATGAGTTAAATTATTCATTCATTGAGAAAGCATGTTTAGCAGTAGTGTTTGCTTCATAGAAATTCAAACATTACATGTTGGCACACAAAATAAAACTCATTGCCAAAATCGATCCTCTCAAGTACAAGTTACTATCAAAGGCAATGCTCACTGGTAGAATGGATAAATGGGTTATGATACTATCAGAGTATGACATTGAATATGTGGAGCGAAAAGAAATTAAAGGCCAAGCAATCAAATATTAGCTTGTAGAAGCACCAATCTATTTAGAGCATCCTCTTATCTCAGAGTTTCCAGATGAATCTATCTTCAACCTCAACATAGCTGACCACTAGGAACTTTACTCTGATGGCTCATACATGCAACATGGATCAGGAGTCGATGTCTTCTCTATCACCCCATAAGGGGATTGCATACCAAGGTCCTATAAATTAGATTTTCCCTACACTAATAACATTTGCAAAATTTGAGGCTTTAACCATAGGTCTCAGAATAGTAGTGCAGTGGCACATCATGGCCCTTAGGGTATATGGAGACTATTAGTTGATAATAAACGAAGTGAATGATGAATAGTAGACTAAGAATGATAAGCTCACTCCATACAAGAAACTAGTGGAGACTCTCAAGGAATCCTTTATCGAGATCACATTTGAGCAGATACCCAGAGCTAACAACAGAGCAACAGACACCATGGAAACAATAGGATCCCTACTGGACATTCCTCGCAACATTCTAAAACATGGATTCTTGGTAGATAAACTTCTCGCGCCAGCATTCAAGGTACCAAAATCAAATTTTTTGTGCAAAATTGTTGGTCTCTATGATCCCTGGTACAATGGCATTTATACCTACCTGCACATAGGGGTCATACCTGCAGATTTACCTTCAACCTTAAAATGAACCTTTGTCAAAAAGGCATCTCGATTCGTCATCCTAGGAAACACCTTATACCATAGAAGCATAGAGGAAACCTTATTATATTTTTTAAACACTGAGGATGCATTGACCGCTTTAATTGAAGTACATAATGGTATCTATGGTTCACACTCGAGTGGAATGACCCTAGCCAAGAAACTGCTGAGGATGGAGTATTATTGGCCTACAATGGAAAGAGAGGAACATGACCATGTCAGAAGGTGTCTACAATTTCAGTAGCATGGGGACCTCATCCATGCTCCAGCTCAAGAGCTTCATCCCATCATCACACCATGGCCCTTTTCATAGTGGGGACTCGATCTCATTGGAAAAATCACTCCCACTTCATCCAATGGCCACATGTTCATCATAACAGCCATTGAGTACTTTACCAAGTGGGTGTAGGCCATACCCATGACCTATATAGCCAAGAAGCAGATATCAAAGTTCATCTTGAACTATCTCATTTTCTGCTATGGTGTCCCATAAGCCATTATCTCAAATAATGGGACACCATTCAAAAATCAGGATGTCCACAACTTATGTGAAAAATTCAAAATCCAACATCGCTTCTCCACCCCATACTATCCCCAAGGCAATGGCCAAGCAGAAGCCACAAATAAATCCATTTTGAAAATCCTTAAGAAAACAATCAATGACGCAGGTCGTGACTAGCATCTATAGCTCAATCCCACCCTCTGGGCCTACTGAACCAACATTTGCACACCCACCGATGCCACCCCTTTCTCCCTAGTCTACGGATCAGAAGCAATACTCCCCATTGAGATCAAGCTCTTGTCACTAAGAATATCACTGTGAAACCTCATCACGGATGAGGAGTACCGAGTATCAAGATTGAATGAGTTGGAGCTACTGGATGAGTGACGTATAGACGCTTTAAATCATTTGCAAGTCTATCAAAACAGACTCAAGAGGAGCTATAACAAGAAAATTAGAAGTAGGACATTCCAAGTCAGAGAACTGGTACTAAAGGAGAATCAAAACAACATCCCAAATCCAAACAGTTAAGGAAAATTTGAACCTAATTGGTTGGGACCATTTGTTATCACAACAAGCTATAAGTCAGGGGCATATCAGTTATCAACACCTGAAGGGAAACCTCTGCAAGAATCCATGAATAGCTCTCATCTCAGAAAGTTTTATGCCTAATCTTTCAAGGAATAGAACCAAAAACTCCAAAAAAATAAAAAAATGTCCTGAAGAAATGGTTACCTTGGCAAAAACCTGGCAAACAAGCGTCTTGGTGACAATAAAAAAAAAACAAAAAAAATCCAAAAAATTTTATAAAAAGCATTAAAAACTGTAAAAAAAAAATTGTCCTCTAGTGAAAACCACTTCGATGGCACTTTGGACAAGTACCTTGGTGAAAACCTAGCAAACAGACACCTTGTGTAAATAAGCACTTCCCATCCACTAGAATCTTTATAGCTTGTTCTGCATCATCCATCCATTATGTTTCCATCATCGGTTGCATTTGAATCTCCATCCATCGCCCATCCACCCGCATCTGCACCATACCTTGGTCTTGTGTTTGTATCATGATCCCTCCTAGTATACTCGACCCATCCTCAAGGTTAGTTTTTCCTACCTTTATCGGAGTAGTCTATTACATCATGCTGGGGGCATGTTCTCATTGGATAGGATTCGTTTATATTCTTGAAGTCCTAAAATCAGAAAATCCCAAAAACATCAAAACATCAGAAAATCCAAAAACATCAAAATATCAGAAAATCCAAAAACATCAAAACATCAGAAAATTAAAAAAACATCAAAAAATCACCGCAAAAATCCAAAAACATTCAAAACATATCAAAATCCGAAAATAGGTCAAAAAGTCAGTCAAAAAGTCAAAAACAAAGTCGTCTTGTCGAACTATGGGTCTCTGAGCCTTGAACATTGGAAAGGTTGATCTTTGATCATCCCTAGAGACACTTAGGTCAGTCCTTTAGGAGTCTATCATAATAAACTAACATTTCATCATGTATATCATCATCTGTAAATCAGTCAAGTCATCAGTCAAACTACATGGTCTCTACGTGTATAATGTAGGCAAGGCTAATATGTTGATCAGCCCCAGAGGCCCCTAGGATAGGTCCTTAGGTTATTCTCTTGGTCAAAATCTCAGAAAACCCCAAAACATTGGAAAATCAAAAATCAAAACATTTTAAAATCTCAAAAAATACCAAAAACAACCTCAAAACATTTCAAAACTCCAAAAACATCCAAATATTTGAAAAAATTCATCTGTCCCATCTTTCTTTCACCCGCAATAACATCACTCATAATAAATGATCGTCATCCTCAACCTTTGGTGAAACAATGAGAAACAAGTCTAGCAGGTGAAAAGTGAACACTCAAAACATCAAGTCTCAAGTCTAAGTCAGTACGTAAGCAAGTTGGTCCACTCTTGGTGTCAATAGCCCATCATCCAATCGGTCCCATATCAATAATTTGAAAGAACACTTTGGATAAATGAAATGATGTGCCACCATCCACTAACATGTACTAGGATGTATCCATCCTACAATGGGCATTATCTTTTGGAAATAGTTTGGGTTCTTGTCCTTAAAAACACATTCCCTTTTGGTTAGCGGTATTGAAGAGCATCAACTTGTTTGTTTACTTCATCTTTGTCTTTTGACTTATCTTATTGCACTCATTCCAAGGACCTCTCGATGATATCCAAACAGATGATTTAGAGAAATAGGAATGGGGCAATGATCATTTTATGTTTTGTCTATTGTGCTTGTTGGATGTTCTTGTAATATAACCTTGGCGAATACTTGTTTTGTTGGATATCTATGGAGGGTGTTTTGGACAACTTGTTGACTATTGCATTGATAGGTTATACCTTTCCGTGTTTTGGTCTGAGATGTTTAAAACTTCTAAAGTACATCCTATGTCAGGTGTGAACAAGAATATTCCTATCTGTTTATCAAAATGAAAATCCATCGCACTAGGTACAACGCCATCCTGGTTCTCTATACCTTGATGCATCGTACCACGTGTGTTATCAAACATAAGAAAATTGGGCCTTTGAAAATCCCAACTCCTCTGTAACTAATCATCATCATTTGCATATTCATCATCTTATGTCTTGTTGAAATGAATTCTTCTCTTTCATCCCTTCTTGCTCATCACACTAACAAGGTACTATGACAGTTGATGATGATGATGATGATCATCATCATCGTCATTGATCCTGCATCGACAAATCATTAGCATACTGCATAAACATATCATGTAGGAAACACATGCATTGCATTTTCATCATCATATGAACATGTTATTATAAGAATTTTCCATAAATAAGAACATCCCTTTCTCGTTACATTACATCCATTTTTCCCATCACATTGCATACATCACATAAACCATCGCATAACATTCATTTGCATAAACATTTCATAATAATTTCACATCACCATCTACCACGTAATCAAACATAATAGGTACGAGAACATTATAGATAATCCATCAAATTATAAGCATACATATTCACATCACATAAACATCATAAAGTCATCTCCCACATCACATTCATTTTGTATAACATAAAGCATCACCATATCACATCACATTAAATGCATCACATACATTACATTATCATTTAATGTGTTTAGGATAATATATATTTTTTATTCTAAGCATCTTAAAACCATCTCATTTACATCATCAATACATATCATATAAAGCATGACCATTGCATTTACACTACATTATATTGTCCATTAGTCATCCATATCATATAGAACACCTCATAAATAGCCACATCGCAATCATTTTTGCATTTCATTGCATAAATCATTCCATAACATTCAAAGCATAAATAGGATCATAAAAAAAAAAATCCATTACATTAAAAGCGTACATCCCTCCATAATCATTTTATATAAGCATGATTCACGTATCACTTCGCGTATACACCATAGATCATCTCCATATCATTTTGAATATTACTTTTTATATCACTTATCATATCATTTGCATTAACATAAATAGATCATCATATAGATTATAAACATACATCATCATCCATTCACATCACATATCATACAAATCCATCTGCATACAATGAATAAACACCATAATATAAGATCTATTCATAATGCATACATCATCAGAAAGAAATGCATCCATATACACATTGCATCACATCATAACATGATTGCGTAGCACATAGAAATAGAACCATCCATAAAAGCATAAATAAATGATACAGATCACACCATATCAAAATCATCATCTCATATATATATCATCATCAGGTAACTGTCATAGTACAAAATAATCGGATCACTGTACATGTATGTCAATAAGTACGAAAAGGCCCATCGGGCTATAAAAAATGAGCCCATATGGCACGAAAAATATCATCTCAATCAAAGTGAGGACTACCTGTCTTGTCTGCTGCCCTCGCCCCTGTCACCATGAACCTCTACTCGTCTATGGCTGGTCTGCTATGAGTAATCTAGGGCCCACTGTACTCCTGGGTACAACCTGATGATAGTGCATACGATAATAATTTTCCTCCTGGACTACCTCCCTATATGATCAAAGGGACACTGTGCTCTAAGAGGAGGAGGCTGCCATGCTCTCCAGCTGCTATCTTCGACCCATCTCTGTGACCGCCTGTAGCTCTACGGCCTACCTCTACAAAATGGCTTGGTCTCTCTTGACCTTGGCATGGTCTCTCTAAGCCCTAGCCTGATCCCTCTCCATGGTCAAGGTCTGAACCTGACCCTATAGCTGTGAAATCAATGTGTCTCTAGGATTTGGCTGCCCTACTAGCTATGCTTGTGTGGGCTACATGTGAGGTTGAACCTCACCCTCAGCTCGTGGCGGTGCATGTGCCTGCTCCTGGTCCTGCATCTGAACATCATCCTGGACTGGCTGAACTAGGGCCCCGACCAACTGATCCTATCATGCACCATCTCTCCATCCTCGTCCTCCCCCTCTACCACTCATCCTCCACTAAGCAACGGGTGCTCCTGGAATGTTCAATTGTAGGGGTGGCCGAAACCAATCTCTGTAAGCTTGAGTAACCTCTAGATCCGTAGGCCCCTAATCGTAAACCCATGGCTGAGCCACCAACTATCGAAAGCTATCCATGGTCTCCAAGGTAGGAATTTATAGCCCCCATGTGCTTTGTGATACGATATGGGAAAATATGGCCATGTAGGTGTCATTTGGCCAATCGTGTGCCTCACTAAACTGGCGTTGGATGCTCCCTGATAGATCCCTCTCAACCATGGTATGCTCCCACCCCTGCATAAGCCGGTCCTAATGGGAAAAGAAGATCTGTTGAGCATCATCGATCCATCTAGGGTGACCAAGGTATGGGCGCGATGTGAAAGCCTACATCTCATCTAGAACCCTGCTCTAGTAAGGAATCTCGTGCTCACCTATGTGGGTAAATGACACACCACCTCTGTAGCACCACGCTAGGGGATCATCGAGCCCCATCGGTACTACAACGACTCGTGGCTGAAGAACAACAATGTGCTCCCACAACCATATGTGGAGGAGTGTAACACCTACCTCGATTGCTCTGCCACTAGGGTAGACATACTTTTGTAGATCCCTGTAGAGTGAAGTAAGAAGAACACACCCCCAAGCAAAACAAACTGGCCTGTCACGCATCACCATTTACTCCCAGCAGATTCCCCAACCAGGATTGAAATATTAGCCTTATCAGTCTGGGGCAACAAGACCTGAAATAATAGCCACAACCACCAAGCGAAAGGGAGAAGTCAAAGCCCTATGACGCTCAAGCTCAATCTAACCCTCGCAGTAGATAGCGTCCTCTGTAGCTAGGACTGTGTGATAGGAATCCTGTCTGGCATCCATGTCATAAATAATGCACCACCCATGAATAGACAATCTGAGGATCTACCACACATCGTCCAGGGTGATGGTGGCCTTGCTAGTAGGAAGGTGGAACGACAAGGTCTCACTGTACCATCTCTCGACAAGTGCTGACATCATCCCGAGGTGGGTCCGCACAGGCCCTGCATATGAAATGAACCACAGTCCCATGTCCAACAGTCGATCTTGATCTTTGTCACTGAGGTCTCACAGGTAACCAAATATCTCTCATAATTTGTGCTCTCGAGAATATAGCTCCCTCGCTGCATCCTGCATCAGGAAAGGTAATCATGTTATTTTTTTTGAAAAATATCATTTCGAGTGTCCAAGAAACCATCTCAGTGTCACTGTCTGTGAAGGTGTCATTGTTTGAAAATTCCAAATTGTGATGCTGGAGCACTAAAATCTGAAAGAGAATCACCACGATGCAATTTTTTGCCGAGTGATGCAATTTGGGAAGATTCTTGTTTCATACAGCACAGTCACGTCGCACTTTAAAAAGACCCCGCTCACGGGGGCATCAACGTTGGAGTTTGAAGTTTGTTTCCAAACTCCAAACTCCACTGCTACGGTGCAATCTAACACCAAGCGACGCAGTTTTATTTTTGAGTGGCACTATATAGCATCGCTGCAGAAGAGCTAAGTTTAAAAGCAATAAATGAACACAAAAAAAATAAAAAATGAAGCTAAAGTAAGGATCACTTATCGGTGCCCCAATGCTGGGTGGTCGCTGGTACATATAGACTTGATTGAAAATCTTTATCATGAGCTGTCATTGCACCATCTCATCAGAGTGTTAGAGCTCAAATCACAAAATTTCTAAAGGGCTGTGTGTGAAAATGAATTGAAAGTGACCCCTCCGAGCCTTTTTAAGCTTGAAAATTAGGGTTTTTTCACCTTGTTTGGCTATCTTGCTAGGGTTTTGGACTCTCGAACCTATTTTTTTCAAGTTGAGGCCTGTTTTACATAATTTTATTGCATTTAGACATGTTTTTGGCCTCATGGAGACTTTTTGGACCAATCAGGGACCTTGTCCTCTTTTTTCACGAGATCACCCAAAAATAAAAAAAATTGTCCAATCTCTTGAGGGGGAAATATATTGGCATGTTTTCTCTCACCGGGAAGCAGTGGGGCAAGATTTTGAAAACAATTTTTTTTTGGCTTTGATCGAGACCATAATTCTTTCAAACAACACAACTTGTGCATTGCTTCAAAGAGGGGAAAAATGTAGACAAGTAAAATGTATTCATTGACATTGGACATCTGATCCTGACCACTAACATCATTTCATCTTGAATCATTCTTCGATCTAACCATTTAATAAAATACCTTTATCTAATTAAATTGATCAATATTCCTCTCTTAATTAAATAAATCAATTATCTAATTAAGTCATCCTTTCTCGATAATTAAATTGACCATTATGATCTAATTATCCTATTTAATTAAATAATTAATTTTATTTGATTAAATCTCTAAAGTCTATCTATTAAATTAAACAAATTAAAACCTTATTTAGTTTAATCTAACATCATCTCTTTTAATTAAATAAATCAAAATTCCTTATTTAATTAATCCTTTTATCACATTCTTCTCATATTTGATTTAAATAAATCCACAAATTTAAGTCAAATATGTCACATCATTTAATCCCTTCATTAAATTAATTAAACTTGATTAATTTAATCTCTCCTCATGTCCCATCCTCCATCTTTTACCACTTGCACATGAAAATAGACTTATTTGATTTATTAAATCTCTATTTTCCTCAACAAGGCATCTTTTAAGGAATATTCTCTCAATTTGAATTCAAAATCCAAGTGGCCTTTGTCCTTCGAACAAGGAATTTACTCCTCTTATAAAGTCCTTTTGCCTTGAGCCAAGTGGCATTCAATGCATCTTCTTTCCCTCTTACATGCCATTTCAACAATTTCAAAATTCAAATATATGCATTTATTGGCACAATCCTCAAAACTTGCACATCCTCCATCCACTCATAAGTTGACAAGTGGCACTTTTCCATTGGCTAATTCTTAGTCCCACATTGCTCTATTTTGGACATTCATTCATCTTCTCATTCTATAAATAAGAGGCTAATCTCCTCATTTCATCATCCACAATTTGAGTAAACTTACTATGCTCAAATCATTAGCAATATTCATCCATTATCATTGAGTTCATAGCTAGGTTATGTAGATTTTTCTATGGAAGCACTCATCAAGCATCAACAAAGTGGATCACTCTTCATCACACATCAATCTTGCATCATAGGAGTTGGGAAAGGGCCAACTTTCACATCAAATTAGCACCAATTCCCCCATGGGATCAAGAGTTTGCATTGTCTTCAATAGGATTAAGTTTTCTTTTTGTTCTTTCATTTCAATTATTGCTGTATTTCCTATTTGAAACTTTGTTAATGGATTTCATGGGGAATCCTTGTTCTT
Organism: Sequoia sempervirens; assembly: GCA_007258455.2. NCBI lineage: Eukaryota > Viridiplantae > Streptophyta > Pinopsida > Cupressales > Cupressaceae > Sequoia > Sequoia sempervirens. The sequence goes on from VDFB02379711.1 coordinate 129,344,249, forward strand.
ACTTGCATTTGATATCCTAATGTATTCATTTGTTGTGTTTTGCAGGTATTTGGATTGGGGTTCGACAAAGCTATTTTGATATTTTTGGGAGAGATTTGTTTGGTAATGTTCCTGCACCAATTTAAGACCGACATTTTTCCCATACCAAACTAGTATAGGCAGGTGACCATGTTAAGAAAGAGGTTGTGCTAGATTTTTTAGATAACATTTTTTACCCAAAGGTGGTGACGAACCCTAAAAGCCTTAGGGAAGGAGCATTATAAGGAATGATCAAACCAGGGACAACTATAGGTTTTGCATCATGGCTCTAGAATTGTGGTTTTCCACAATTCATGTTGTTCACTATACACCCATGCCCAAAGCTGATAGATGCATGTGCCAGGAGGTTTGATAAGGAAATATAAGTTATAGTCAGTGGAAGAATAAGGGTTACAATCAATGTAGTGACCATCAGTGATTTGTTATGTATCCCTACAAACTAGGGCATCAAGAGCTTTGACCAAGAATCAATGGAAGATTTCCAAAATACCAAAACTAAACAATTGGATTTTTATGAAGATGAAAATGAGGAGAAGCTAGAAGGAGGTCAACTCCACTTCCCTTTGCCATGCAAGAAATTCAAAATAGATCTTCAGGCCATTTTTGGAATTTTTTCCTATATCTATGGCTATGATGATGATGAAAAGGTTTATCCTATTCAGATGGGTACAAATTTTATGCTTAAGATGGAAAATATCCAAAAAAATTATGATTTCATAGAAATAATAGCTGAAAAAATGTTGGCACAGTTGATGAATTATGGCACTAAATGAAAGTTTAGGTACTCTTCTTTTTTGGTGCATTTGATCTTAAACCAACTCTCAGAGTTCCTCAAAAGATACTTGTCATTGTTTGGGTTTGATGTAAAGGGGTCATACCGGCCAATTTCGGTCTAGACCCATGTGCTTTCAAAGAAATGAGATTACTACTAGTTTGTGGATTATTTTATGAGACCAGTGCTTGTAGACTTGTCCCCATGCCCTTCGAGCTACTTCTCTCCTAAATTCTTGCAATGGATAAAAAGCTCGTAGACCCCAGTGGATAATTTTCTAGGAGCTGAGCTCACATTCATCAAATTTCATGATTTTGTTAAGGAGCCTTTCAAGCTCCCTAAATTTGTAACAGGTAGGATTTTTGCTTTGGAGGCACGTCATCAAGTAACTATTGTCGACAATTCCTATGGTGTTAGAAGGCATAAGACAGAGCTTTACCCGACTCCCCTTGCTATTGCCAACAATCAAGTAACACTGATAAAAAGGAAGGAATGGGAGGTTCTTACTAAAAAATTTGCACACTTAGGTCTGCTTCTCATTTGCGATGCATCAAGCTACAACTCGATAAAGAACCTCCCAACTATGAGGCACGAGAGGGGAGAGTATTTTGAATCAAGAAAGAACCCAACCTTGGAGAGGCCTAAATACTACATTGACTTAGCCTTCATACCATTTGATCAACCACCATGCCTTGAATTTTATGTCAAGACAGGGGATTACCAAATGAGACTTTCGATGGGAAAGTCTCTAACTACACAATTGAAGCACCTAAGGTGGTTGGATAGAAAGAAGGTGGATTTCTAGAGGTTTCAACAAGAAATGAAGAGCCTCAACACCATGTATGGGGATGTCCAACCACATGACGAAAGGTTTGATGAAATCTATGACAAAGAGGCTGACACTAAGGATAGAAATCCTGAGATTGATCAAGAGATTGAATAGGGAGAGCTTCCGCTCTACACTTGCTAGCCTCAGGATCCCGACAAATGAAAGGGGTTGAAATGGAGGGACTCATAGGTCACATCCTCTGTTGGAGACTGAGAAAAAGGAAATAAAACTTGAAGGTCCCCAAAGAGGTCCACTGCAGCTATAGAAGGAAAAATTTCAACGAGATTCGCCACTAGGGGATCTAAATCTACCAATTCCACTAATACAAAGAGGAGACGAGTCTAGGACCTATGTGGACATAGTGCACCAGCTAGAGGAGAGGAAGAAGTGGAGTCTTCTTCACTAGGATATCCAACTTCAGTGGCCCAGGTAAGTTTTGCTCCCCCTCTTCTTTCTTCATCTACATCTTTGGTCATTCCTCCACCCCCATCTATGGAAAAGAGTCCTCCATCCATGGGTTCTAATCTTTTGATTCTAAATGAACCCCTGGCCATATTCAACAATGAGCCCCATGAGGAAACCCTGCTTGTTGAGTGAGCATCACTCACATTGTCACGATTGATTCTTTAATCACCATGTCAAGGGAACCCATTGAAAAAGATAAAGTGTCCATGTTGCCAATTTCACCAAATCCATCTACTTTAGGGAAAATATCACTTTTTCCAGGCCCAGTTCCCCTTTCACTCCATTGGGTGTTCCCCCTCTACATTCCCCATATGGTATCCCACTATTTTCTATGATAACTCTCCCCTTCAATTCTCCACAATACCATATAGTTGAGGCTTCTCCTTTCATTATCCTATTCAGTCTCCCTCTGGGTACTTCTATTGATGCACAAAGTATCGACACCCAAAAGAGTCTTTGAGGTCATTTTGATGTGATAAAGCTAGCCCGATAGGCTATAAAATAGAAACTTTAGATAAAGGTTGTGGCACAACTAGCTAATAAGAAGATTGAGGCTTGTTTCAATGAGGATCAAAATTCCCTATTGATTACTACCATGAAGACGCTAATATCCAAGCTAGAGGGAGAAATGCAGATGGGAGATTATGACATCAAAGCTATGGGCCTAGATTTCAGTGAAACTCATCCATGTGAAAAAGTGGTTCTGGCTAAGGCCACCCAAAAAGTGGTCTATACTAATTATGAGAAGCTGAAAAAAGAAACTAGAGAAGCATGAGGTAGAGTATGTAGAAGCCACAGTGAGAAGGTTGTAGGTGGAGATCAAGGTTAGGGAGGTGGAAATGGCTCGCATAAGGTAAATACATGATCAACAGGGAGAAGCAACTAATTTGCTAGAGGAGGCCCAAAATTAACAGAGTTGGCTTTATGTCAAGATAGAAATGTTAAGGGTTGAACTTGTTGTTGAATGTCAGACAAATGCAGAATACCAATGTATCAAGGAGAACATGTAGGAATAATTGGACAGTGGCTGATGTAAGAATTTTGACAATCTATGAAAGGCCCATGTGATAATAGAGAGGGAAAAGCAAGAGAAGTAGAAGATCAAGTCCATTTTGTAGACTCGCGATCAAGAGGTCAGAAAGTCAAGCTTCAAACTAAAAAATTCCCTCTTGGAGAAGAAATAGATGGAGGAGAATATGAAGGCAAGGGAATCTCAATTCTATTAGGAATTGGCTGCAATGCAAGGATTCAAGATCCTCTCCATATTGAAAAGATTGATATCGAGACATTGGGAAAGGATCATAGTTGTAGTTGCTTCTCTAAAGCCAGTCATGTAGTTTCTAAGAAATGCTCAGGAATTAGATGAGAAGGTTGGCCCAGTGGCTGACCAAATTCTACAAATTTATTTTCCTCGAGCTCCAAAATAAAAAAACTTGATTTCCAGGTTATGCAAAGCCACTGAAGAGGCTTTAGGAGGTGTAGGAATTCCTAATCAAATAGTTGCCTCAAGGAAATCAAGTGAATTCGTCAATTGCTACAAGGTCGTAGCAAAAAGAAAAGAACACTAGGCAGTGTTGAATAGAAAGGTCAATGAAATAAAGAGGGATTACAATATTCTACTTGATTTTAGAATACCTGCCCTTTTGTCACCAAATGGAGGAGTGCTATCAATCTAGCAGATCATAAATGCAATCAAGCACAAGGTCCAAACTTCTATAGTACTCCCACATATAAGTTTGTTGCCCATTATTGATGTAATCAAGAAGGAGATCCTTCCACTTTCTCGACTCTATTAACACATTGGGGTTGTTTCATCAAGGTAGGAAGGTGTTTCTTTTAAAAATAATTTTTTGAGTTGGATCAAGCATATGAGATTCTTTGCACTCTCATTCAGCCCACTGATTTGGATTGGGAAGTATAACACTCTTCCTTGCTCAAACTCCAACAATTACCAGAGCTCTAGGTTTGTGCCTCCACAAGTGAACGGTCACTGTGAGTTTCCAGAACTGTAAATAAATCTTTTCTTTTAATCTTTTTGGTTTTTGGATTTTATCTTTTTCAGCTTCAAGAGAAGTTCGTGCTTAATTAAGAAAAGACTACTCTGAAAGGCACACAATGCGTGGTGGTTGAACGAATTTTGTATATCACTTCCCTTTCAGGCATGAGTCAAGACACATGTCATCTTGGCAGGGATTTTCTTCAAAGCCATTCTCATAAATCTAAGATTTCCCACCCATTTGACATGTCATCTATTTTTTTGGGTAGTTTGTATTTGTTTGGGATGATATCTTTGGACTAAGTCTATTGGAATGTGATGGGTGTCATCTCTTTAGGGTGGAACCTTCGAGTCAGCACCACTAATCTATATGATTGACCAATCATATTTTTTCTAGGTTGTGTTAGAATCCAATTGTTTTCTAATTTCAACCTTTGCTAAATATCTAAATCCATTAATGAAGTAGTTGGGACTTAATGAGAAAATATTGCATGATCTAAACAAAATCTAAGATCAAATTGTGGGCTATTAGGTGTAGGAACCTCGTATTTTATTGTTTTTGGAATGTTGCTGGCAGTGTTTGATCTTCTTCTAGTTATAAATAGGGGTTGGTAGCATAAGCAAAAAAGTTAGAAAAATTACTTCAAAAATATTTTCAAAGTAGATGGATCTAGTAGGGAGTTTTTATGTTTTCAAAAGTAGAAAGTTTTACAGAATACTGCTATTCTTTAGCATGTTATATTTTAACTTAAACTATCATTGAATTGGCATCCGACCTTTTTTTTAGTTCATTTGATATTGAAGTTCAATTTATTTAGAGGAAGTCCTTGAAATTGTGCATGTTATGGCCTTTGTCAAATTTCTTATTTATGTTTTTGTTCATGTTAAAAATATTATGTTAATATTATTTTGATAGTTAGCTAATTTCCATGTTGTTAAGCTTTTGTGTTGAATGATGGCTTTCAAAAATCAGATTATGTCTGTTGAACTTTTCCATTTTCTACAAAAGTTGTTATTTTTCATATTATGTTGTAAAGGGAGAAAGGGTTTCTAAAATTTTTTGGACATTTTTGTTAACTTGTAGAGTTTTCCTATGTTTGATCAAACCATAATGGGTGCTTCCCACAAGGATATTTTAAATATTGCACTATGTGTTTACTAAGCCTTTGTTGCTCATTATCTTCCCAACAATGAAGGATTTGTGGCATTATGTGTCTATTATATCATTCATAGGAAATAAGTTGAGGTTTGAAATGTTGTAAAAGCTTTGGCACATCACTATTTTCATGTTTTATTCACATTTCTTTCTACATTTCCCCCAAACATAAAGAAGAGCTGACTTTCTATAAAAATCCCAGAGGTGATTTAGTGAGGGACAAATTGGTCACCCAGTCACAGAATTTCCCATAAGATTGTCAGAGAGGAACAAGCTTTGATGATCAACAAGTACCATGTTTCAGTTCCAAGTCTAAGAGTGACTTTCAGTTTGATATTTTCTAGAAATTTGCAATGTAAATGTGCAATATAAGGATGAAATGCAAAGCCTAAATTTAAATGAATTTTAAATTATTTATTTTCAAATGCAATTGCATGAGATATAAATGATATGCAAAATGACTAACATTATTTTTTGTATTTTTTAGATTTAGAGAAATGCAAAACAATACAAATCTATACCCTCAATGAGATGCAAGACTTGAAAGAAAACAAAGTAACCCTAAATGATATCTTAATGATTGTAAGATCTACTCTAAGATGCAATGAGAGACTCCAAAAATCAGAAAATTGCAATGCTAAATATGTCAGGTTCGCCATTAATGGTGAACGTGAAAAATGGGTTCACCATAATGAGTTGAAAAAGTGATGAACAACTATATTTTTCCACCAAAATCACTGAAAAAATATGTAATTATGAGAGCCAAAAGATGCAAATAACAATTAGAAATGCTACCTAACTATTATAGCAACTATGAGGGAAGTTTATAGAGCATAAAAAGTTGTGTACCTTGTCAAAAACTTGTTTTTAAGCTACAAAGGACCCATTTTCCTTCAACGGCGAATGGGCCCCTTTTAGGATTTTTGAAACTGATATCAAGGTCTTGCTCCTAGATGTCTGCTCTCTCAAAATCTCGGTTATCAAGTTTTGGAAGTATATAGTTAATTCTATAGCTTCAATTCTTTGATTTTGCACTTTAAATGGCAACTTGACAACTTTGACAATTTTGCTCGAAACTTGATCCACTTGATCTTCAACTTGTAAATATATAATCACACATTCAACAGAGGAAAAAATTGTTTATTGCTAGTGAATGGGCATTTTCCTCAGTCAAAAACCTTATAGGTAACCAAGCTAGATGATGAAATAAAGGAAATGAAGCATGAAACATGAAATGATGCAATGTAGATACCTTGGATGTTGTCTTGTGAAAAAAATATACAAATTAACATGAAGTGGCCATGAATAATGTTGATCTTGATCCTTGAATAGTATGTGAAACAATGCTTGCAATAGATCTTCAATACTACACTTACAATCTTAGCTCAACAACATGAATGCATGCATAAATCCCTTGACATGATGATATAATCTTGAATTGTTGCAATAAACTCTTTAAATATGTCTTGAAATGCCTTGAAAATGATCTTATAATGCTCTATTGAAGTTGTTGTGATGTCTTATAAAATTGTTAGATCTTTTTAGGAGAAACAATGTGAATTAACCTCTTATTTATACTAAATTAGGAGATTAACCCTGAAATTCAGACAAATCAAGTTAACACCAGATTTGGAAACAAACATTATTAAATTCTTTCCAAGATGAAATTTAAAAAAGGTGGTACTCATTAAGGGAGGACCCATTTGCCACCTTTGATGAATGGGTCCTGGCTTAGTTTATAGGGACCTAACCCTTGGGGATGGAAAGAGCACTAAGAACCCATTCCAGATCAACAAAAACATGGGGTTTTTGTTAAGGGTGGACCCATTCACCACCTAGGGTGAATGGTCCTAGAACCATTTTCTAAGACTTAAATTTTCCCAATATAAATGTTATATTGTTTAATTACTAGGTGTTAGGATAGATCTTCGGGAGGTGTCATAAATAAAGCTTAATTTTGAATTAAAAGGGCTAATTAACTCCAATCAATACCACCCTAGATAAATGTGAAAGTGTGTTAAAACACTTTACAACACCTAAATAAGGTACATATTAGATACATTTTATAAGAAAGTGGCCCATAAGGCTTAATTAAATAAATAAGTCCTAGAAAAATGTGAAAGTGTGTTAAACAAGTTTCACAACACCTTTACAAAGGACTAATTATGGAATTTTTTAATCATATAAAGGTTATAGAATGATGTTAGTGTGTACAACACATTACAACACCACTCCAAGACACCATTAGATTAGTTTTAATGTTAATTATCCAAAACAAACAAGGGAAAAGCCTACTTTTTTCATTATTATAGAAATGCATGAAGGAATTATGAACAAACAAATGAAATGTCAAAACTCACCAATCCTCAATTGAAACTTGGATAGATCTGAAAACTAATATGAAGTGGCCTCAATGAATGTAGATCTTGATCATAAAACTTGATGTGAAATAATGCCTTTCATATGCTTGAATTGATCTTGTACAATCCATTAACATAGGAGCTCAAAAAACATGCATGTTGTAGAAAAAAATTGACATGATCAAATGAATCTTGATTGCTTTAATAATTTTCTATAAATATTCCTTTGAACACCTTGAAATTTCTCTTGAATTTTTCTTGATCTCCTAAAATTGCTCATAAAGTTGTTTAGTGAAACATAGTGAAATGACCTTGTTGGTGTTTTTCCCAATACACCTAAGGAATCTCTAAAGAGTAGCCAATTATTATGTTAAGACCCTTAAAGTGAATGGCCAAGTTTTGATAAGATTCAATCAAAGACTATAATCTTCTACACTTTAGGCTCTGTGGGACCTAGGAGGGTGTTCCTTTTGGGATTTTATTTGACTAACTCAATAAATGACATAGCAAATCACAGATCTATTCCTACAAGGGGTAAATGAAATAATTCACTCGAAGGTTGGCTAGTATTCAAGTAAAGATTTATTAATTTACCAGGTGAAACATATATTTTTGGAACCTTATTAGACACTTACCCTTCTAGGATCTTTCACCTAAAAGGGAAAGAATAGGGTTAAAAATGCTTATGTTCACATTCAAAAGTTAATGTGATATGGATGGAATATGAATGCAATATGCCTAAATGTAATGTTTGAATGCAAGAAACTAATAAAATTTATTGACTAATGAATAGAAACTAAAGGAAAACAACTTGCTTGAAAACACATTGTGTATTGAAAAATCACCTACAAATGAATGGAAAAATGTAACAAAAATGAATTAGACTGAAAGTGTGCACTTGGAACTCTGATGAGGACAAGAAATTTCTTTTGAAACTTTTTTGATGATGTTTTTCAGGCTTGGAGGGACTCATTCACCATTTTGGGTGAATTAGTCTCAGTTCTGGTAAACTATGTCAGAACTCATTTATGACAAATGGGTACTCAAAAATTACAAAAACTCAAAATTAACCTTGTGGTGGGATGCATTCGACACCCATGGTGAATGAGTCCACTTTTGAATTTCTAATTTTTCAAAGGTGGATTCTGAAGCTTTCGATCTGCACTCTGATGCCCTATAGGTGTCTTCTTTAGAAACTTTGCTTTACGGGCCTAAAAATGAGATTTTTTTGATTATTTGACTTGTTGAATGAAGAGAAGACTTGAGCAACCTTGCAACTTTATCTTCAATGATTTCTAGCCTTCCAAGAGTCTTAAATCTACAAAAACACAAAGCAAGAAGGAGAAATGGTGAATGTTAGGGCATGGGGGTTTGCCTTGGTCAAACCCCTTTTAGGCAAATAAACCAAAATGATGAAATAAAGTGAAGAATCATGCAACAATGGAATTGATTACCTTGCGATGATGAATTGATTTGGAATTTCTACAGCAATGGAGGAAGCTTCAACTGTTGAATGTCTTGAGGAATTTTCTTGATGTCTTGTAATGATAAAACCCTAAGTTTCTTGACTTGAGATAAAAGAATAATGGATGGATGAATGATAAGAGATAAGAGATTGTAGGAGATGAAAAATGAGGAGAAAAAAATTATCTATACACACTTATGCCTTACTAACCCAATAATACCTCATCACAGGCCGACATAAGGTATTTTTAAATAAAAACCCAAAAGAAAATTTAAAATATTTTGAATTCAGAGCTAAGAGGGACTCATTTGCCACCCATGGCGAATGGGTCCCACCTTAGAATTGAAAGTGGGTGTTTGGAATTATCTTTCATTTAATGTTGTTTGTTAGGTTTACATTAAAAAATACACTTAATTAAGCCTTATAAGGGCATAAAGGGTTCACATAAAGCATAAGAAAGGTGTAAATAGTGAAATTGTGCCTAGAAAAGCGTGAAATCTTGTTACAAGACTTTACAAAACTTCAAAATAGGACTTGATGATGAATAAAAAGGTAATATTTAGATGAATTATAATAAAAAGAGTCTAGAAGAGTGTAGAAATGTGTTACAACACTTCACAACACCTTCACAAGACATCATTAAATGCATTTTATTTGATTTGCAAGGTTCCAAGACCTAGTGTGGATGCATAAAATGCCTCACAACACTTGAATCAAGGCCTCATTAAGTCCAATTATCATGAATTATTCCCATGTCAAGCAAGAGACCTTTTTTTCTATGACACATTTAGCCCCCACTTTAGTGAGAGAATGAAATTTCTTCAAACTCACACTAAAGTAGACATTCAAGAGAGATCCTCATGTACAGGTGTAGGTGACAAAGAATGAAAAATATTGAAGGAGGTTGCGTAAGCCCCAAGTATCTAAGATCCTAAGTCAAACCTTCAAGATACAAAATCATGCAATGGCAAGAAGAAAAAGATGAAAATGAAAAGGTGGATCAAGCTTTGATCATTTGTCCAACTAGTTATGGATCAGATCTAGGCTGTTTGTCCAGAAAGAAGATGCATACTCACTTTGGGGTGATGGAACTCTTGGCTATCTGGTGAGAAATCCCAAAAGTATACTCACTTTGGGGCCATGTAACTTCTAGTTGTTTGGGAGTTGAGAAGGCCCAAAAGAAGTGGTTTAGTGAGAAATTCATGCTAGTCTGTCAGCTTCCCACCATATAATGAGAAATTCATGCCAGTGTGTCAACTTCCCATTATACAAACCATACCAAACTTATGCTCTTGATAAAATTGATAAGACACCACAATGTAATGCTTTTTGTAAATGTTTATGTAAAGAATTTTGCTAAAGGGGATTTTGCTTTGTTCGTGCAATGTATCATCTGAGGTAACATCATGCTTAATGTCTCCAAGAGAGAATAAGTCAAAAGGATTATCATGCTCTTAGAGGGAATCAAGCCCAATGACTCCACCAAGAAAAGGATGCATCACAAGAAGAAAGAAATCGCATAATGAAATGTGAGAGGTGATATATGCCACAACTTTAAAGCAGTTGTGAGCACCTGTACTATGAGAAATTTCTTTAAAGTAGAAGAGGAGGACATGAGAACTTACTTAGAAAGTTGTATGCCAAGTCATATGTTTCCGATAAGCTATGTCTTGAAAGAGGGAAGTATTTCATATGCAAGCCAACTTAAGGCATGTCGTACACATCTTGATCTTGCTCTTATGTATTCATGAAAATTTAACAACTAGCTAAAGGAGGTAATGAAAAGTGACATACGAGGACAAGGCTAGTGAACCACTTGCCCCCACTTAGAGCCAAACAAAGGGGAGCCTAGAATGGATGAAAGTGAATATCAAGTAAAGGAATTAGGTGCTCCCACACAAGCAAGAGTAACACGCTCCTTGAGATGTTGAATGTTGTTGTTGTGTGAAGTCTTGGATAAGAGTGGAGATAAGTATGATATGTCAGTTTTGTTCATGTGGTCATTGCATCCATGTGTAGGAGGAAGATTATAAAATTATTCCAAGTGAGATTAAGGGGGTGTGTGTTTGTGAGAAGGTTTGGTTTCTTTACAAGAACACAAATCCTTTTTAATGTGATGTGTCATTGCATCATGAGGGATGTGAGTTATATTGCCCCCATCACCACCATGGGGTGATTTGGTAGAACTAAGTTGAGTGAATCAAACATAAGTTTGTTTGGGTGGAAAGTGAGATATTGCACACCCTCCCTTAAAGGTAGGTGTGAAACTCGAATCACTACTAGAACTTGTGTCTAAAAATTAATCGTGTGTATATGACTCTTCAGACCATGAAGGTGAGATTTTGGAAATGTTAAAGAAAGGAGGTGTAAAATCTAAAGACCCCAAATTATCATGAAAGAGTTTTGTTGTAGGTGAATAATTAGCATCAACTTGTAGAGGTTCATGTTTTGATCTAGGAATGAAAGGATTAGGGGAGTGGGAAGTGTTGTGATTAGTTGAAACATAGCTTCGCTCATCGACATCAATCGTATATATCTTTTTTTTGTATTCAAATTTCATGATACAGTAAAGGGTAGATAAGACTCCTTTCATAGCATGAATCCATGGTCTCCCTAGGATAAGATAATATGGAAGAGGTTCTTGCATGATATGAATAGAGGTAGGAAACACAACAGGTTTGATCTTAATAGGTAATGTGATTATCCCTTGAAGTGGTTGCCTATGAATATTGTCAAAGCCATAGATATGTACATCATTAAGTTGAATAAGCTTTTTTGCCATGCCATGTTTGTGTAGGAGGTCCATGCTACAAACATTAATTTCCAATCCATTGTCGATGAGAGTGTGCAAAATTAAAGTTTCATTAATGATCACCTTTATCATCAAGGGATCATTCTTCTTTTGAACCTCAAGTGTGGGTAATGCGTGTTTAGGAAATGCAATTTCTGACAAGGTGGCTTGCATGGGATGACATGATGATGTTACATGATTTGGTTTTATGTAAGATTGTATCTCTTCCTTCTGTATTTCCAAAATTTCATGGAAGAGAAGTTTGACTATTGGTGAAAGTTGAATGAGCTCCCATACATATATATTAGCAAGATTCTTTTTAAGATCTTCAACACTAGGAACTTCTTGAGGAAAAGGTAATGGTGTAGGAGTGTTTTGTGGTCCCTTAGATGTTTGAGTGACTAAGTGACAACTTAGTGGCTAAAAAACATTGTTATGAGTAGATTGCATCATGGATTTCAAGACATCTCTGAATTTTTTATGTTTTTAACTAATGGAAGGTGACTTAGGAATCTCACTAATTAAAGGAGATCCCACTTGTGTTGTCAAAATTTATGTCTTGATTGGCATGATGTGATGGTGAAGGGGATTCTAATGCCACTTGAGTATCCTTACCTAGGGAAGGCTTAGTGGTTGAATGATGCAGATCCTATGTGGATAATAACTCTCAACAAACAAATGTCAATATTAGAAACAATGAACTCTTCTTGAAAACACCTTCAATTTGCCAAGCATCAACTCACCCTCAAGGTCTCAACCCTTCAAATTTGTAAAAAAACACCAACCCTCCACCAAGGCCCTGAAAAAGTTTCTAAACATTCCAATGATGACAATTTATCCATTTAAAAGAAATCTCAAAGTTAGATTCTTCACAACCTTCAAAACTCACCTTCTACCACTAGCATTCCTTGTAGTACAGGAAAACTAATTTTTTAGTCTTTAGAAAAAATCCTTCCAAAACACCAAAGAAATAAAACATATAATCAAGCACCCATTTCAGATTCATTCATCATATCAAAAAATTAGATATTACTCTTTTGAATCAAAGATTTCAAAATCAAGAATTTCACAGTTTTAGGCCTCCAATTAGGCCATTTTTACAAAGAGACCCCTCTTTAATCTTATCACCAAACCACCAAACCAAAAAAAAGTCTTGATAAATGATACAAAACCACATATTTCCCAGGTCTTAATTCTTCATTTGTTCTTATACACTCTTAAACTCAAAACCTCCAAAAAACATGTGGAAACCAAGGGTTTTAGGATACCGTTATTAAAAGTTCACACTCCCAGTCACTTTCAGCCAAACCAACTGCTCAAACACATCAAATATTATCCCCCCATGCTCAAAAAACACTCACTTTTCCTTTGGCATCATTTTTTCATCATTTCATAGGTTTGAACCACCCTTTTCCAAGAGGAAACACACATTTTCCAGTCCTAGGGCTCCACCCATTCACTACCAATTCAATCTCACAGAATAATGAACATGTTAAACATATAATTTACATGTTAGAGGACACATTCCACAAGATACAGTAAACACAAAAAGTGGAATGGGTCATTTTATCATTTTTTGAAGACCCTCAACCCACAAATCTGGAAAAAATAGGTAGCAGCAATAAAAATTGAATAACTTTCACAAAACAAGGAGTTAGACCCTCATATTTGAAGAAATTTAAAGCTAATTGATAGGCATAAAACTTCAAAAAAAAATTTAGAGCATTTGGAGTCTATACAGATCCGTACAACGACAAAAGTAGAGAAAAAACAATAATTTTCTGAAAAACAGTGTTTTTATTGATCAAAAAAGGCTCACCAATCTCCAACCAACTCCTCTTTCGAGACATTGAAGGTTATTATACATTTTTTGGTTTCATTTCAACTTATTCCAACACCTATAACTTATTTTTAATCATTAAGACCTTCTAATCTTCATTAAGTTGCATTTTAAGACAAATTGCATATGACAATTTTACATAAACTTTGCAACTTTTTAATTTTGACACCCAAAAACTCCTAAATCACTCTAAAACCTTTAATTCACCCTATTACAACATATTAGACCTTATTCTTGCACATTTACACCCAAATTCAAGGATTTTCCTTCAAAAGGCTACAAATTCAAATGTTAACAATTTTGTAGCAAAAATGCATTATTTGCACTTTTGACTACCAAAGACTCAAAAGAAATCAACCTAATACACCTTAAATGGTCTTAATTGACCTTATTTAGCATAAATAAACCTAAAACATATTGATCTAACCCATTTACCACCTATCAACCTTCAAAAAGTGAAATTTTGCAACTAGGAGACTAGGTGCTCCTGCACCATTGAAGGAGATGTGTCGATGTTCATATATGTTTGTAGGTCATGAGATTCTCCCTAGAAGGAGAGTTATTAGAAGCACAAAAATCCAATTTTTTTTGGCATTCATAGGTTGGTTCTTCTAAAAGGACTTCACCACAAGTAGGGGAATGATTAATGGTTGAAGATTGTTTTTCAAGAGGGGTTTCCCTAGGTGAAGGGGGTCAACTAAGATATGCATGACCTTCATCGATTGTGTTGTCTAACATCAAAGTATCTACTTCACAACTAGGAGAGATACTAGAAGAAGAAAAAATGTTGTTTTCATGATCCTCTAAGGTTGTGTTATGTTGGTTGTGTTGTCCACTAAGAGAGGTAAAAGGAGAAACAACTAGGATTCTTAAAACTCTCATTAATTGATTCTTCTACTAAAATATCTTCATGATCAAGAGGAGAGATATTATGAGAATAACAAGTATGATCATTAGGAATGGCCCAAGTTGTAGTCTCTTTCACTAAAAAACTATCATAGGGAGGGAATAGGAAGTGTTTTTTAACATGTCTACATATGTAAGGTACTAGCATTGTTTGAATAAGAATGAAAAGAAAATGTAACCATCTCACGCAATGTTTCAACAATATGAATAATGTATATGCAAAGATACAAAACACTCTTATCCAATATATGCAAGATTTTAAGAATACAAATAATGTACATGCAAGAATGAAAAGTACTTTTAACAAACTTATGCAAATTTTTAGGAATAGAAACATTGTATAGGAAAAAGTGAAAAGTAATTTTATCAATGTTATGCAAAATTGCAGAAATGGAAGCATTTTCGGATCTAATGGTGTTTGCAAATGAAGTGATGTGAAGAATGAGTGATCTAAAATGATTTTTTTGAGCTAAATGCATAAAAAGAATGTTCTAGAAACTTTTCAGACTTATACTATATGATACTAGGAGGCTTTGGAAGCATATAAATGAGATTTCTGATGCAGTAATAGACTGTCAACAATCTGAATAGGAACCGATTCGCCCAGTATTGAGAATGAGTCCGAGTACTGGTTTTTTTACAAAATTTTCAGAAATTTTGAAGTGTTTTTGATGTGCTTGAGGTTGTATGATGCAGACCTAAGATAGAGATGTAGAATTTAAGAAATTTTTAAGGAAATTGTATGCAAAAATGCAAGCTAAATGCACTTTTTTCTAATAAAAAAATTTGAAACTCTATCTATGCAAATTAACTAATGCAACTCTAATGCAAATGCAATGCGAGCTAGGATTATGATGAAAATGGACTCCAAATCAGAAAAAAATAATTCTAAAACCAGGTTCACCAAAATGAAACATAGATTTTTGGAACCTTATTAGACACTTACCCTTCTAGGATCTTTCACCTAAAAGGGAAGGAATAAGGTTAAAATGCTTTTGTTTACATTCAAAAGTTAATGTGATATGGATGGAATATGAATGAAATATTCCTAAATGTAATGTTTGAATGCAAGAAACTAATAAAATTGATTGAATAATGAATAGAAACTAAAGGAAAACAACTTGTTTGAAAAAACATTATGTATTGCAAAATCACCTACAAATGAATGGAAAAATGCAACAAAAATGAATCAGACTGAAAGTGTGCACCTAGAACTTTTATGAGGACTAGAAATTGATTTGGAAATGTTTTTTATGATGTTTTTTAGGCCTAGAGGGACTCATTCATGATTCTGGGTGAATCAGTCCCAATTCTGCTAAATTGTGTCAGAACCCATTTCTGACAAATGGGTACTAAAAAATGTAGAAAACTCAAAATTAACCCTATGGTGGGACTCATTTCCACCCATTGTGAATGAGTCCACTTTTGAATTTTTAATTTTTTAAAGGTGGATTTTGAATTTCTGGTTTACAGGCCTAAAAATGAGATTTGGGTGATTCTTTGACTTGTTCAATGAAAAGAAGACTTGAGCAACCTTGCAACTTTATCTTCAATGATTTCTAAGCTTTTGAGGGTCCTAAATCTGCAAACACACAAAGCAAGAAGGAGAAATGGTGAATGTTAGGGCATGGGGTTTTGCCTTGGTCAAACCCCTTTTAGGTAATTAAACCAAATGATGAAATAAAGTGAAGAAGCATGCAAAAATGGAATTGAGTACCTTGGCATGATGAATTGATCTTGAATTTCTATATCAATGGAGGAAGCTTCAACCCTTGAATGTCTTTAGGAATTTTCTTGATCTCTTGTAATGATAAAACCTTAAGTTGCTTGACTTGAGATAGAAGAATGATGGATGAATGAATGTTAAGAGATAAGAGATTGTAGGAGATTAAAAATGAGGAGAAAAACACTTATTTATACAAACTTGTGCCTTACTAACCCAATAATAGCTCATCACAGGCCAACATTCGGTATTTTTAAATAAAAACCTGGAAGAAAATTTAAAATATTTTGAATTTGGAGCCAAGAGGGACTCATTCTCCACCCATGGAGAATGGGTCCCACCTTGGACTTGAAAGTGGGTGTCCAGAATTATCTTGCATTTAATGTGGTTTGTTAGGTTTACATTAAAAAATACACTTAATTAAGCCTTATATGGGCATAAAGGGGTCACATAAAGCATAAGAAAGGTGTAAATAGTGAAATTGTGCCTAGAAAAGCATGAAATCTTGTTACAATATTATACAACACTTCAAAATAGGACTTTATGATGAATAAAAAGGTAATATTTAGATGAATTATAATAAAAAGAGTCTAGAAGGCTGTAGAAATGTGTTAGAACACTTTCGCAAGACATCATTAAATGAATTTTATTTGATTTGCAAGGGTAAAAGACCTTGTGTGGATGCATAAAATGCCTCACAACACTTGAATCAAGGCCTCATTAAGTCTATGTATCATGAATTATTCCCATGTCAAGCAAGAGACCATTTTTTGTACGACACACGAGGAACAAGAAAGATATCTCACATAGATGCTTCATTATAGATAAATTTTAATAGATTTTCATTCTAACCCTGAATCAATGGTCCATTATATCATTATCCCTTCAAAGGTAAGTACCAAGACAAATAGACTAGTGTCTTCATCAATTGGGCAATGGAGTCATACATAGTACAACCTGTCATGCAGAAATTCTTCAAATCTGATAATTGTGGACTATTTCTATAAGGACTTGTGTTATGAAAAATCTTTGCACATAATACACCACTTCTTACAAAATTCTCAATAAATATTCACAAACCCATGACCTTATTTAAACATTTAGTTGATTCATTGAACTAAAGTAAAAAAGAAGGCATGCATTCAAATGAAACACCTGAAGATGAACCAAATATACTTGATATTATATTCAAAGCTTGCAAAATAGCTTATAGAGAAGATTAGATGCATTATGCATGGAATTTTTTTTTATATCAATAATTTCTACATAACTATTTAAGATTTTCATATGCAGGATTTATAGCCAAGACAAATTCACTATCCTATTTTATGGTATTCTTCTATTTTCTACCCTTGAGATACTAGACCTGAAGACTCCAAAAAATTAGAACCCCTTGCAAATGAGCCCTGATTTCCCTTTTATAGAATAAGTGATGCAACAAGCTTCTAGCTTGAAATGCAGGTACATTACAAAATTTTATTTGACAACACATTTCAACTACATTTCAAACTTCCCCACATGATGATTCTATTGAAATGGGGGAAAAAAAATTGATGCAACCACCATGAGGAGGAAATAAAGTACCACCAAAATTTCCCTCGACCACCATGTAAGTAGCAAGACCGATGTTGATACCACCACGAGGGCACACAATCAACATCCAACACCCCAAAAGTAGCCATGCATGCATAGAGAGAAAATTACCACCATAGAAAACATCAATCAACACAAAATTTTCATTCACCTCCACCTTTTCTCAATCAGAAGATCTTTTACCAACAGCACACACACCATGATACACATTCCCACTTCATTTAGTTATGAGGTTTGGGGATGAAACCTCAACTCCTTCCTCATCCTTGTCTTTCTTTAGCACAACACCATCACGCTCGCTCCAATTTTTTACCACCAAAGGTGGAACAGAAAACACCTCGACACTAGGAGATAAAGCTTGACCTGGGGTCTTGAGGTACTGATGGTAGTTAAAATCCATCTTTGTTTGAGTTTCTGATGAGCTCTCCATGTTGTTAATGGGAAATTTTTTTCATCCAAAGGATCTACGACCATATCAAAGCTTGTGATGAACTATGTTGAAGGGTCGAACAAATTCTTCTCCTTTTATTCTCAATGCCTCTAAGCTCACGACTCGACCTTTTAGATGATAGCTAGATCTGGTAGCAATAGGTACAAATTCCTTGCCATGAGTATCTTCATGAGACTCCTATGAATTGAGCCGAGAAGACCTCTGCACTTGAACTGGGGAAGCACCAAGCTTACTCATCTTGTCACTAAAAAATATACACTCGCAACCTTGGCTCTCTACACACACTCAAAGACTTGACAACTAATTGCTATGGAAAAAATAGCAAGTCACCACTTCTATTTATTAAACAAAGTTACAATAGCAATCATAAATGCTCTATGAGAAACACAAGTGCAAATTGGGTAATTCGTTGACATGCGTATTATCACCATTTAATTTCCAAGTTCATGGAAATATGCATATTATTCTTCATGATTGTCAGAAATTAAGTCTTCACACTCATGGAGATCAATTTGATCACACCTGCAAAGAATAAACCATTAATTCCCACTGTTGTAGAATGAAAATGACTCACATGCCCGTTTATCAACTTTGAATGTCCAACTTTTCCAAGAATTACTAACATTTCACATAAAACTTCATTTCATCATCAAATGACATCATGAAATCAAAATATTCAGCATAATATTTCATGAATAACACAAATTCTTCGCTATCACTTAAGTAGATTTAGCATTAAGCATTCAACAATTTCATGGAAAATAAAATATTTTCAACAAAACTATTTCCATTCACTTATATTTTTGTAATATTTTCAAAATATTAAACATCTAATCTAAAATAAAACATAAAAAAAAATACAGAAAATAAAAAGTTTCTCCTGGTTATTCTCTATGGATGCCCCAAAGAATTAATTAAAACAAAGCAAACCAATTTATATTTCACTAGATTGCTTCAGAACTACGTATAAAATAGTGCAAGCTTTTACAGAGGGGGTTTCATTTATGGACACCAAATAGGTTCTATATGCACCCTTAAACAGTGCAACATACAGTCTTGTTCAAACAAACTTACAAAACTAGCTACAAAAGATACTTAGATAGTTAGCTATCCATAAAGCTCTGATATCAATTAATGTCTACGTGCATAAAAAGTTTTACACCAGAATGGTTCAGAAAATAGGAGAAAAGAGAAAAAATTAAAAGAACATTTTTCTCCTCTGACATCAACAAATTCTAAACTTAAAATAAAATGTGGGAGGAGATGGCCTTTTATAGAAACAAGGCACTCAAAATTTCAACTTAAAAGTATCTCAAAGAATCAAATACAACAAATTAAAATATGTCACGTGGCATGTGCCAACTATCATCAAGAACATTCTAGAATAAGTCAAAGCTTTGACTTTGTCCACAACAACACTTTTTCTTCATACTTCAGCACAAACACTTTATCTCCATCAAGGCTACCATTCGAAATACCAGAATGAGAAACAACTACTAGGACCGGGATCAACCTACAAATTAAAACAACAAATAAACTCCATTACATTTCTAGTATCTAGTATCCGGTTCTTTCCGTATTCATTTATGGCTCCGGTTCTAGACTTCCACCTTCTTTCTTTGATTGGTACTCTTGGAAAGCTCTTAATATTTGATGCATACATTCTTTTGAAATCCTTTGTATTGCTCTCCAAGTAAGCTTGAGCCTAGTATATTCTTCAATCACTTGAAGTATGACATCATTTTTTTGCGCTTTCTTTGCTTCATATTTGGCTATAATATTTTTGCATTGTATTATTTCATCAATAACCTCCCTCATCAACAATTGAACATGATCTCTATTTATCCTTTCTATCCATTCCTTGAAATCTTTAGCTTCCTTCCCGTTTTTCCCTAATGTTTGGGAATCAAAGTCTTGACGTGACAATAATTCAAAAAAAAATTGATTTTCTCTCATCAATCCTCTACACTCAACGACAACTCTTTCAAATCCTCCAATACATTGTACTAACATGTCACCTTCCCATTTCAATTGCTTCTTCCACTTTCCTACCAATGAAATTTCAGGTTTTGATATTATATTATGTTGTATTCACTCCTGGATATCTATCTGTATGAGAATTTCCATATTTTTCCTTTCATCAATGACCTGCTCCTGGTGAATCTAAATTCATCTTCAAACCTTTCAATTTCTCTAAACGATGGTATGCTTTCTTGTATTATATTATTGCATCTATAATAAATTCATCTCCCTTCTTTATCCAATATTCAATCCATTCTTCAAATATATTCATTCTATGACGAATTGTAGCAATGGCATCTACTTGCTCTTGTGACATTAGCACCAAATGTTGGGACAGTTCAGCTTATTCTTGACTAGATAAAGTCAGTAACTTAATAAAATGTTCCAAGGTAGCAACTCATTCTTTCAATTCTCTTTTATTTTGTTTATCTTTTGTACTCTAGCAATAGTAGCATTTAAATTTACTTTTATTTTTCTAGTTCTTGTTGCCAAGATGAGTGTCCAAGATTAATACTTTTTATTTTGTACTCCTTAGGTGTTATCTCATGTCTATTCTTGTCATTTGTTGGAGTAGCTATCTGGATAGTTCTATTACCATCTGCATTCCTTTGTATGGCATGCTTTGATTTTGCTCTGCACCTATGTTTAGGAGTACTTCCTGTATAAAATTGTTGAGATTCAGAGGTAATATTTCTACTTCCATTGGAGAAGCTAATTCTTTGATTAACCAATTAGGTGTATCATCATCTTGTTGTACCTCTGTAACTCTTTCTTATCTCTATCTATTACTTGATTTAGGAATTTCATCTCTTTGACTTGCCATATTTTATGAAATGAGAATTTCTTTAGCATGTCTAACATAGACTCAGGATTGGTAGAATTTAGCACTACCTCCTCTATTTGGAGACTTATATTTTCCTTTCTATCTATATTTTCTGATTATTCTCTTTGAGTCTTATCTTCTTCATTTACAGCTACACCATAATTCATTTCATTTTCAGTTCCATCTCCTATGAACTGTGTAGCTTCTTCTTCTAGAATTTTAGTTTCAATTTCCATTTTAGCATGGCCTTTATCTGATTCTTCAAAGACATGTGAGTGTTCATTAACATGTTGCACATTCTAAAAAGAAAATTGAGAATCAAGAGTATCTTTAGTAACTCTCTTGTCAATCTAGGATTTTTCTCTACATTTTCCCCTATTTCCATTTCAAGCATGCTAGGATTTCTTGCCTCTGAGGTGAGTGTTCCATGAATAAATTCTTCTTATTCAATATTTATGGGGTTAGAGCTCATATCCTAAATTTCTTCTATCACTGGGTGTACTATGGGCTTGTCTTTGTATTTATTTTCCTTTACCTTTTCCCACATAGCACCCCATCTATCTACTTGTTCCTTAATTCTGGCTTCATCTTCCTTAGAAATTTCCTTTAAAGCCACAAGAGTCCTACCCAGTGCTTGCTTCATACTAGCCATATTAACAGAAGGGGGAGAAGTGAATAATGTTGCAGCTCTTTGGGATGCAAACCTAGTTTGTGTACCAACATTCCCTGTTACTCATGTTCCTTCATCAATAGTTATTCTAGTTTTGGGTGTGGCTGTAGAAGAAGATGCACCTTTAGGTCTTGATTTTGATTTATCTTTACCTGTCTTTGCATCTTTTTTTTTATGATAATTTTGTGTGAGATTCTTGTCTTATTTCTTTAGGGGTTCTTTCTTCAATTCTAATACCTGGAGTAACCTTACTAGTCTTTCTTTTCTTCTTAGTAGGCTCTCCATTTTCAAAAGAAGTTTCATCTCTTTGTTTTCTTCTTCTATCCTTTGAGTAGATGGGTTCAATTCCTCTTTCTCTTAAACTTTTGCAAAAATCATTAATCTAGTGTTGAGTATACCTTAGGACTATCCTAGTAAAATCATCAATTGATGTTATGTCTTCATCATCAACACCTGGGTTTGGAATGGGTTCATCATATACCCTGTCATCATTGTAAAAGTGATTCAACACCTGACCATCATCTTCTTCCAATTGGTCTGGAATATCATAGAGTTTGAGCATTCGAGAAAAACCTAAAGTCATTCTTTCATACTTTTTCCTTCTGACCACATGCTCATCTTTATTGTTAAGCTAATAATCTTCTAAATGAGGCACATGAGAACAAAAACTAGCTATATTTCTAGCAATATTTCCTTCAATATCATAGTACACTCTCTGGAGTGGAAATTATTCAAAATGGTAGGTCCTTAGTTCTTCCTCTTATAAATTAGTTACTTTGATTGCACTACACTTATAATTTCCTATTGTGATGGAAAATTTAAAAGAGGCCTTTTTGTGAGCATGGCTATAAAGAGCATGATATGGTTTTAAATGTCTCACTAATTCCAATAAAACAATTTTATCTGTAGGATACCTGGGTAGCATAAATGGGTATCCATCAAATCCCTCCACTCTAATGTAGGAGTAAGTTGGGAGATGTATGTACCAACCTCCCATAGGTCGAATGGAACGTTGTGCTTCCAGGGATAATCTCTTAGATTTGTCACCTTCCATTTTTCTCACTAGTTTAATGGAGAACAAATCATTAAATTTTTTGTAATCACCTTTATACCCATGAATAGTGATTTGGGTAAATGTGCATATATCAAACTATTGCCAACTTGTGTGCCCAGAGTACCAATATGTTTTAATACTTGTTTAATGGCTCTCATAGAACATGAGTAAATAACATATGATGACATGTACAAGCATCTGGGCTTGGGGAATGTAGTAATCTGTTCATGTAGCCTATCGCTTATCAATTTTCCCCAATGTAACTCTACAGGACCTTCTATAATTCAAGATATTATCACAAACATCCAGGGTTTGAATTTGCTTGCATCTCTAAAACCAACTACTTTGCTCAGCAAAGTTATTATGTCTTGTATTTATTTTTTAAACATAGACCTCTAAATTACCTTGGTTTGTGGTGTGATTGGCTATTGGCACCATTGGGTGCTCATAATTTCTCTCATACGCTCTTCAACACTCTGATATGTCTTGGCCTTGGCTTTCAGGTCGACATTGAACATCTGTGTGTTGGAGGGGAGACCAAATGTACACATAATTCCTTTTTGAGATAAGTATGCATAAGTTCTCCCTTCCTTTTCAATAATCCTTTTGGCTGAATTATAATAGTTTATGCATTACATAACTAATTTTGGAGCTTCCATTGCTGGCGGAAACCCTCCTGTAGGAAGTAACCCATTGGATATGACATTTTTGGTGCATTGGGTAGCATTTTCTTGCAACAATCGTGAACAGATTTCAATGTCAGAAGACCATCCCATGTGGGTATCTATGACCACCACATTAATGGGTATTGCTTGTGAATTGTAGTACTTGAATTCATCTTCTACTCTTGCATCAAAAGTGCTCATTTTGGATATAATGTGCTCTACAATTTACAAAATATTTGTCTATGTACACGAGTTAGGGTTAAATTTAACCAAAACTTACATTTCATAAAATTTTCAATTCATTCTTTGATCAAATTTAACAACTCAAAGAAAAATTAACATTCCAATTTTAGAATAAGAAAATACCATCATCAAAGATTTCTAGCTTGAGAAAATCTTATCAATGTATCAGTTATTCAAAACATACCTGGTTCTGGCTAAAAATGGTGATTCTTCATAATACAACTTCAAAACCCTTGGTAGCTGCAACTTAGTTTCTCAAAATTTTACCTCTCTTTGCGCACCAAAGTAGCTTCATGAATTCAATGTCTTTAGCAAATTTGCAATATGATGCAAAGTGGAGTGTTGTAAAAGTAATTACATGCTCTAAGTGGTGCTAAGTACATAGATAGTTCACCACCTTCATTAATTACTTGTTATTTCACATTAACTCCTATAATAAAGGTGTAATCATTATTGATTATGGTTCAAATCATGAACACCTAGATTTCTAAGCTGGCTCACTATTTGAGAAGAAAGACGACATGATGATTATACGTGGCAGTTATATGTGATGCTAATTATTTGCAAGGATACTCCATTAAAGATATGTGATTAATGATGACCACCAAGGTTGAAGATTTTGATATTGATTTTGAAAGAGATCAAATAATACCATGATTTGCGAAATACTTCCTGAGAAAAAGAAAAAGAAAACCAAAACAAGGGAAAGACCAAAAACCGAAATTGAAAAAAAAACTTAATGAAATTTCAAAGCATACTTTCTGATTTCTGACTTTTAGTTCAAAGAAACAATAAAGCACCAGACTCTGATAAAATGGAAGATTACCGGGTTTAGAAAATTGGATCAATGAAATACCGAGCGAAACTTAAGTTTTTTGAAGATACAAACTCTTTCAGCTCAACATAAGATTCCAAAATTCTAGTTTCCAATAACAAAATAAACATTAAGAGCATACTGAAACACTGAAAGATCGAGAAGAAGAGGATTATAATACAAAGAGGACAAGTGAAAATGAGAGAGGTAAACCAACAACCAGCCAATCATAGAAAAAAACAATGCCAAAGCGAGAAAAAAAAACAAAGAAAAAAGGGAAAAGAAAGAAAAAAAGGGGGTCCACATTTTTCCAAAAGGGGAAAAATGGGGCATGTTGTGAGACTACACAACACAGATTAGGGTAGAAAACAAAAAATCATAGACATGCTCAGACAAGGAAAGTAGACACAAGTAGAAAGAAAACTCACCAAGCCAACTTATGTACACTTATTTACAATATATAAATGTAACTCAAGGGCAATTCTTTCATCTACCAAACACTTTGGCTTGTTTTATTGGCAATGGGTCCACATGAACATTATGTAATTCTAGGCTACTAGCAACATCACAATCAACACTTCCTATGACAATTGATGTAACATTGCTACACTCATCCCTCTCCATCATAGGTTCATCAAACTGAACTAGGAAGATGAAACCATCATACTCCACACTATCATGAAGCCTAAAGTTATATTCCACTTGCTTACCAAATTTGAGAATCTCATAGACACTTTGGCTAATACTTGGACAATATTTTATAAGATCAAGGAATAGAAAAACATTATAAGGCATATCCTCAATTTGTTTGTCATAAGTGTTGTCTTCATGAGATGAAAGAACTTCAATGACAAGGCCCATAAGATAGGGAGCACCTGCAAAAGATTCCATCGCAGCTTTATACTGACCTATATCATTCCCCTTGTTATCCATTCCTTTGAATTTCTCCTCAAATGGATGAAATAATCCTACAATACTAACATATTTTGTAGAGTCATCCAATAATTCGCTCTCTTCATCATAAGATAATGTTGTCTGAGTGTCCATGCCTTTATCTTGATTCACCTCTTGATCTCCTAAGAGTGGACTTCCTTTTATATCAGGGAAAATGTCATCATGTAGAACATGAATACTAGACATTTCAATTATCTTTTAAAGTACATAGCCATGCACCATAGGAAAATTAGTACAATCATCTATATCCCTTTTGACAACGATGCTACATCCAAAGTTGACATCACAGTCATGGACCTCTTCGTCATGTGAACCATTATCATATTTAAAAGTCATCAAGTTTGAGGAACCTTATTGGTACTTATCAAGTATAATTTTCTCAATAACATGTGGGTAAATTGATTTATTAGTGTTTGTGTCTCCACATCCTCCATTTAGTTAGGGAACTAGCAAGTCAGTGGTGACATCTTCAAGAGAAAAGTTCAAAAAATTAATATCTTCAAAAAGAGGGTTGCTTCTACACCAATAGGAATTATCATTATCAATCTCACTGTCCAATGCAAGTTCATCAAATAAAGGATTTTTTCATACCTTCATGGTAGTTTCCTATACCTCATCTTCCTCAGTGTCAGGATTCTGATAATTCTGATCATCACTACATTCAAATTCAGTGTAATCACTTGAAGAACAAAAAGAAACATTCTCAATATCCTCTTCGTCATTTATACTCACAATAATTAACCCACATTCAAAGAATTCTTCACATGAAGAGAACTGCTCACTGCCTAGGAAACACACACCCTCAAGGCTATTAACATATCCCCTACTAGAAGTAAGGGATTCCATGTCCACTTCATAAGAAGAATCATATTCAATTGAAGACTGTCCAAACTCAACCTCATCATTTTGGTTCCTCATTCCTACCATATCACTGAAACCAAGTGTATTCCCATCACTGACTGGTGCATGATAAGTGTTGGTTAAATAAATTTGTGAGGTTTCACCTTGTACCTCTTGTGTTCGATCATAGCTTGTCACATCCCTAGGAAGATAATTAGGTAGTACCTCCTTGTTTTCACACTTTGTCTCTTCATCCTCATCACTACTACTTGAACTTGCTTCTATGTTGCTTGTAAAATAACAAAATTCAATAGTCAGTTGCACCGACTCTAATACTTTTCTTTGATTTGTCAATATTAGCCTATGATCCTCCTCACTATGGCAATTATTGCCCACATTATGAGAAATGATTAGGGACATATGACCCTGTTCAATATCTTCCACAATATTTATCCAATCCACTACTTGATCAAGGATATGAGGCTTTTGATCTTCAAACCACTAGCTTGATCGTGATATGTAGGCCTCACAAAACAAATTAATGTACATTAAGTCACTAGGATTGAAACTCTTGGGTATCTTCATTAGAACATCCAAGAATATTGAAAACAAGTCATATAATGACTCATTTTCATGCCTCTTCATTTCATATAATTTTTTAATGGAGAAAATCAAGTCAACCCTTCCCATCCTTGGTTGATGTGAGGTCAATGTTCACTCATGTTCTACATCTAGTCTAGGAGTAATGCAAATGCAACATCTATGAGATTATTTTATTGTAAAAAACTTCTACTTCTTGATATGCTTGGATCAATAGTCTGGATACTATTAGAGCTACTAAGTTAGCAATCATAGGTCCCCTCATAATTGAATATTTCAAATTGTTCTCAATGTTCATATCCTCTTGGTAAGCTTGTTGTAAAGTTGCAGGCTCCTTATCCCTTAACAAGAAACTCATCTTACTATCAAATGCTCCAAGATACACCACCAAACATTCTACATCATTTGGCCTCATATGTTAAAGGATTTCCCTTATAACCTTTTCAAATATGAGGTTAGAAGCAGGATTTGATTCTTCCTTATCCTTAGAAACCTCCATGAAATTTCTCCTTGCAACACTTGGGTTTATCCTTTTACCAAATTTGTCCACGAACACTGCTTTGAGTGCCCTCCAACAATGTACAAAGGAAAGGAAGCAGGCAAAAAAGAGAACCAAACTCTTGCGTCTCCTTTCATGGATTGAACAAGTAGCTTCATAACCACATCTTTAGGGTCTATTTCATAATCGCCCATCACATACATAAATTTTTTTACATGCCTGCTTGTTGATTCTGACTTTTCACCGCTAAATTTTGGTAATCTATCCCTGACCTTTGGTGGTACCACATTTGGTTACCACAAATATTGTCAAAGCTAATAGCCTTGTACCTATCAATACTAAAATTTCCTTAGTGGGGCAATGATTGTTCACACTGAATGCTCATGTCCATATTGACACTAGATGATATAGATGGACAACTCATCATAAATCCATGAGAAGGAATATAAAATTTACCAGGAAATTACACAATATTACATCAATTCCTTCTACAAGTTTGATCCTAAGCCCCTAGCATATGTACTCCTTATGAATGCTACCTAAGATCTAACAATTTAAAATGCTCCTTTCATCATGATATAGGAATTTAACTTATACACAAAAGCATTCTAAGATATTACTATGATTCCCTTACCTAGTGCTACTTCACTCATTAGGGAATAATTTACATCTCAAGTATGGGAAATTTATCTTGATTTACTAATAATGTGCTCCTATTTATTCAAATTCTATGAAAATACCTAGTAATTTGCAATGGGTGACTATCCAGTGCCTTTTAGATTGCAAATCCAATCAATTGACATATGCTTTAATAGTTTCTTTGACTCAGAGTCACCACCTCTTTCCAAAGGACTGAACTTCAAGTGAGATGAAGTTTCTTTACAAGTAGTACACATTCTAGGCTATCTTCCATATCAGAGTCACGTTCGGATCCTTCAGTCTTTGCTGCACTTAAATATTTATGAGGTTTAAGAATTTGTCATTATCCAATCAAGATGTTAAGGTTCACTTTACCCTTTGACTCTAGAATTTATCTACGTTTGGAGAATAATATTATCCATAGTAGAGTTGTCATTTTGTTGGTGTTTTTCCCAGTACACTTAAGGAATCTTTAAAGAGTAACCAATTCTTATGTTCAAGACCCTTAAAGTGAATGGCCAACTAATAAAATCCAGTCAAAGACTGTAATATTCTACACTTTAGGCTCTATGGGACCTAGGAGGGTGTTCCTTTAAGGATTTTATTTGCCTACCTCAATAAATGACAAAAAATCATAGATTTGTTCCTACAAGGGGTAAACGACACAATTCACTTGAAGGTTGGCTAGTCTTCAAGTAAAGATTTATCAATTTACCAAGAACAAGAAAGATATCTAACATACATGCTTCATTGTAGATAAATTTTAAAAGATTTTCATTCTAACCCTAAATCAACGGTCCAATATATCATTATCCCTTCAAAGGTAAGTACCAAGACAAATGGACTAGTGTATTCATCAATTAGGCAATCAAGTCATACATACTACAACCTATCATGTAGAAATTCTTCAAATCTGATAATTGTGGACTATTTCCATGTAAGGACTTGCGTTATGAAAACTCTCTGCACATAATACACCACTTCTTACAAAATTCCTAGTAAATATTCAAAAACCCATGACCTCATTTAAACATTTAGTTGATTCATTGAACCAAAGTAAAAACTTAGGCATGCATTAAAATGAAACACTTGAAGATGAACCAAATATACCTGATATTATATTCAAAGCTTGCAAAAATGGCTTACAGAGAAGAGTAGATGCATTATGCATGATTTTTTTTTCGATATTAGTAATTTCTACATAACTATTTAAGATTTTCATATGTAGGATTTACAACCAAGACAAATTCACTATCCTATTTTATGGTATTCTTCTATTTTCTACCCTTTTACATATTAGACCTGAAGATTCCAAAAAATTAGAACCCCTTGCAAATGAGCCTTGATTTCCGTTTTATAGAATAAGGGAGCCAACAAGCTTCTGACTCAAAATGCAAGTACATTACAAAAAATTCATTTCACAACACATTTCAACTGCATTTCAAAATTCCCCACATGATGATTCTGTTGAAATAGGGAAAAAAAATTACTGCAACTGCCATGAGGAGGAAATAAAATATCACCAAAATGTCCCTTGACCACCATGTAAGTAGCTAGACCGATGTTGATACGACCATGAGGGCACACAATCAATATCCAACACCACAACAGTAGCCACACATGCAGAGAGAGAAAATGACTACCATAATAAACATCAATCAACATAAAATTTTCATTCACCACCACCTTTTCTCAATCAGAAGACCCTTTAGCAGCAACACACACACCATGATACATGCACCCACTTCATGTAGTAGCGAGGGTTGGGGATGAAACCTAGACCCCTTTTCTCATCCTTTTCTTTCTTTAGCACAACACCATCACACCTGCTCGAAGTTATGATCGCCAAAGGTGGCACAAAAAACACCTCAACACTGAGAGATAAAGTGTGACCCAAGGTCTCAAGGTACTGATGGTAGCTGGAATCTGTCTCCATTTCAGTTTCTAACAAGATCTCCGTGATGTTAATGGGTGAATTTTTCATCAAAAGGATCCACAACCATATCAAAGCTTGCGTTGAACTCTATTGGAGGGTCCAATAGATTCCACTCCTTTTATTCCTAATGCCTACGAGCTCACGACTAGGCCTTTTAGATGATAGTTTCATCTAGTAGCAATAGGTACAAATTCCTTACCTCGGGTATCTTCATGAGACTCCTGTGAATTGAGTCGGGAAGACCTCCGCACTAGAACTGGGGAAGCACGAGCTTACTCATCCTGTCACTAGAAAATCTACACTCACAAGCTCGACTCTCTACACACACTCAAAGACTTGAAAACTAATTGTTGTGGAAAAAATAACAACTCGCCACTTCTATTTATTAAACAAAGTGATGATAGCAATGATCAATCCTCCATGAGAAACACACATGCAAACTAGGCAATTCATTGGCATGCGGAATTTCACAATTTAATTTCCAAGTGCATGGAAATTTGCATACCATTCTTCATGATTGCCAGCAATTAAGTCTTCACATGCATGAAGATAAATTTGATCACACCTACAGAGAATAGACCATTAATTCCCACTAGTTGTAGAATGGAAACAACTATCATATGCTCATTTATCAACTTTGAATATCAACCATTGATCTCATGATGAGATGGCATATCAAAAGGCCTAATTTGGGATGACCAGGTTTGAAATCTAGCAGTGTGTTGCTAATTTGTCTTCGGCCAATGGCATTAAACCACTTCAAACAACAACTCTCCCATCCGCAAGCTTCATATGTCTCACGGTCTGGGTGGATTGATCCACATGTCAGGATCTTGTTGATCTTGCAACCCTTAACATGGCTTCATCTTCTCCTCATGAGCAAGTGGGGAATGATGAATATCTTCTTGTGCGATTTAATCTCGACTGTTGGTTTAGAATCATAGGCAATGAGCTAGGTAGTGGAGAATGGGCCCCATGTCCATATGAGGACATGCATCATCATCTCGCTATCCTCACACTGCATAACTAGCCAAAATTTTTCATCTGTGAGCTAGCGGGGTACGGTTAGGATCTCTTCCCATGGTCTTAAATTACTAAACCTGCATACACAACACAATCAACATTGAATAAGGGGAAAATACTAGGTTGATGATTATTTGACCCTTGCAGCTAGATGACTTAAGCCTAAGTTAGTTGGGAAATATTAGAAACTGACTTTATTAAAACATTTAAAATCAGTAGCCATTGGGTGACCAGCATTCTAAGCCAAAGGGGCTGATAGCTGAACAAAAATAATGGCTTAAGTAACTAGTAATTGGTAGGGAATGTCAACATTATGTTAGAAGACTTAAAGGATTTCATAAGAAAAACCCTACTCACACATGGGGACAAGGGTTTTAAAAGCAGACAAGGTCTATGGGCAGCTTAGAAATTGCAAATTTTTGAGAAGCTCCATCAGACCTCTTAATTATACATATCTTACCATCAATTCCTAAAATTGAATTATCACAGGCCGACATAAAATCTAGGATTTGAAATCATTAAAATACTACGAAGAACATATAGCAAGGGGGTCATAGGTCTAAGTGAGGATCCATTCACCGTGTGACGAATGGGTCCTAGCTCACTTAGCTAGGATAAACTTCAGGAAATGTGAAATGTTATGTGAAAATAGGGTCCTAGTGACCTAGTGAGGACCCATTCGCGAGGTGATGAATGGGTCCTAGGTCACCAACCTAGGATACACACCTTCTTAAATTATGTGTTGTGTAATATCATTTATGAAAGTCAAGTTTTTGTTAAATAGGCACAAGACAACTGAGAGGGGGGGTGAATCAGTTGTTGCACAATTCAAAATTAAAACTTTATCACTTATTAGATCTTCAACAACACAATTCTATTATTCAATATAAGCATGAAACATAGATAACCGAAAATAAATCAACATAATGAACACTAGATTTTTACGTGGAAAACCTAATAAGGGAAAAACTTCGGTGAGGGTTAACTCACACTATATAGTATTTCAAAAGAGGCCCACTACCAAAAGGACTCACTGCCAAAAGAAGAACTCACTATCCAAGTACAAAGGATTACTGCCAAAAGAAGGACTCACTATCCAAGTACAAAGGCTCACTGCCTACAAAAATGACTCACTTTCTAACAAGAGGATCACTACATATAGAAAGATTATACAAAATAGAGTAAGGATTTACAACCCAAAATGAACTAGAAAGATGTACCTAACATGTGCTGATATAGTTTTGGAGATGCTCAATAATCATAATTTTACACCCTTTATTCTTCACTCATCAATTGTTTCATTTCTGATCACACAAACATATACCAATCACCTTTCACACATCTCTCTCTCATTCTCTCCTCTCATAAACTATCCAACATATTCATATATATATATATATATACTCGATCACCATCGCAAGCACCAACTAGGTCATCCTAATTTAGATGTAATACTAGATCAGCCACCGGAGAGAATAAGAACTGGTATAAGAGTACCATACGAAACTACCAACATACTACCAGCATAGTGACATCAATGACAACATATAGATAACTTTACTCATTTTTCCAACAATCTCCTCCTTTGTCAATGATGGCAACATGTAAACAAAAATTCTCCTTCTTTCTCCACTACCTCCAACACTCTACAAAACTCTCCAACACTCTCCCCCTTTGACATCAATGGAAAAGGGCACCAAAAATGAGTGCAAACATGGTGACATCGAAATTTCAAAAATATTTTCAAAAAATTCAAAACTTCCAACAAACCAGAGCCTTTAAGCATACAAAAGTCAAACGAAGATGACATTCTTTACCAGAAATACCTTCTTATACCTCTCCTTGAGAACTGGATACAACTTCTTCTAGTTAAAGACAACAAATTCCCTTTGTGTACATGAAATTTCCAATAATACCAATAGAGAAAAAGAGGGTGACCACTAAGAACATTGTTTCTGAACCTTTTCTACATCGATAAGAATTTTAGAAAGATGTTCTAACTGGACTTCAACAATTTCTTTAAGAATCAGAAGGTCTTCGTCACATCATCTCTCTATCTTTGTGTAATTATTAGTTCATCATGTAGCTCACCAACTCTTATCATTTTCTTCCCTTCTTCATCTTCAAATATATCAATATTCTTTCTAATCTCATTCACCTTGGCTTCAATCGCTTCAATTTTGCTTCTGAAGCTGTCTACAACAACAAGCCACCAAAGACAATACTTGTAAACATCTAAAATTTCTTTAACACACTTCTTAGTCTCCACAATCAATCCAGACAATATCTGCTTACCCTTTTCACATCTCCTTTCAACCGAGATTCCCATCTTATGTCCTTCTAGACCCTCAAGTAGTATCCTTTCTTCAACAATCTCAATGAAATTTTTTGGCAAGAAATTTGAAACATTAGAAAATTCAATACCTTTTTGGAGTAGATAATCCACAAACACATCATTGATTTATAGTTTGTCAATAGGCGAGGCAACATTCCAAATTTCACCAATCTTCATTTTTCCTTTAATTATCATAGATTGGAGGTCATTAGGATCAAAGGATTTAGTACCAGTCAGAGAATCTTTCTCCTTCTCATCCGAAATTTCAATAATGTCCTTAGTTAACTCCTTTTTTTTATTTTGATTCTGGAGGGGAATCACTGATAATGCCTTCTAGTTCTCTTTTCCTAGATGAAGATCCCACTTCAAATTGACTTAATGTAGAAATACCAGGGCAAGGGTTTTCTCTCAGAGATGAGAAATATGATCTACACATGTTTACATTATCTTCTAGAGACTCTAGATATCTGTAAAATTACTTTCCAATAGGGATACCATATTCCCACACCACATTAACCTTTCTCGATAGAGAATTTAGAAAGTAAAACACCAAACATACTAGAAAGGATCCAAAATGAAATGGACAATTCTCAACCAATGACATTTGAACATTTTCAAGCAAATTCTCAAGCAATAGGTTACATAAATCAAACTATTTTTTCTCCTTAACCATCATGTGGGAAATATGTACAATAATAGCCGAAGTTGAACCTTCATGATTCATGAAATAGATTTTATATGAGATACCATACACGACATACCTAATGGCCAAAAAAAAAAGTGTATCAATCAACAGTGCTCTAAGATCTATGCCAATGCAAGTTAGTTCCACCACATCCTTATCCTACATAGTTTTCTTTCCAGGGAGTTCACCAATGCTGCATAATCTAGTGATCACTTTGATTACTTCCTTAGAAATCAAATAGGGTTTGTCCAGGACAATTCTTCCATCCTTGAAATGGTTTAACATGAACAAGATAATCTCTTTATTTGCAATCCATGGAAATCACTCCATAAATCCATCACTAGGGTTTTTATATTCTGTAATTCAACTTCACTCAACCCTAGTTCAATTCCTTTCATTTTCTTATGATCGTATTCTTCTACTTTGACCCTTTTCAACTTCATAGGCATAGCACCACACAATCCACTATCCACTACTACACAACACAATTCAATGAAACTCCTTCAATTTTCTTCTTTCCTTTTGCAAATAGAGAGAGGGTTTCTAGATTACCTAAATCAATCTTCAAATTCCCTTTAGAAATACTTCGAGCATGCCTCAAGAATTCTTCAGAGCACCTTTCAATGAATTCAAATGCATAATTAACCAAAAATATCATAAGTTTCTACTTATCTACTATTCAGTTTTCCCTGAGCACATTAAATGAGGAAAACACAAAAAGATGCTAAACACACTCTTCAGTTAGCACAAGAAACCTTCAAATGGTCCGCAAATCCTCATACCAACATATTTTTCTTCACTTCTTCTTCCAGAACCTCTGAACAAGCATTCTTCACATTTTGATCACATGCCAGGCTCTTACACGCCATACTTCCAGGGTATTTTTATGATCCTATGATAATGCTCCCCCTAAGACCATGATGCTAGGTCTAAGTTTCGAATAAGTCATATGTACCAGATGAGGGTACAGACACATCAAGAGTCTCATTTTCTTCTTCTTCTTCTTCTTCTTCTTTCTTCTTCCATGTGTTCTCCATCTCTTGATTCATCTCTTCTTTGTCAATCTTCTTCTTTGGTTCATTCTTCTCTTCTAGAGAAAATTCCTTTCCTTTCTTATTCTTACATATTTTGCATACATCTCTAGGTTTGTTGCAGTGGTAATATACCACTCTTTTTTGATTGTTTTGTCCTTCATAAATCCTTGATCTACACTAATTTTCTTTGTGTCCAAATTTATGACAGGCATAGCAGTAGCCATTAAAAGAATTGATTCATCCTACTTTCATTAGACATGTTCCTCATTACCCAATTGATCATTCTTACTTGAGATCTACATTTTGTAGCCCTATGTCCAACCTTCCCACATTCAAAATTTTTTTTGGGAAGAGAACTAGAAAACTAGTTCATCCTTCTTCTACATTCAGTTGCTCTATGACCATATTTGTTACATAAAAAACAAACACCATCAAACAAGGGGTACTTTTGTGCACTAGGTTGTCTCACAGGAAGTTGTCTTACAAAATTTATTCTCTACTTCCTATTACCTTGATTCTTTTTCACCTATTTAGAACATTCACTGGTATCAACTCCTAAGCCACCTTTGTCTTTACATGGTTTTTGTCTTGCATGCAGTTCCTCAATTTTACTGAAGCTTGATCTGAAATTATTTTCACAAATTTTATCCTTTTCTAATTCCACTCTTCAGTTTACTATCTCCTGCTCGAGTCTAAAACATTCATCTAACTTGTTCTGCACCATTTTATTCAAACATTCTTTGATCCTCTTCTTTTCTTCCACTATCACCTTCAGTCCAATTATCTCTTGTTTTAGCTATTCACTTACTTCTCTATGTCTTTCCTTAAATTTCTTGAATTGTTTCTTCAATTTCTAAACACATTCATTTGCTTCATCAAGATTCTCTATCAAATATCTATTTTTAGTTTCAACTTGGTCAAGATCTTTTAGAGCAGTCCAGAGCTCTCCTTTATCATTCATTATCTCCATCTTTAGGATCTCCCTCAAGCTATTAGGCTTTAATAGATGAATCATGAGCTTTGATAACAATTGTTAAATAGGGGTAGGAAACCTGAGAGGGGGGGTGAATCAGTTGTCACACAATTCAAACTTAAAAATTTATCGCTTATCAGATCTTCAACCACACAATTCTATTATTCAATATGAGCATGAAACATAGATAAATAAAATAAAATCAACACAATGAACACCACATTTTTACTTGGAAAACCCAATAAGGGAAAAACCACGTTGAGGGTTAACTCACACTATATAGTATTTTAAAAGAGGCTCACTGTGTAGGTAAAAATTATCACTACCAAAATAAGGACTCACTGTCTAAGTACAAAGGCTCACTGCCAAAAGGAATCACTATCCAAGTACAAAGTCTTACTACCTACAAAAAGGACTGACTGTCCAACAAGAGGCTCACTGCCTACATAAAGATTATACAAAATAGAGTGAGGCTTTACAACCCAAAATGAACTAGAAAGATGCACCTAACATGTGTTGATATAGTTTTGGAGATGCTCAATAATAAGAATTTTACACCCTTTAATCTTCTCTCATCAACTGCTACATTTCTGATCACACAAACATATACTAATCACCTTTCACACATCTCTCTCTCATTCTCTCCTATCATAATTTTTCCAACATATTCATATATATATACCTGATCTCCATCGCAAGCACCAATTACATTGGCCTAATTTAGATGTAATTTATTTATAAAGGATATCGACTGTTGGCTCCAATAGTTCACAAAATATTTCCAAACATGTAAAACAATCTTTAGCACATTACAACATGTCAGCTCGGATGAAGAAATAAATCGCACGAAGGTTTCATATCATATCAAAATTAACTTAACAAGTCAGCCAGGAATAGTCTTCAACACAACCAACAAAATAATATCACTTCATCATATGAGCAAGAGAGCATGAAATAACTTGGTCATGCATGCCTTTATCATCCATTAGTAGTTTCCCAAAACTGCAACAAAAAATAGTAAACTATAGATAAGTACGAAGTAGAATACCAAAAGGACACCAAAAATACTAGATCATCAACTAGAGAGGATAAGCACTAGTATAAGAGTACCAAAATAAACTACCAACATACCACCAACATACTACCAACATGGTGACATCAATGACAACATAAAGATAACTTTACTCATTTTTCCAACAGTTTTATCTCTCAAAATTTGCAATTAATTAGGCTTGGATTTGAATTAAAGGGGACAATAAAGGTAAATTAACCTCAATTAATTAATAAAGCCACAATTAAGTCCATTTATTTTAAAAGGGCCCTAAACTTAATGTGAATGTGTAAAATAAATTACAACACGAAATTAAGGCAACATTAAGCTCATTTTAATATTAATTATTCCAAAATTAAGGAAAAAGGCATAATTTTTCTATTAATACATTTACCCCCACTTTAGTGAGAGTATGACCCCATGTTAAACTCACACTAAAGTATACATTAAAGACAATTATGTATGTAGAAATGAAAAAGATACACAATCATACACTATCAAATAGTAAAAGGAAAAAAACAAAAACAAAAACAAAAAACAAAAATAATAAAGGGGGGTGGATCAAGCCTCAGCAATCTATCCAACTCAATGTGGATCATGTCTCAACTTTTTTCCAAAATGCATGCTCACTCTGGGGTAGTGGAACCTTAGGCTCTCCACTAGGTGAGTTTTTCCCAATGGGTGGCTTAGTGAGAAAGTCATGCCTAGTCTAGGGCTCTCACCATACAATGAGAAATTCATGCCTTTATGTCAGCTCTCATCATATTAACCATACCAAAGTTATCCATTTGATAACTTTAATAAGGTAACACAACATGAAACTTCGAGCTTTACAAAGCCTAACAAGTTGTGTTATACTAAGAACTTATGAACAACATGCAAGTAAAGGTTTTTGTGCAAAGAGATCTTTTCTTAGTTCATGTAAGGTGTCCTCTATGGGAACATCATGTCTAATGTCTCCAAGAGAGGACAATTCAAAGAAATATCACACTCTTGGAGGAAATCAAACCCAATGACACCACCAAGAAAATGGCACATTACAAGAATAAAGAAAATTGCAGAGTGAAATATGAGTGTCAAAAGATAATGTCGATGTATGCCCCCACTTTAAATCGATTGCTAACACCATTGTTGTGAGCAATCTGCTTCAAAGTAGGAGAAGACATGAGAGCTTATTTAGAAATCCCTATGTCAAGTCAAATGTTCCCAAGTGAAAATACATCATGGATAAGGGGTTTCCTCCAAAGTGTTATACAAAAGATAACTCAATATGTCATATGCAAGACAACTCAAGGTATGTCACCCACATTCCAAGCTTGCTCTTATATATACATGGAAGGTGGTCAACTAGCCAAAAGGGACAACAACAAGTTTCATATGAGGAAAAGGATACCTAACCCCCTTGTCCCCACTTAGTGTCAGACAAGGATGAGTCGATATGATTGATGAGAAACATGAAAATCAATATTAATTAGAGGAATTAGGTGCTACAACATAAGGAAGAGGACCAAAATCCTTAATATTATAAATTTTACCACCCAAAACCTTACATTCATTAGTAGAATGACCATGAATTCTATGATATGTAAAAAATGAACACTTGTAGTAAAATCTCTTTCATGTTCTTGGATGTAGAGATATCAAATGATCTTGCAGGAGTCTCAAAAGGATACCCTCTCGATCAATAGTAGGATATCATGTTCCTTTATTTTGCAAAAGGGATATCTCTTGCTTAATACAAGATGTCATCCTTACACAACACTCTTTAGATTGCAAGATTTTGTTCCCTCCTTCAAAGGAGGGTGTAAAATCTAATGAAATCCAATCATTTCTAACAATTTTCCTAGGAGTACTTTGTGTGATGACATTAATGTTAACTGAAAACCTCTTTGTTTCTTTTGTTTATTTCCAAGGAAAATAACCAAGAGTCCCACTAGTTTCTATTACTTTAGGATGCAATAATGTTAAAAGTTCCTTATAATATTCCTTTATAAGAGTGTTGATATTGATTGAAGACTTGTTACATTCTTTCAAGGGACAATAACCAAGACCATTAGTCAGTTTTTATGTGTTAGGCTCTATAGGGACACATATACCTTGCTCTCTAGCACCACATCCTTTTCCACTATAACCATATTGTTTCATAAGTTCATAACCTCTTCCATAATTTTTTTTATTTTCTTTTAGATTTGGTGGTTTCTCATAATCAGCCTCATCAAATTTTGTTGTTTAATTTACATCTTCTCCTAAAGTGGTTGAGGTGGATGCTTTTGAATTTTCTGTTGACATTACTGGTTTTTCTTTTCCCCTTTTAGGATTTTTGTTTATGATATTGTATTCTCCCATAAATGTTGGTTTGAAATCTAAGGAACCTCAATCATCTTCCAATAACTTAGTGACTTCATCAATGTTATTCTCATGTTCTTCTTCCTTCATGACTTCCACTTTTGCAGTTGGTATCAATGCTTTCAAGGGATCTCATCCTTCTTTCTCAGCAATATAACTTCATTTTACGATGAAGGGTAGAAGGAACGACATTCATTGCATGAATCCATGGCCCTCATAGGAGAAGATTATAGGAAATACTATGAGGCAAAACATGGACCAAAGTTTGTAATAGGAATTTTCCTACTTTAATAGGTAATGTGATGACTCCAAGTGGTTTTTTTCCCTACATATCAAACCCATGGATAGAAAAACAATAAGGAAAAATATCACTTTTATTCATATGAATAATTTCCAATAGTCTCATAATAAAAACATTAAGGGTTGGACCACTATCAACAAGGGTTCTTCTTATCGCTAATCGATTAATGTAAGCTATTATTGTGAAAGCTTCATTTTTTTTCTCTTCAAACGAAGGTAATTAATCTTAATGAGAAGTAATTTCTAAGTTGACTAGAGTTACAACTTGAATTTGGGCTGCCACATTTTTTTTTGCACATTAGGAGGGGTAGGAACGGTAAACAATGATTTAGGCACCCTAATGCT
Source organism: Sequoia sempervirens (assembly GCA_007258455.2). NCBI lineage: Eukaryota > Viridiplantae > Streptophyta > Pinopsida > Cupressales > Cupressaceae > Sequoia > Sequoia sempervirens. The sequence goes on from VDFB02379711.1 coordinate 129,384,486, forward strand.
CTCTAACACTTCTAGGGTTTTTCCCCTAAAAGGAGAGAGATGGGACAAAATGCAATGTCTACACTCAACATTAATGTAAAGGGGGATGTAATATTCCTAAATGTAATGTCCTAATGCAATAAATTGAAAGGGAAAAATGATTATTAATGTAAAACCTAAGAAATACAAAGTGCTAGAAAACATAGTGTTGCATGCAAACATGTGCTAAATGACCTAGAAATGTAAACAAAACTAGACAAAAAGTTATGAAATAGAATGTGTGCACCTAGATGCTGAAAAAGGATGGCATGAAGGTTTGAAATCTTGATAAAATTGATGCATAAATCAACTAGGACACTTGTTCCAATCTAGGTGACTTAGTCCTAGATTTGGAAAAACTAGTGTGGAGCCCGTTTCGGCCAAATGGGTGTTTGAATATGAAAAAACCTCAAAAAAATAGGTTTAGTGGAAATAATTCGCCATTTTTGGTGACTTAGTCCACTTCTGAATTTCTAAAAATTTGAAAGTGGAAACGAAAGCCGTCAGTCTGCACTTCAGTTCTTGACAGGTGTCTGCTTCTAAAACTCTAATTTTTGGGCCTGAAAGTGACTTTTAATGGATTTTTTGGCTTTGCAAGAAAGGAGAGGTCTTCAATAAGTCTTCAACCTAATCTTCATTGATTTGCAAACCCTCAAAGAACCTACATATGCAAACATACAAAGGAAGAGAAATAAATGGTGAATGTTAGGGCATGGGGGTTTGCTGTGGTCAAACCCCTTTTTGGGTAATTAAACCAAAATAAAGAAAAGATGTAATAATGAATGAAACAATGGAGTTATTACCTTTACATGATGATTGATCTTGATTTTCTACTATAATGGATGAAGAATATGCACTTGAATGTCTTAGGAAGCTATCTTGATGACTTGAAATGATAAAACCCTAACTTGTTTGACTTGAGAACATGATGAATGATGAATGAATGATGATAAGATTAATTTTGGCTTAGAGACTTGTATTTATAGGAAATCATCCTAATTTTCCAATTAATTTGATCCCTAAGGCTGACATGAAAGAAAAATAAACTTAAATTCCAAAATTTCCTGCTCAAACCTTGAAAATAGGACAAATTGGACTAAGTCACCATGTCGGGTGACTTAGTCCCACCTAGAAGGGAATCATTTTCCCAAGTGGGTGACCTAGTCCCAGAGGAGCCCTTTTGACACCTGGAATGTTGGGGAATGAGGCATTTCAGTTCTTCTATTGATTTCGTCATGTATTTGATCAAATTATACCTTGGGATGCACAATATGGGGTGATAAGGGCCTATTAATGATGATGTAAAGTTCAATGAGGGCTTGGGATAAAAAAATCAATGTGACAGTGTGATTAAATACACTTTACAACACTAAAAGAGGGTCTACTTAGCCTAGAAAGGTACAACATCCAATGTGAATGTGTAAAACACATTGCAACACTAGATTAAAGTTAAGTTTAATTCACAAGCCTTCTAGATTAATGTGATAATGCAATTAAATACATTTTATAACATTCAATTTGGGAAAGATAGGTCAATATGGTTCAAAGAACTGTGAAAGTCTTTTACAACACATTATCAACACCTTTACAAGACATTGTTAAATGCATTTTATGCAGTTTGCAAGGGTCCAAGACCTAGTGTGGATGTGAAAAACACCTCACAACACCAAATCAAGGCCTCATTAAGTCAATTATTCATCTATTATTCCCAAATCAAATAGGAAAAAAGGGATACTTTTTCCATGTCTACAGTTAGCCCCCACTTTAGTGAGAGGATGAACCTACTTCAAACTCACACTAAAGTAGACATTCAAGAGGGATCCCATTGTACCAATGTGGATGACAAAGGATGACAAAGATCAACGGCGGTTGTGTAAGAAACTAGGATCCAAGATCTTGAGTCAAACCAACAGAAGCACAAGAAGACATGCATAAGGTGAATGATTTGCAACAAGACAAGATACATTGTCATGCAATGGCAAGAACTACAAGGGAATGAAAATGGGGTGGATCAAGCTTTGACCATTTGTCCAACATGTTGTGGATTAGATCTAGGTTGTTTGTTTGAAACCAGAAATGTATACTCACTCTAAGGTGACACAACTCTTAGCTATCTGCTAGGTGAGAAGTCCTAAGTATACTCACTCTGGGGCTACAAAACTTTTGGTTGTCTGTGGGATGAGAAAACCCTTAAAGTTGAGACACATACGGCAGATATGTGCTCCCATACACATAGGTGGCTATGGGGAAAAGGCATGCCTCATAATAGGATTCCCACTCAACCATATGAGAAAACTTATACCTCCTAATAACTTTAATAAGGTGCCACAATGAAAATGATTTTTGAGCTCTATGAGGTAAGCAAAACTTTGTATGCTTGACACTCACAGACACTGTAAATACAAGGTAGCATAAG
>VDFB02379711.1:129387019-129462342 GCA_007258455.2 Sequoia sempervirens
GAAGAAGATGCACCTTTAGGTCTTGATTTTGATTTATCTTTACCTGTCTTTGCATCTTCTTCTTTTTTATGATAATTTTGTGTGAGATTCTTGTCTTATTGCTTTAGGGGTTCTTTCTTCAATTCTAACACCTGGAGTAACCTTACTAGTCTTTTTTTTCTTCTTAGTAGGCTCTCCATTTCCAAAATAAGTTTCATCTCTTTGTTTTCTTCTTCTATCCTTTGAGTAGATGGGTTCAATTCCTCTTTCTCTTAAACTTTTGCAAAAATCATTAATCTAGTGTTGAGTATACCTTAGGACTATCCTAGTAAAATCATCAATTGATGTCATGTCTTCATCATCAACACCTGGGTTTGGAATGGGTTCATCATATACCCTGTCATCATTGTAAAACTGATTCAACACCTGACCATCATCTTCTTCTAATTGGTCTGGGATATCATAGAGTTTGAGCATTCGAGAAAAACCTAAAGTCATTCTTTCATACTTTTTCCTTCTGACCACATGCTGATCTTTATTGTTAAGCTAATAATCTTCTAAATGAGGCACATGAGCACAAAAACTAGCTATATTTCTAGCAATATTTCCTTCAATATCATAGTACACTCTCTGGAGTGGAAATTATTTGAAATGGTAGGTCCTTAGTTCTTCCTCACATAAATTAGTTACTTTGATTGCACTACACTAATAATTTCCTATTATGATGGAAAATTTAAAAGAGGCCTTTTTGTGAGCATGGCTATAAAGAGCATGAGATGGTTTTAAATGTCTCACTAATTCCAATAAAACAATTTTATCTGTAGGATACCTGGGTAGCATAAATGGGTGTCCATCAAATCCCTCCACTCTGATCTAGGAGTAAGTTGGGAGATGTATGTACCAACCTCCCATAGGTCGAATGGAACTTTGTGCTTCTAGGGATAATCTCTTAGATTTGTCACCTTCCATTGTTCTCACTAGTTTAATGGAGAACAAATCATTAAATTTTTTGTAATCACCTTTATACCCATGAACAGTGATTTGGGGTAAATGTGCATATATCAAACTATTGCCAACTTGTGTTCCCAGAGTACCAATATGTTTTAATACTTGTTTACTGGCTCTCATAGCACATGAGTAAATAACATATGATGACATGTACAAGCATCTGGCCTTGGGGAACATAGTAATATTTTCATGTAGCCTATCGCTTATCAATTTTCCCCAATGTAACTCTACAGGACCTTGTATAATTCGAGATATTATCATGAACATCCAAGGTTTGAATTTTCTTGCATCTCTCAAACCAACTACTTTGCTCAGCAAAGTTATTATGTCTTGTATTTATTTTTTAAACATAGACCTCTAAATTACCTTGGTTTGTGGTGTGATTGGCTATTGGCACCATTGGGTGCTCATAATTTCTCTATTACACTCTTCAACGCTCTGATATGTCTTGGCCTTGGCTTTCAGGTCGACATTGAACATCTGTGTGTTGGAGGGGAGACCAAATGTACACATAATTCATTTTTGAGATAAGTATGCATAAGTTCTTCGTTCCTTTTCAATAATCCTTTTGGCTGAATTATAATAGTTTATGCATTGCATAACTAATTTAGGAGCTTCCATTGCTAGCGGAAACCCTCCTGTAGGAAGTAACCCATTGGATATGACATTTTTGGTGCATTGGGTAGCATTTTCTTGCAACAATCGTGAATGGATTTCAATGTCAGAAGACCATCCCATGTGGGTATCTATGACCACCACATTAATGGGTACTGCTTGTGAATTGTAGTACTTGAATTCATCTTCTGCTCTTGCATCAAAAGTGCTCATTTTGGATATAATTTGCTCTACAATTTACAAAATATTTGTCTATGTATGCGAGTTAGGGTTAAATTTAACCAAAACTTACATTTCATAAAATTTTCAATTCATTCTTTGATCAAATTTAGCAACTCAAAGAAAAATTAACATTCCAATTTCAGAATGAGAAAATACCATCATCAAAGATTTCTAGCTTGAGAAAATCTTATTAATGTATCAGTTATTCAGAACATCCCTGGTTCTGGCTAAAAATGGTGATTCTTCATAATACAACTTCAAAACCATTGGTAGCTGCAACTTAGTTTCTCAAAATTTTACCTCTCTTTGTGCACCAAAGTAGCTTCATGAATTCAATGTCTTTAGAAAATTTGCAATATGAAGCAAAGTGGAGTGTTGTAAAAGTAATTGCATGCTCGAGGTGGTGCTAAGTACATAGATAGTTCACCACCTCCATTAATTACCTGTTATTTCACATTAATTCCTATAATAAAGGTGTAATCATTATTGATTATGGTTCAAATCATGAACACCTAGATTTCTAAGCTGGCTCGCTATTTGAGAAGAAAAATGATGTGATGATTATACGTGGCAGTTATATGTGATGCTAATTCTTTGCAAGGAATACTCCATTAAAGATATGTGATTAATGATGACCATCGGGGTTGAAGCTTTTGATATTGCTTTCGAAAGAGATCAAATAACACCATGATTTGTGAAATACTTCCTGAGAAAAAGAAAGAAAAAAACCAGAACAAGGGAAAGACCAAAAACCAAAATTGAAAGATAAACTTAATAAAATTTCAAAGCATACTTTCTGATTTCTGAATTTTAGTTCAAAGAAACAATAAAGCACCAGACTCCGATAAAAGGGAAGATTACCAGGTTTAGAAAATTGGATCAATGAAATACCGAGCGAAACTTAAGTTTTTTGAAGATACAAACTCTTTCAGCTCAACATAGGATTCCAAAATTCTAGTTTCCAGTAACAAAATAAACATTAAGAGCATAATAAAACACTGAAAGACTGAGAAGAAGAGGATTATAATACAAAGAGGACAAGTGAAAATGAGAAAGGTAAACCAACAACCAGCCAAGCATAGAAAAAAACAATGCTAAAGCGGAGAAAAAAAAAACAAAGAAAAAAGGGAAAAGAAAGAAAAAAGGGGGTCCACATTTTTCAAAAAGGGGAAAAATGGGGCATGTTGTGAGACTACACAACACGGATTAGGGTAGAAAACAAAAAACCAGGGACATGCCCAGACAAGGAAAGTAGACACAACTAGAAAGAAAACTCACCAAACCAACTTATGTACACTTATTTACAATATATAAATGTAACTCAAGGGAAATTCTTTCATCTACCAAACACTTTGGCATGTTTTATTGGCGATGGGTCCACATGAACATTATGTAATTCTAGGGTACTAGCAACATCACAATCAACACTTCCTATGACAATTGATGTAACATTGCCACACTCATCCCTCTCCATCATAGGTTCATCAAACTGAACTAGGAAGATGAAACCATCATACTCCACACTATCATGAAGCCTAAAGTTATATTCCACTTGCTTACCAAATTTGAGAATCTCATAGACACTTTGGCTAATACTTGGACAATATTTTATAAGATCAAGGAATAGAAAATCATTATAAGGCATATCCTTAGTTTGTTTGTCATAAGTGTTGTATTCATGAGATGAAAGAACTTCAATGACAAGGCCCATAAGATAGGGAGCACCTGCAAAAGATTCCATCGCAGCTTTATACTGACCTATATCATTCCCCTTGTTATCCATTCCTTTGAATTGCTCCTCACATGGATGAAATAATCCTACAATACTAACATATTTTGTAGAATCATCCAATAATTCACTCTCTTCATCATAAGATAATGTTGTCTGAGTGTCCATGCCTTTCTCTCTATTCACCTCTTGATCTCCTAAGAGTGGACTTCCTTTTATATCAGGGAAAATGTCATCATGTAGAACATGAATACCAGACATTTCAATTATCTTTTAAAGTACATAGCCATGCACCATAGGAAAATTAGTACAATCATATACATCCCTTTTGACAATGATGCTACATCCAAAGATGACATCACAATCATGGACCTCTTCATCATGCGAACCATTATCATATTTAAAAGTCATCAAGTTTGAGGAACCTTATTGGTACTTATCAAGCACAATTTTCTCAATCACATGTTGGTAAATTGATTTATTAGTGTTTGTGTCTCCACATCATCCATTTAGTTGGGGAACTAGCAAGTCAGGGGTGACATCTTCAAGAGAAAAGTTCAAAAAATTAATATCTTCAAAAAGAGGGTTGCTTCTACACCAATAGGAATTATCATTATCAATCTCACTGTCCAATGCAAGTTCATCAAATAAAGGATTTTTTCATACCTTCATGGTAGTTTCATGTACCTCATCTTCCTCAGTGTCAGGATTCTAACAATTTTGATCATCACTACATTCAAATTCAGTGTAATCACTTGAAGAACAAAAAGAAACATTCTCAATATCCTCTTCATCATTTATACTCACAATAGTTAACCCACATTCAAAGAATTCTTCACATGAAGAGAACTGCTCACTGCCTAGGAAACACACACCCTCAAGGCTATTAACATATCCCCTACTAGAAGTAAGGGATTCCATCTCCACTTCATAAGAAGAATCATATTCAATTGAAGACTGTCCAAACTCAATCTCATCATTTTGCTTCCTCATTCCTACCATATCACTAAAACCAAGTGTATTCCCATCACTGACTGGTGGATGATAAGTGTTGGTTAATTCAATTTGTGAGGTTTCACCTTGTACCTCTTTTGTTCGATCATAGCTTGTCACATCCCTAGGAAGATAATTAGGTACTACCTCCTTGTTTTCATACTTTGTCTCTTCATCCTCATCACTACTACTTGCACTTGCTTCTATGTTGCTTGTAAAATAACAAAATTCAATAGTTAGTTTCACCGACTCTAATACTTTTCTTTGATTTTTCAATATTATCCTATGATCCTCCTCACTATGGCAATTATTGCCCACATTATGAGAAATGATTAGGGACATATGACCCTATTCGATATCTTCCACAATATTTATCCAATCCACTACTTGATCAAGGATATGAGGCTTTTGATCTTCAAACCACTAGCTTGATCCTGATATGTAGGCCTCACAAAAAAAATTAATGTACATTAAGTCACTAGGATTGAAACTCTTGGGTATCTTCATCAGAACATCCAAGAATATTGAAAACAAGTCATATAATGACTCATTTTCATGCCTCTTCATTTCATATATTTTTTTAATGGAGAAAATCAAGTCAACCCTTCCCATCCTTGGTTGATGTGAGGTCAATGTTCACTCATGTTCTACATCTAGTCCAGGAGTAATGCAGATGCAACATCTATGGGATTCTTTTCTTGTAAAACACTTCTACTTCTTGATATGCTTGGATCAATAGTCTGGATACTATTAGAGCTACTAAGTTAGCAATCATAGGCCCCCTCATAATTGAGTATTTCAAATTGTTTTGAATGTTCATATCCTCTTGGTAAGCTTGTTGTAAAGTGGCAGGATCCTTATCCCTTAACAAGAAACTCATCTTACTATCAAATGCTCCAAGATACACCACCAAACATTCTACGTCATTTGGCCTCATATGTTAAAGGATTTCCCTTATAACCTTTGCAAATATGAGGTTAGAAGCAGGAGTTGATTCTTCCTTATCCTTAGAAACTTCCATGAAATTTCTCCTTGCAACACTTGGGTTTATCCTTTTACCAAATTTGTCCATGAATACTGCTTTGATTGCCCTCCAACAATGTACAAAGGAAAGGAAGCATGCAGAAAAGAGAACTAGACTCTTGCATCTCCTTTCAGGGATTGAACAAGGAGCTTCATAACCACATCTCCAGGGTCTATTTCATAATCACCCATCACATACACAATTTTTTTTACATGCTTGCTTGTTGATTCTAACTTTTCACCACTAAATTTTGGTAATCTATCCCTTACCTTTGGTGGTACCACATTTGGGTTACCACAAATATTGTCAAAGCTAATAGCCTTGTACCTATCAATACTAAAATTTCCTTGGTGGGGCAATGATTGTTCACCCTGAATGCTCATGTCCATATTGACACTAGATGATATAGATGGACAACTCATCATAAATCCATGAGAAGGAATATAAAATTTACCAAGAAATTACACAATCTTACATCAATTCCTTCTACAAGTTTGATCCTAAGCCCCTAGCATATGTACTCCTTACAAATTCTACCTAAGATCTAACAATTTAAAATGCTCCTTTCATCATGATATAGGAATTTAACTTATACACAAAAGCATTCTAAGATATTACTATGATTCCCTTACCTAGTGCTACTTCACTCATTAGGGAATCATTTACATCTCAAGTATGGGGAATTTATCTTGATTTACTAATAATGTGCTCCTATTTATTCAAATTCTATGAAAATACCTAGTAATTTGCAATGGGTGACTATCCAGTGCCTTTTAGATTGCAGATCCAGTCAATTGACGTATGCTTTAATAGTTTCTTTAACTCAGAGTCACCACCTCTTTCCAAAGGACTGAACTTCAAGTGAGATGAAGTTTCTTTACAAGTAGTACACATTCTAGGCTATCTTCCATATCAGAGTCACGTTTGGATCCTTCAGTCTTTGTTGCACTTAAATATTTATGAGGTTTAAGAATTTGTCATTATCCAATCAAGATGTTCAGGTTCACTTTACCCTTTGACTCTAGAATTTATCTACGTTTGGAGAATAATATTATCCCCAGTAGAGTTGTCATTTTGTTGGTGTTTTTCCCAGTACACTTAAGGAATCTTTAAAGAGTAACCAATTCTTATGTTCAAGACCCTTAAAGTGAATGGCCAACTAATAAAATCCAGTCAAAGACTGTAATATTCTACACTTTAGGCTCTATGGGACCTAGGAGGGTGTTCCTTTAAGGATTTTATTTGCCTACCTCAATAAATGACATAGAAAATCATAGATTTGTTCCTACAAGGGGTAAACAACACAATTCACTTGAAGGTTGGCTAGTCTTCAAGTAAAGATTTATCAATTTACCAGGAACAAGAAAGATATCTAACATACATGCTTCATTGTAGATAAATTTTAAAATATTTGCATTCTAACCCTAAATCAACGGTCCAATATATCATTATCCCTTCAAAGGTAAGTACCAAGACAAATGGACTAGTGTATTCATCAGTTAGGCAATCAAGTCATACATACTACAACCTATCATGTAGAAATTCTTCAAATCTGATAATTGTGGACTATTTCCATGTAAGGACTTGCGTTATGAAAACTCTCTACACATAATACACCACTTCTTACCAAATTCCTAGTAAATATTCAAAAACCCACGACCTCATTTAAACATTTAGTTGATTCATTGAACCAAAGTAAAAACTTAGAAATGCATTAAAATGAAACACTTGAAGATGAACCAAATATACTTGATATTATATTCAAAGCTTGCAAAATGGCTTACAGAGAAGAGTAGATGCATTATGCATGAATTTTTTTTTGATATTAGTAATTTCCACATAACTATTTAAGATTTTCATATGTAGGATTTACAACCAAGACAAATTCACTATCCTATTTTATGGTATTCTTCTATTTTCTACCCTTTTACATATTAGACCTGAAGACTCCAAAAAATTAGAACCCCTTGCAAATGAGCCCTGATTTCCCTTTTATAGAATAAGGGAGCCAACAAGCTTCTGACTCAAAATGCAAGTACATTACAAAAAGTTCATTTCACAACACATTTCAATTGCATTTCAAAATTCCCCACATGATGATTCTATTGAAACGGGGAAAAAAATTTTTACTGCAACTGCCATGAGGAGGAAATAAAGTTCCACGAAAATGTCACTTGACCACCATGTAAGCAGCTAGACCGATGTTGATATGACCATGAGGGCACAAAATCAATATCCAACACCACAAAAGTAGCCACACACACAGAGAGAGAAAATGACTACCATAATAAACATCAATCAACACAAAATTTTCATTCATCACCACCTTTTCTCAATCAAAAGACCCTTTAGCAACAACACACAACACACACACCATGATACATGCACCCACTTCGTGTAGTAGCAAGGGTTGGGGATGAAACCTAGACCCCTTTTCTCATCCTCTTCTTTCTTTAGCACAACACCATCACGCCCGCTCAAAGTTCTGATCGCCAAAGGTGGCACAAAAAACAACTCAACACTGAGAGATAAAGTGTGACCCAAGGTCTCGAGGTACTGATGGTAGCTGGAATCTATCTCCATTTCAGTTTCTAACAAGATCTCCATGATGTTAATGGGTGAATTTTTCATCAAAAGGATCCACAACCATATTGAAGCTTACGTTGAACTCTGTTTGAGGGTCCAATAGATTCCACTCCTTTTATTCTCAATGCCTATGAGCTCACGACTGGGCCTTTCAGATGATAGTTTCATATAGTAGCAATAGGTATAAATTCCTTACCTTGGGTATCTTCATGAGACTCCTATGAATTGAGTCGGGAAGACCTCCACACAAGAACTAGGGAAGCACAAGCTTACTCATCCCGTCACTAGAAAATCTACACTCACAAGCTCGACTCTCTACACACACTCAAAGACTTGAAAAATAATTGTTGTGGAAAAAATAACTACTCACCACTTCTATTTATTAAACAAAGTGATAATAGAAATGATCAATCCTCCATGAGAAACACACATGCAAACTGGGAAATTCATTGGCATGCAGAATTTCACAATTTAATTTCCAAGTGCATGGAAATTTGCATACCGTTCTTCATGATTGCCAGCAATTAAGTCTTCACATGCATGAAGATAAATTTGATCACACCTACAGAGAATAGACCTTTAATGCCTACTAGTTGTAGAATGGAAACAACTATCATATGCTCATTTATCAACTTTGAATATCAACCATTGATCTCATGATGAGATGGCATATCAAAAGGCCTAATTTGGGATGACCAGGTTTGAAATCTAGCAGTGTGTTGCTGATTTGTCTTCGGCCAATGGCGTTAAACCACTTCAAACAACAACTCTCCCATCCGCAAGCTTCATATGTCTCACGGTCTGGGTGGATTGATCCACATGTCATAATCTTGTTGATCTTGTGACCCTTAACATGGCTTCATCTTCTCCTCACGAGCAAGTGGGGAATGATGAATATCTTCTTGTGCCATTTAATCTCAACTGTTGGTTTAGAATCACAGGAAATGAGCTAGGTACTGGAGAATGGGCCCCATGTCCATATGAGGACATGCATCATCATCTTGCTATCCTCGCACTACATAACCGGCCAAAATTTTTCATCTGTGAGCTAGCGGGGTACGGTTAGGATCTCTTCCCATGGTCTCAAATTACTAAACCTGCATACACAACACAATCAACATTAAATAAGGGGACAATACTAGGTCGATGATGATTTGACCCTTGCAGCTAGATGACTTAAGCCTATGTTAGTTGGGAAATATTAGAAACTGACTCTATTAAAACATTTAGAATCAGTAGCCATTGGGTGACTAGCATTCTAAGCCAAAGGGGCTGATAGCTAAACAAAAATAATGGCTTAAGTAACTGGTAATTGGTAGGGAATGTCAACATTATGTTAGAAGACTTAAAGGATTTCATAAGAAAAACCCTACTTACACATGGGGACAAGGGTTTTAAAAGCAGACAAGGTCTATGGGAAACTTAGAAATTGCAAATTTTTGAGAAGCTCCATCAGACCTCTTAATTATACATATCTTACCATCAATTCTTGAAATTGAATTATCACAGGCCGACATAAAATCTAGGATTTGAAATCATTAAAATACTATGAAGAACATATACCAAGGGGGTCATAGGTCTAAGTGAGGATCCATTCACCGTGTGACGAATGGGTCCTAGCTCACTTAGCTAGGACAAACTTCAGGAAATGTGAAATGTTATGTGAAAATAGGGCCCTAGTGACCTAGTGAGGACCCATTCGCCAGGTGATGAATGGGTCCTAGGTCACCAACCTAGGTCACACACCTTCTTAAATTATGTGTTGTGTAATATCATTTATGAAAGTCAATTTTTTGTTAAATAGGCACAAGACAACTGAGAGGGGGGGTGAATCAGTTGTTGCACAATTCAAAATTAAAACTTTATCACTTATTAGATCTTCAACAACACAATTCTATTATTCAATATGAGCATGAAACATAGATAACCGAAAATAAATAAACATAATGAACACTAGATTTTTACATGGAAAACCCAATAAGGGAATAACCTCGATGAGGGTTAACTCACACTATATAGTATTTCAAAAGAGGCCCACTACCAAAAGAAGGACTCACTGCCAAAAGAAGAACTCACTATCCAAGTACAAAGGATTACTACCAAAAGAAGGACTCACTATCCAAGTACAAAGGCTCACTGCCTACAAAAATGACTCACTTTCCAACAAGAGGATCACTACATATAGAAAGAGTATACAAAATAGAGTAAGGCTTTACAACCCAAAATGAACTAGATTTATGTACCTAACATGTGCCGATATAGTTTTGGAGATGCTCAATAATCATAATTTTACACCCTTTAATCTTCACTCATCAATTGTTTCATTTCTGATCACACAAACATATACCAATCACCTCTCACACATCTCTCTCTCATTCTCTCCTCTCATAAACTGTCCAACATATTCATATATATATATATACTCGAGCGATCACCATCGCAAGCACCAACTAGGTCATCCTAATTTAGATGTAATACCAGACAAAACTACCAACATACTAACAACATAGTGACATCAATGACAACATATAGATAACTTTACTCATTCTTCCAACAATCTCCTCCTTTGTCAATGATGGCAACATGTAAACAAAAATTCTCCTTCTTTCTCCACTACCTCCAACACTCTCCCCCTTTGGCATCAATGGAAAAGGGAACCAAAAATGAGTGCAAACATGGTGACACCAAAATTTCAAAAATATTTTCAAAAAATTCAAAACTTCCAACAAACCAGAGCCTTTAAGCATACAAAAGTCAAATGAAGATGACATTCTTTACCAGAAATACCTTCTTATACCTCTCCTTGACAACTGGATATAACTTCTTCTAGTTAAAGACAACAAATTCCATTTGTGTGCATGAAATTTCCAATAATACCAATAGATAAAAAGAGGGTGACCACTAAGAACATTGTTTCTGAACCTTTTCTACATCAATAAGAATTTTAGAAAGATGTTCTAACTGGACTTCAACAATTTCTTTAAGAATCAGAAGGTCTTCATCACATCATCTCTCTATCTTTGTGTAATTATTAGTTCATCATGTAGCTCACCAACTCTTAACCTTTTCTTCCCTTCTTCATCTTCAAATATATCAATATTCTTTCTAATCTCATTCACCTTGGCTTCAATCGCTTCAATTTTGCTTCTGAAGCTGTCTACAACAACAAGCCACCAAAGACAATACTTGTAAACATTTTAAATTTCTTTAACACACTTCTTAGTTTCCACAATCAATCTAGACAATATCTGCTTACCCTTTTCACATCTCCTTTCAACCAAGATTCCCATCTTATGTCCTTCTAGACCCTCAAGTAGTATCCTTTCTTCAACAATCTCAATGAAATTTTCTGGCAAGAAATTAGAAACATTAGAAAATTCAATACCTTTTTGGAGTAGATAATCCACCAACACATCATTGATTTATAGTTTTTCAATAGGCGAGGCAACATTCCAAATTTCACCAATCTTCATTTTTCCTTTAATTATCATAGATTGGATGTCATTAGGATCAAAGGATTTAGTACCAATCAGAGAATCTTTCTCCTTCTCATCTGAAATTTTAATAATGTCCTTAGTTAACTCCTATTTTTTCATTTTGATTCTGGAGGGGAATCACTGATAACGCCTTCTAGTTCTATTTTCCTAGATGAAGAGCCCACTTCAAATTGACTTAATGTAGAAATACCAGTGCAAGGGTTTTCTCTCAGAGATGAGAAATATGATCTACACATGTTTACATTATCTTCTAGAGACTCTAGATATATGTAAAATTGCTTTCCAATAGGGATACCAGATTCCCACACCACATTATCCTTTCTCGGTAGAGAATTTAGAAAGTAAAACACTAGACATACTGGAAGGATCCAAAATGAAACGGACAATTCTCAACCAATGACATTTGAACATTTTCAAGAAAATTCTCAAGCAATAGGTTACATAAATCAAACTATTTTTTCTCCTTAACCATCATGTGGGAAATATGTACAACAATAGCCGAAGTTGAACCTTCATGATTCATGAAATAGATTTTATATGAGATACCATACATGACATACCTAATGGCCAAAAAAAAAAGTGTATCAATCAACAGTGCTCTAAGATCTATGCCAATGCAAGTTAGTTCCACCACATCCTTATACTACATAGTTTTCTTTCTAGGGAGTTCACCAATGCTGCATAATCTAGTGATCACTTTGATTACTTCCTTCGAAATAAAATAGGGTTTGTCCAGGACAATTCTTCCATCCTTGAAATGGTTTAACATGAACAAGATAATCTCTTTATTTGCAATCCATGGAAATCACTCCATAAATCCATCCCTAGGGTTTTTATATTCTGTAATTCAACTTCACTCAACCCTAGTTCAATTCCTTCCATTTTCTTATGATCGTATTCTTCTACTTTGACCCTTTTCAACTTCATAGGCGTAGCACCACACAATCCACTATCCACTACTACACAATTCAATGAAACTCCTTCGATTTTCTTCTTTTCTTTTGCAAATAGAGAGAGGGTTTCTAGATTACCTAAATCAATCTTCAAATTCCCTTTAGAAATACTTCAAGCATGCCTCAAGAATTCTTCAGAGCACCTTTCAATGAATTCAGATGCATAATTAACCAAAAATATCATAATTTTATACTTATCTACTGTTCAGTTTTCCCTGAGCACATTAAATGAGGCAAACACAAAAAGTTGCTAAACACACTCTTCAGTTAGCACAAGAAACCTTCAAACAGTCCGCAAATCCTCATACCAACATATTTTTCTTTGTTTCTTCTTCTAGAACCTCTGAACAAGCATTCTTCACATTTTGATCACATGTCAGGCTCTTACACGCCATACTTCCAGGGGATTTTTATGATCCTCTGATAATGCTCCCCCTAAGACCATGATTCTAGGTCTAAGTTTCGAATAAGTCATATGTACTAGATGAGGGTACAGACACATCAAGAGTCCCATTTTTTCTTCTTCTTCTTCTTCTTCTTTCTTCTTCCATGTGTTCTCCATCTCTTGATTCATCTCTTCTTTGTCAATCTTCTTCTTTGGTTCATTCTTCTCTTCCAGAGCAAATTCCTTTCCTTTCTTATTCTTACATATTTTGCATACATGTCTAGGTTTGTTGCAGTGGTAATATACCACTCTTTTCTGATTGTTTTGTCCTTCATTAATCCTCGATCTACACTAATTTTCTTTGTGTCCAAATTTATTATAGGCATAGCAGTAGCCATTAAAAGAATTGATTCATCCTGCTTTCATTAAACATGTTCCTCATTACCCAACTAATCATTCTTACTTGAGATCTACATTTTGTAGCCCTATGTCCAACCTTCCCACATTCAAAAAAAAAATTGGGAAGAGAACCAGAAAACCAATTCATCCTTCTTCTACATTCAGTTGCTCTATGACCATATTTGTTACATAAAAAACAAACACCATCAAACGAGGGGTACTTTTGTGCACTAGGTTGTCTCACAGGCAGTCGTCTTGCAAAATTTATTCTCTACTTCCTATTAACTTGATTCTTCTTCACCTATTTAGAAAATTCACTGGTATCAACTCCTAAGCCACCTTTGTCTTTACATGGTTTTTTTCTTGCATGCAGCTCCTCAATTTTACTAAAGCTTGATCTGAAATTATTTTCACAAAGTTTATCCTTTTCTAATTCCACTCTTCAGTTTACTATCTCCTGCTCGAGTCTAAAACATTCATCTAACTTGTTCTGCACCATTTTATTCAAACATTCTTTGATCCTCTTATTTTCTTCCACTGTCACCTTCAGTCCAATTATCTCTTGTTTTAGCTGTTCACTTACTTCTCTATGTCTTTCCTTAAATTTCTTGAATTTTTCCTTCAATTTCTAAACACATTCATTTGCTTCATCAAGATTCTCTATCAAATATCTATTTTTAGTTTCAACTTGGTCACGATATTTCAGAGCAGTCTAGAGCTCTCCTTTATCATTCATTATCTCCATCTTTAGGATCTCCCTCAAGCTATTAGGATTTAATAGACAAATCATGAGCTTTGATAACAATTGTTAAATAGGGGAAGGAAACTTGAGAGGGGGGGTGAATAAGTTGTCACACAATTCAAACTTAAAAATTTATCGCTTATCAGATCTTCAACCACACAATTCTATTATTCAATATGAACATGAAACATAGATAACAAAAATAAAATCAACACAATGAACACCACATTTTTACTTGGAAAACCCAATAAGGGAAAAACCATGTTGAGGGTTAACTCACACTATATAGTATTTTAAAAGAGGCTCAGTGTCTAGGTAAAAAGGATCACTACCAAAATAAGGACTCACTATCCAAGTACAAAGGCTCACTGCCAAAAGGAATCACTGTCCAAGTACAAAGGCTTACTACCTACAAAAAGGACTAACTGTCCAACAAGAGGCTCACTACCTACATAAAGATTATACAAAATAGAGTGAGGCTTTACAACCCAAAATGAACTAGAAAGATGCACCTAACATGTGTTAATATAGTTCTAGAGATGCTCAATAATAAGAATTTTACACCCTTTAATCTTCATTCATCAACTGCTACATTTCTGATCACACAAACATATACTAATCACCTTTCACACATCTCTCTCATTCTCTCCTCTCATAATTTTTCCAACATATTCATATATATATATATACCTAATATCCATCGCAAGCACCAATTACGTTGGCCTAATTTAGATGTAATTTATTTATAAAGGATATCGACTGTTGGCTCCAATAGTTCACAAAATATTTCCAAACATGCAAAACAATCTTTAGCACATTACAACATGTCAACTCGGATGAAGAAATAAATCGCACGTAAGGTTTCATATCATATCAAAATTAACTTAACAAGTTGGCCAGGAATAGTCTTCAACACAACCAAGAAAATAATATCACTTCATCATACAAGCAAGAGAGCATGAAATAACCTGATCATGCATGCCTTTATCATCCATTAGTAGTTTCCCAAAACTGCAACCAAAAATAGTAAACTATAGATAAGTAAGAAGTAGAATACCAAAGGGACACCAAAAATACTAGATCATCCACCAGAGAGGATATGCACTAGTATAAGAGTACCAAAATAAACTACCAACATACTACCAACATACTACCAACATAGTGACATCAATGACAACACAAAGATAACTTTACTCATTTTTCCAACAGTTTTATCTCTCAAAATTTGCAATTAATTAGGCTTGGATTTGAATTAAAGGGGACAATAAAGGTAAATTAACCTCAATTAATTAATAAAGCCACAATTAAGTCAATTTAGTTTAAAAGGGCCCTAAACTTTATGTGAATGTGTAAAATAAATTACAACACCAAATTAAGGAAACATTAAGCTCATTTTAATATTAATTATTCCAAAATTAAGGAAAAAGGCATAATTTTTCTATTAGTACATTTACCCCCACTTTACTGAGAGTATGACCCCATGTTAAACTCACACTAAAGTAGACATTAAAGACAATTATGTATGTAGAAATGAAAAAGATACACAATCATACACTATCAAATAGTAAAAGGAAAAAAACAAAAACAAAAATAATAAAGGGGGGTGGATCAAGCCTCAACAATCTATCCAACTCAATGTGGATCATGTCTCAAATTTTTTTCCAAAATGCATGCTCACTCTAGGGTAGTGGAACCTTAGGCTGTCCACTAGGTGAGTTTTTCCCAATGGGTGGCTTAGTGAGAAAGTCATGCCTGGTCTAGGGCTCTCACCGTACAATGAGAGATTCATGCCTTTATGTAAGCTCTCATCATACTAACCATACCAAAGTTATCCATTTGATAACTTTAATAAGGTGACACAACATGAAACTTCAAGCTTCACAAGGCCTAACAAGTTGTGTTATACTAAGAACTTATGAACAACATGCAAGTAAAGGTTTTTGTGCAAAGAGATATTTTCTTAGTTCATGTAAGGTGTCCTCTAATGGAACATCATGTCTAATGTCTCCAAGAGAGGACAATTCAAAGAAATATCACACTCTTGGAGGAAATCAAACCCAATGACACCACCAAGAAAATGACACATTACAAGAATAAAGAAAATCGCACAGTGAAATATGAGTGTCAAAAGATAATGCCGATGTATGCCCCCACTTTAAATCGATTGCTAACACCATTGTTGTGAGCAATCTGCTTCAAAGTAGGAGAAGACATGAGATCTTGTTTAGAAATCCCTATGTCAAGTCAAATATTCCCAAGTGAAAATACATCATGGATAAGGGGTTTCCTCCAAAGTGATATACAAAAGATAACTCGGTATGTCATATGCAAGCCAACTCAAGGTATGTCACCCACATTCCAAGCTTGCTCTTATATATACATGGAAGGTGGTCAACTAGCCAAAAGGGACAACAACAAGTTTCATATGAGGAAAAGGATACCTAACCCCCTTGTCCCCACTTAGTGTCAGACAAGGATGAGCCGAGATGATTGATGAGAAACATGAAAATCAAATCAATTAGAGGAATTAGGTGCTACAACATAAGGAAGAGGACCAAAATCCTTAATATTATAAATTTTACTACCCAAAACCTTACATTCATTAGTAGAATGATCATGAATTCTATGATATGTAAAAAATGAACACTTGTAGTAAAATCTCTTTCATGTTCTTGGATGTAGAGATATCAAATGATCTTGTAGGAGTCTCAAAAGGATACCCTCTTGATCAATAGTAGGAGATCATGTTCCTTTATTTTTCAAAAAAGATATCTCTTGCTTAGTACAAGATCCTTACACAACACTCTTTAGATTGCAAGATTTTGTTCCCTCCTTCAAAGGAGGGTGTAAAATCTAATGAACTCCAATCATTTCTAACAAATTTCCTAGGAGTACTTTGTGTGATGACATTAATGTTAACTAAAAACCTCTTTGTTTCTTTTGTTTCTTTCCAAGGAAAATAACCAAGAGTCCCACTAGTTTCTTTTACTTTAGGATGCACTAATGTTTAAAGTGATTTATAATATTCCTTTATAAGAGTGTTGATATTGATTGAAGACTTGTTACATTCTTTCAAGGGACAATAACCAAGACCATTAGTCATTTTTTACGTGTTAGGCTCTATAGGGACACATATACCTTGCTCTCTAGCACCACATCCTTTTCCACTATAACCATATTGTTTCACAAGTTCATAACCTCTTCCATAATTTTTTTTATTTTATTTTAGATTTTGTGGTTTCTCATAATCAACCTCATCAAATTTTGTTGTTTAATTTACATCTTCTCCTAAAGTGGTTGAGGTGGATGCTTTTGAATTTTGTGTTGAAATTACTGGTTTTTCTTTTCCCCTTTAAGGATTTTTGTTTATGATATTGTATTCTCCCATAAATGTTGGTTTGAAATCTAAGGAACCCCAATCATCTTCCAATAACTTAGTGACTTCATCAATGTTATTCTCATGTTCTTCTTCCTTCATGACTTCCACTTTTGCAATTGGTATCAATGCTTTGAAGGGATCTCGTCCTTCTTTCTCGGCAATATAACTTCATTTTACGATGAAGGGTAGAAGGAACCCCATTCATTGCATGAATCCATGGCCCTCATAGGAGAAGATTATAGGAAATACTATGAGGAAAAACATGGACCAAAGTTTGTAATAGGAATTTTCCTACTTTAATAGGTAATGTGATGACTCCAAGTGGTTTTTTTCCCTACATATCAAACCCATGCATAGACAAAAAATAAGGAAAAATATCACTTTTATTCATATGAGTAATTTCCAATAGTCTCATAATACAAACATTAAGGGTTAGAACACTATCAACAAGGGTTCTTCTTATCGCTAATCGATTAACGTAAGCTATTATTGTGAAAGCTTCATTTTTTTCTCTTCAAATGAAGGTAATTAATCTTAATGAGAAGTAATTTCTAAGTTGACTAGAGTTACAACTTGAATTTGGGCTGCCACATTTTTTTTTGCACATTAGGATGGGTAGGAATTGTAAACAATGATTTAGGCACCCTAATGCTCTCTAACACTTCTAGGGTTTTTCACCTAAAAGGAGAGAGATGGGACAAAATGCAATGTCTACACTCAACATTAATGTAAAGGGGGATGTAATATGCCTAAATGTAATTTCCTAATGCAATAAATTGAAAGGGAAAAATAATTATTAATGTAAAACCTAAGAAATACAAAGTGCTAGAAAACATAGTGTTGTATGCAAACATGTGCTCAATGACCTAGAAATGTAAACAAAACTAGACAGAAATTTATGAAATAGAATGTGTGGTACCTTAAATCTACATGTAAGACCAACTTCAAATACTTATTAGAAAGGTTAGTCTAAAACACACAAATCTGCAAATACCTCTATGAAATAACATATCTATGCTAAAGAAATACCACAAGCAATGAAAATAACATCAAGAAGACATTTCAAAAGCAAGATAATCACCTATTCCATATTGGATTGGTGTTACATGTGCTAGTAACCCTTTCCCAACCCTTGATCAATAGCTAAAATGATAATGTATTGCAATGGAGATGAAGAACAAGATTATTTCTCAAACCAAGAGAGTAACCTTGCATAAAATTTTGGCCCCATGAATGAGAATGAAGGCCTTATTTTATAGATTTTGTTGATGAGAGATTGGCCAAGATGGTGAATGTGGGACTAAAGATCCTCCAATGAGAAGATGACACTTGTCAAGTAGTAAGTGGTCAATGGTTGTGCAAGATTTGGGAAGAGTGCCCATGAGAGGGAGAATTTGAATTCAAATTTGAGAGTAAATGCTAAGTGGGGGACAAGAAAATGAGCAATAAATGCACTGTTGGAGGGACAAATCAACTTGCCTTTGAATTCAAAATTGAGGGAATATTCCCCATAAATTCCATGTTGATGGAAAATCTTGGATTTAATAGATCAATAAATTGATTTATATGTGCAAGTGGCTAGATCTAGATAATGCAAGTGGGATGGGATTAACATTTAATCAGGGTTAGATTAAATAGATGATGATTATGCTGATTTAATGCTGATAAGGTGAGTTGACTTTTAAGACTTTGATTTCTAATTTATTTGAATTAGAAAATGATGGAATATGGATTTAATTAAATAAATGTTTGATCTATTTAATTAAAGTGATGATGTTTGATTTATTAAAAGCCTGATGATAATGTTTATTTGATAAATGACCTTAGGAAATGAGATTATTTAATGAATGGATGAAAGTGATGAATGGGCCTAATGTGAGACCTAATTTGACTAAATCCAATTGAATGCATAATGTTAATTTTGCATGTCTACATTTTGCCCCCTCGAGAGATTGAGCGAAAAGATTCAATTTGAGGATCGATCTTGTGATAAAGAGGTTCAAAATGGATGGTTATGGATGACGATGCAAATGAGATGATGATGTGATATGCTATGATTATGCAACGGATGATTTATGAGATGCTTAGACTAATAGATCTATATTATGATGATGATGCATGATGGATGCATGATGGATGAATTGGTGATGATGATTAACTATTCATGCTATGATGTTAGTACGGAAAATGAAGAAATTAGATGATGACAAGATGATCCAACAAGCCAACATTATGAGAGATGAAGATGAGAAATGAATGATGGGAAATGATGATGATAGATGGATGATTTGCTTATCAAGGATTGGGATTTTCAAAGGGTCACTTACTTTATGTTTGATAACATGCCTAAGTACGATGCATCAAGGTATGAAGGACCAGGATGGCGTTGTACTTAGTGTGATGTACTTTGACTCGACAAATAGATAGGAGTATTCTTGTTCACACCTGACATACGGAAACCTTGCTAGGATGTACTTTAGAAGTCTCAAACATCTCAGACCAAAACACGGAAAGGTATAACCAATCAATGCAATAGTCAACAAGCTATCTGAAACATCCTCCATACATATCTAACAAAGCAAGTATTCACCAA
Source organism: Sequoia sempervirens (assembly GCA_007258455.2). NCBI lineage: Eukaryota > Viridiplantae > Streptophyta > Pinopsida > Cupressales > Cupressaceae > Sequoia > Sequoia sempervirens. Next base: position 129,407,124 of record VDFB02379711.1, read on the forward strand.
GTTATTTTACAAGAACGTCCAACAAGCACAACAGACAAAAGATAAAGATCATTGCCCCATTCCTATCTCTCTAAATCCCTCGTTTGGATATCATCGAGAGGTCCTTGGAATGAGTGCAATAAGATAAGTCAAAAGAAAAAGACCAAGCACACAAACAAGATGATGTTCTTCAATACCGCTAACCAGAAGGCAACGTGTTTTTAATGATAAGAACCGAAACTTATTGCCAAAAGATAATGCCCATTATAGGAAGGATACATCCTAGGACATGTTAGTGGATGGTGGCACGTCATTTCGTTTATCCAAAGTGTTCTTTCTAATAACCAATGCCCCTTGTAGGAAGGATTCATCCTACAACATGATGTTATCAGATGATTGATATGAGACTGTTTAGATGATGGACTATCGACACAAAGACTTGACCAACTTGTTTACGTACTAACTAAGACTTGAGACTTGACGCTTTTGAGTTTTACTTTTAACCTGCTAGACTTGTTTCTAACTGTTTCACCAAAGGTTGAGGATGACGATCAGTTTATTATGAATGGTGTTTATTGCGGGTGCAAGCGAGATGATGCAGATGGATTTTTTCAAATATTTGGAAGTTTTTTGACATTTTGAAATGTTTTGAGGCTGTTTTTTGGTATTTTCAAGATTTTGCAAATGTTTTGATTTTATTTTTTCCAATGTTTTTGGGATTTTCTGAGATTTTGACCAAGAGACTAACCTAAAGACCTATCCTAGGGGCCTCGGGGCTGATCGACAGATTAGCCTTCCACGATACACGCAGACCACGAGTTCGACCGATGACTTGACCGACCATGATGAAGATATACATGACTAATGTCATTTTATTATGACAGACTTATAGGACTGACCTAAATGTCTCGGGGATGATCAAAGATCAACCTTGCCTACGTTCAAGCTCGAGACGATGTAGTTTGACAAGACTAATCTTGTTTTGAATTTTGATTGACTTTTGACCTGCTTTTGGATTTTGAAATGTTTTGAATGTTTTTGTATTTTTTGATTTTTGATGTTTTGGATTTTCTGATTTTTTGATGTTTTGGATTTTCTGATTTTCTAATGTTTTGGATTTTCTGATTTTGAGGACTTTAAGACCATACACGAATCTGATCTGATGGGACCATGCCCCTGATGATGCAATAGACTACTCCGATAAAGGTAGGACAAACTGACCTTGAGAATGGGCCGAGTAGTACTAGGAGGGATCATGATAGGAACGCAGGACCAAGCTATGGTGCGGATGCGTGGATGAGTGATGAATGGAGATATGGATGATGGAAGTGAAATGGATGGATGATGCAGATCAAGCCATAAAGATCTTGGTGGATGGAAAGTGTTTATTTACACAAGGTGCCTATTTTCCAGGTTTTCATTGAGGTACTTGCCCAAAGTGCCACCGAAGTGGTTTTCACTAGAGGACAATTTTTTTGATCCTTTTTCTGAATTTTTTGGATTTTTTGCTTTTTTTTGCTTTTTTTGTTGTTACCAAGATGCCTGTTTGCTAGGTTTTCACCGAAGTAACCATCTTTTCAGGACTTTTTCTAATTTTTTGGATTTTTTGGTTCTATACCTTGAAAGAATTAGGCATAAAACTTTTTGAGATGGGAGCTATTCATGGGCTCCTGCAGAGGTTCCCCTTCGGGTGTTGATAGCTGGTATGCCCCTGATTTATAGCTTGCTATGACGATGAAAGGTCCTAACCAATTGGGTTCAAACTTGCCTTTACTACTGGGATTCGGGACATTCTTTTGATTTTCTTTTAAGACCAATTCTCTAACTTGGAAAGTCGCTTCGATCTTCTTGTTGTAGCTTCGTTTGAGTCTATTTTGATAGACTTGCAAATGATTCAAAGCTTCAATCCTTCTCTCATCCAGTAACTCCAGCTCGTTTAGTCTTGAAACCCGATATTCTTCATCAGTGATGAGATTTTGCAGTGATATTCTAAGGGATGGGAGCTCAATCTCAATGGGGAGTACGACTTCTGATCCATAGACCAAGGAGAAGGGGGTGGCACCAGTGGGTGTGTGGATGTTGGTTCGATAAGCCCAGAGGGCAGGATTAAGCTGCAAGTGCTAGTCGCGACCTGCATCACTGACTGTTTTCTTGAGGATTTTGAGGATGGTTTTGTTCGTGGCTTCTACTTGTCCATTGCCTTGGGGATAGTACAGGGTGGAGAAGCGATGTTGGATTTTGAATTTCTCAGACAAGTCACAAACCTCCTGGTTCTTGAAGGATGTCCCATTATCTGAGATAATGGCTTGTGGGACACCATAACGATAGATGAGATAGTTCAAGATGAAATTTGAGATCTGCTTTCTAGTGATATAGGTCATGGGTATGCCTTCCACCCACTTTGTGAAGTACTCAGTTGCAGTTATAATGAATTTGTGGCCATTGGATGAGGTGGGTGAGATTTTCCCAATAAGATCAAGCCCCACTGTGAGAAAGGCCATGGTGTGACGATTGGATGGAGCTCTTGAGCTGGAGCATGGATGAGATCCCCATGCTGCTGACATTATAAACACCTTTTAGCATGATCATGCGCTTCTCTTTCCATCGTGGACCAGTAACACCCCAGCTTCAGCAGTTTCTTGGCGATGGTTATCCCACTCGAGTGTGAGCCATATATACCGTTATGAACCTTGGTTAGAGTGGTTAATGCCTCCTAAACATTTAGACAACATAGTAAGGTACCTTATATGCTTCTACGGTATAAGGTATCACCTAGGATGACAAATCTGGATGCTTTTTTGATAAAGGTTCATTTTAGGCTCGATGGTAGGTCAGCGGGTATGAATCCTATGTGAAGATATGTGTAGATGTCATGATACCAAGGATCGCCAGGACCAACGATTTAACACACATATTCTGATTTTGGTACCTCGAATGTGGGAACGAGAAGCTGCTTGATCAAAAATTCATATTTCAGCACATTGTGAGGGATGTCTACTAGAGACCCAATTGTAACCATGGCATTAGCTACTCTATTGTTGGTTCTTGGAATCTGCTAAAATGTTATGTCGATGAAGGATTCCTTTAGGGTCTCCACCAATTTCTTGTATGGGGTTAGCTTGTCATCCTTTGTCTGATATTCATCATTGACTTGATTTATGATCAATTGAGAGTCTCCGTAGACTTTGAGGGCTCTAATATTCCATTGCACTACTATCCTGAGACCTATAGTCAAAGCCTCGTATTATGTTATGTTGTTCATGCAAGGGAATGCTAGTTTGTATGACCGTGGTATGCAGTCCCCTTGGGGGGTGATGAAGAAGATACCAGCTCCTGATCTGTGATGTGTATATGACCCATCAAAGTATAGTTTCCAGTGATCAACAATGTTGAGGTTAAAGATGGACTCGTCTGGAAATTTAGATACAAGAGGATTCTCAGAATACATAGGTGCTTCTGCTAATTGGTTTGGAATAACTTGACCCTTGATGGATTTTCTCTCAACATACTCGATGTCATATTCTGATAATATCATGACCCATTTTGCCATTCTGCCAGTTAACATTGCCTTTGATAAGAGATATTTAAGGGGGTCAATTTTGGAAATAAGCTTGATCTTATGTGCCAACATGTAGTGTCTGAATTTTTGGGATGCAAATACTACTGCAAGGCAAGCTTTTTCAATGAAGGAGTAATTTGGCTCGTGACCGACCATTGTCCTACTGATATAGTAGATAGCCCTCTCTGTTTCATTTTCATCATGTTGGGCTAGGAGAGCTCCAAGGGCTATTGCTGTTGCTGACACATATAGGATCAATGGCTTCTTTGGGATAGGCGGCATTAAGACTGGCGGTGTCAGTAGATATTCCTTTATTTTGTTGAATGCCTCTTCACACTTGGTATCCCATTTGTATACTACCCCCTTGTGGAGTAGGTGTGAATACAGATTCTACTTGTCTACCAGTTGTGCTATGAACCTTCTAATGGATTGGAGCCTTCCTTGGAGGCCTCTCAGTTGTTTTAGATTCCTTGGTGCTTCCATCTCGAGGATTGCTTTGAATTTTGCAGGATCCACCTCGATACTCCTCATGGAGACTATGTATCCTAGTAATTTTCCTGATTGCACGCTGAAGACGCATTTCTTGGGTTTTAGTCTGACCTTGTATTCCTCTAATCTGTCAAAGATAGCACTTAGGGTTGCTATATGATCTTGTCTTTTTCTTGACTTTGCTAGGATGTCATCGACATAGTCTTCGACTGTTTTGTGAATCATATCATGGAATATTAGTGTCATGGCCCTTTGATAGGTTGCTCCTACATTCTTTAGACCAAATGGCATCATGTTCCAGTAGTAGGTCCCCCACGGACAAGTGAAAGCCGTCTTGTGTTGGTCTTCTTTTGCTATCATGATTTGGTTATATCCTGAAAATCCATCCATTAACGATAGCATCTCGTGCCCTGTTGTCATGTCTACTATCATGTCGATGTTGGGGAGCGGGAAATCATCCTTGGGACATGCTTTGTTCAAATCTCTAAAATCCGTCCAAATTCTAATAGCTTCATCAGGTTTTGATATAGGTACCAAGTTTGATACCCATTCTGGATAATCGATTGGTCGGATAAATCCTACATCTAACAACTTTTTGAGTTCCATTTTTACTAACAAAGCAATTTGAGGATGCATTTTGTGAAGCTTCTATCTGACAGGTTTTGCATCTGGATACACTGCTAGGTGGTGAACCATAGTATTTGGATCAAGCCCTGGCATATCAGCATAACTCCATGCAAAGCTTATTTGTCTTTCCCTTAGGAATGGTGCTAGGAGTTCTTCCTCTTCTGATAATAGTGATTCCGCATAGAATATGATATGCGGGGTCTCCTCTGTTCCTAGGTTGACTGGGTTGCATTTTTTGACCAAGACTGCTGACTTCTCTTGATGAATAGCTCTTAGGGGAAGATTGAATCCTTCATCCTCAGGCGCCTCAGAGAGGTTTTCACCATTGGATATGTCCTTTATTTTTACTATTTTCTTGTTAGAGAGTGCTACGGTGTGGTTTTCACTCAAGGACTTGGATATGATTCTTAGTTTCTCACTTTTGCGACTGAAAGATTCAATCGTTTCCCCATAGTAGGCATGTGTGTCCAACTCCATTATGAATCCTACCTTGTGATCTCCATCTGGAATGTTATCCCTCAACCCCATGAATTCTAAGAGCGCTTCATCATTTTCGAATGTATCGAGAACTGGTGGTCCTCGTTGGTCATAGTCAATCAGTTGGGGCTAGACTAAGTGGATCTCATGATTTTGACTATCTGGTTCAAAGGATATGGTACTAATCATACACAGAGTGGTATCTTTGAATAACCTAGGGAGATTGGATATGATATCTTCGTCATCGCTACTAATATAGGGCTCAGTGATAAAGTTATGCATGTCTGTCCCTATGGGTATTGGGGAGTGCACTTTTACTAGGACTAGTTGAGGAGAAACATTAGCGACTCTAACCGGAGGACTTTGGCCACATATGGTTATTCTCAGAGTGGCACATCCAAGACCAATATTTGTTATGGGTCGCATCTCTGGCATGATAGGTATTATAAGGTCGTTGTCATTTTGTCCCAATCTCTGGTTTCGATCATAGCCCATTGCAAGCATCATGTGTAGGCCTTTGCTTCTTTCATCCATTGGTAATTCGGGTGTCGATCTTTCATCTCGGTACAACATGTGAGATGGATCTGCTTTAATAACCTCTCGGCCAAGGTCTCCCCAGCTTGTGAATTCAGGATAATCCTCAGGATACGTTTGTGATGTGGAAGCTTGATTTTCTTGTGGGCGTCCTCGTGATCTAGGAGATTGTGGTAACTCTTCTATCACAAAAGCATTGTTAGGGAGCCTATAAATTCCACAACCATCATCTTGGATGATGAGCTTGATATCAGATATGGTGGGAATGGCGGGTGTCTCTGTCGCAGAAGTGGACGTGAGAGTGGTGGGATCAATGTATGATGTGGATGGGCCCTCATCATTTTTCAACACTTGGGGGATTTTGTAATATTTGGCTTCAAGGTTCTTGCAGTATGAAAATGGCTCAGGATCTCCATGGACAGTAACCTCTTGTCCATTATGTTTGAATTTCACACATTGGTGGAAGGTTGATGCTACGGCTTTCATTGCATGGATCCATGGGCATTCTAGGAGAATGTTGTATGGTAAGTCAAGGTCCAGGACCTGATAGGTGGTTTCCATGAGCGTTGGCCCTACTTGAATAGGGAGTTTAATCGTGCCCTGAGACACTCTTTCTTGGTCATCATATGCTTTGATTGTGATTCCTTTACCTTTGTCAATGGTATCCTATGATATTTTCAATTGTTTGATTAGGCTGAGAGAGCAGATGTTCAAACCTGCACCCCCATCCACCAAGACCCTTTTGATTTTGCTCTTGTTTACAATGACCTCCAAGTGAAGTGCGCGATTGTGAGATGGTTGGGCGGGAAAATCTTGGTTGAAAAATGTAAGGAGATTAGGTGTTATGATGTTTCCGACCATAGCTTGGAATTGTTCCGCATCGAGGTCTGCAGGGACGGTAGATGAGGCTAATGCTTCCTTCAGGATCTTTTTATGTGCTGATGAGATTTTTAACAACTCCATGATGGAGATGTGTGCTGGCATTCTTTTGAGTTGGTCTACAAAATTGTAGCTATAAGGAACGGCTCTTGATGTAGGGACTCTATTGGGTTGGGATGATCCTGTGATGGTGACTTTTCTGCCTCTTGTGGTGACTCCCCAGTCTTCGGCATGGGCGTCTTTGATGGTGATGACCATGTAGTTTTCATTGAGGTTGGCAACAACCATTTCATATACATGATTTACACTACCCTTTCCTTTATCCTTGTTATTCCCTTTGTTGCCATGATTCGGCATCAGATTCATGTAGATTTTAAGATCTTGATTCCCTGTAGGTGTTTCCACATTTATGATTCTTTTGTCGATGAGATCTTGAATGATGTTCTTGAGTCTCATACAATTATTTGTGGTGTGGCCTTTGATTTTATGGAATTCACACAGTTGATTCTCATTGTACCAAGGAGGTTTGACATCAGGTTCTTGATAATTCTCAAATGTAGGATCTTGGATGAGTTTTTCATCAATTAGCTTTTTCATGATGTCCTCAAGTGGTTCCCCCAAAGTAGTGTATTTTTGTTTGGGGTATGTTTTGCGTTGAGGTGGTCCTCTTGGGTCGTTGACGTTATTGATGGTAGGATTATTGTTGGGTTGATATGTTGTGTGATGAGTGTTTTGGCATTGTGGTTGGATTTGCGGTGCGGGTGTATTTTGGCATGGACCACTAATGACCACCTTGGCGTCTACAACACCATCATTAGTGACGTTTTTATTTCTTGCCCATGTGCGAGGTTTAATATTGTAGTTTGATGATGGGTGGTTGTTTTGCGATTCGTGATATGATGTTGATTTGATGGGTTGAGTCACAAGGGCTCTTTCAATGCTAAGCGCCTTGGAGATCAATTAATCATATGTGGCGATACCCTAAACTTTGAGATGGAATGATAGACAACTTTCAAGATTGGCTATGATTATGTAGACTTGTTGTTCTTCTGGCATGGTCCATTTGCTCTGATTGGCCTTGGATCGGCATCGTTGAAGGAATGAAGTGAAAGATTCATTCTTCCATTGTTTTAGAGCGTATAGTTCTTCAAGACTAACATCCATTGCAATGTTACCTACGTAGTTCTTAATGAATGCACTTGTAATCTCTTGGAATGTTCTAATGCCTGTAGGTAAGCGAGAGAACCATTCTATAGCGGGACCTGCCAAGCTTCTAGGAAATAGCCGCATCAGATACGTATCGTCATATGTGACTTCCATGCAATGAACCTGGAATTCCCTGATGTGATCTTCAGGATTTCCTGTCCCTCGATATTTGTCAAATTTGGGAATTTCAAATCCCTTAGGGAATGGTTTCATTTCTAAGCTCCTATCAAATGGATAGGGAGACAAGTTGCTTTGTGTTTTGGTTGTTCACCCTGATTGAAGATCAAGTACTTGTTGTGAGAGCAACTTGAGTTGTGTCATCATATCATTCTGAGGATCAGGGGGTGGGGATGAATGTGTTTTGGGGTGTTGCAATCATGGTTTGGATGGATGGGTTGGTTGGTGCATTGTTCAATGGTATCGGTATGTTGTGGTGGGCGAAGTAGGCTTCTACTTGCTTTTGGATGAACAATGCTTGTTGTTGCTCTTATTGTTGTTGCGCTAGGATTTTTGCTTGTTGTTGTACTTGTTGTTCTAACAACACTTGTTGTTCTGCTTGCTACTGCGCTTGTTGTTGATCTAACAATGCTTGTTGTTCTGCTTGTTGTTGTTCCCACAACGCTTGTTGTTGGGCTGCCAATTATGCTGCTTCTTGTTGATCTTGGTATTGCTTTAGTGCTTGTTGATACGCTTGCAATTGCGCTGCTTGTGCAAGAAGTTATGCTTGTGCTTGTGCTTGTTGTGCTTGTGCTTGAGCTTGTGCTTGGGCTTGCGCTTGTGCAGCTTGTTGCTACAATAATAGTTGTGCTTGAGCAACCCTTTGTGCTTGCAATGCTTGCGCAGCTTGGGCAACTTGAGCGGCTTGTTGTTGCTGTTGTTGTTGTAATAATGCTTGAGCTTGTTGTACTTGTTGTGCTTGTAATGTGGCTTGTGCAGCTTTGGCAGCTTGCGCGGCTTGCGCGGCTTGAGCAGCTTGTTGCATGGCTTTTTGTTTCTGCACTTGTTGGTATCCTCTTTGAAAAGCAGCTTGTAATGTTGCGTCGAATTGGTTTGATGTGGTGAATGTTGGTGGTGGTGGAGGTGGTGGTGGATTTGGAATGGTGGTAGATGATGATGTTGTGTTGATTATTTGGTTGGTGAATGGTGTTGTCGTGTTGATTACGTGATTGGTGGATGGTGTTGTGGGACTAAAGATCCTCCAATGAGAAGATGACACATGTCAAGTGGTGAGTGGTCAATGAGAATATGACCTTAAATCTACATGTAAGATCAACTTCAAATACTTATTAGAAAGGTTAGTCTAAAACACACAAATCTGCAAATACCTCTATGAAATAACATATCTATGCTAAAGAAATGCCACAAGCAATGAAAATAACATCAAGAAGACATTTCAAAAGCAAGATAATCACCTATTCCATATTGGATTGGTGTTACATGTGCTAGTAACCCTTTCCCAACCCTTGATCAATAGCTAAAATGATGATGTATTGCAATGGAGATGAAGAACAAGATTATTTCTCAAACCAAGAGAGTAACCTTGCATAAAATTATGGCCCCATGAATGAGAATGAAGGCCTTATTTTATAGATTTTGTTGATGAGAGATTGGCCAAGATGGTGAATGTGGGACTAAAGATCCTCCAATGAGAAGATGACACTTGTCAAGTGGTGAGTGGTCAATGGTTGTGCAAGATTTGGGAAGAGTGCCCATGAGAGGGAGAATTTGAATTCAAATTTGAGAGTAAATGCTAAGTGGGGGACAAGAAAATGAGCAATAAATGCACTGTTGGAGGGATAAATCAACTTTCATTTGAATTCAAAATTGAGGGAATATTCCCCATAAATGCCATGTTGATGGAAAATCTTGGATTTATTAAATCAATAAATTGATTTATATGTGCAAGTGGCTAGATCTAGATAATGCAAGTGGGATGGGATTAACATTTAATCAGGGTTAGATTAAATAGATGATGATTATGCTGATTTAATGCTGATCAGGTGAGTTGACTTTTAAGACTTTGATTTCTGATTTATTTGAATTAGAAAATGATGGAATATGGAATTAATTAAATAAATGTTTGATCTATTTAATTAAAGTGATGATGTTTGATTTATTAAAAGGCTGATGATAATATTTATTTGATAAATGACCTTAGGAAATGAGATTATTTAATGAATGGATGAAAGTGATGAATGGGCCTAATGTGAGACCTAATTTGACTGAATCCGATTGAATGCATAATGCTAATTTTGCATGTCTACAGAATGTGTGCACCTAGACACTGAAAAAGGATGGCATGAAGGTTTGAAATCTTGATAAAATTGATGCATAAATCAACTAGGACACTTGTTCCAATCTAGGTGACTTAGTCCTAGATTTGGAAAAACTAGTGTGGAGCCCGTTTCGGCCAAATGGGTGTTTGAATATAAAAAAACCTCAAAAAAATAGGTTTATTGGAACTAATTAGCCATTTTTGGTGACTTAGTCCACTTCTGAATTTGTAAAAATTTGAAAGTGGAAATGAAAGTCGTCGGTCTGCACTTCAGTTCTTGACAGGTGTCTGCTTCTAAAACTCTAATTTTCGGGCTTGAAAGTGACTTTTAATGGATTTTTTGGCTTTGCAAGCAAGGAGAGGTCTTCAATAAGTCTTCAACCTAATCTTCACTGATTCTCAAACCCTCAAAGAGCCTACACATGCAAAAATACAAAGGAAGAGAAATAAATGGTGAATGTTAGGGCATGGGGGTTTGCTGTGGTCAAACCCCCTTTTGGGTAATTAAACCAAAATAAAGAAAAGATGTAATAATGAATGAAACAATGGAGTTATTACCTTTACATGATGATTGATCTTGATTTTCTACTATAATGGATGAAGAATATGCACTTGAATGTCTTATGAAGCTATCTTGATGACTTGAAATGATAAAACCCTAACTTGCTTGACTTGAGAACATGATGAATGATGAATGAATGATGATAAGATGAATTTTGGCTTAGAGACTTGTATTTATAGGAAATCATCCTAATTTTCCCATTAATTTGATCCCTAAGGCCGACATGAAAGAAAAATAAACTTAAATTCCAAAATTTCCTGCTCAAACCTTGAAAATAGGACAAATTGGACTAAGTCACCATGTTAGGTGACTTAGTCCCACCTAGAAGGGAATCATTTTCCCAAGTGGGTGACTTAGTCCTAGAGGAGCCCTTTTGACAGCTGGAATGTTGGGGAATGAGGAATTTTAGTTCTTCTATTGATTTCATTAGGTATTTGATCAAATTATACCTTGGGATGCACAATATGGGGTGATAAGGGCCTATTAATGATGATGTAAAGTTCAATTAGGGCTTGGGACAAAAAAATCAATGTGATAGTTTGATTAAATACACTTTACAACACTAAAAGAGGGTCTACTTAGCCTAGAAAGGTACAACATCCAATGTGAATGTGTAAAACACATTGCAACACTAGATTAAAGTTAAGTTTAATTCACAAGCCTTCTAGATTAATGTGATCATGCAATTAAATACATTCTATAACATTCAATTTGGGAAAGATAGGTCAATATGGTTCAAAGAACTGTGAAAGTCTTTTACAACAAATTATCAACACCTTTGCAAGACATTGTTAAATGCATTTTATGCAGTTTGCAAGGGTCCAAGACCTAGTGTGGATGTGGAAAACACCTCACAACACCAAATCAAGGCCACATTAAGTCAATTATTCATCTATTATTCCCAAATCAAACAGGAAAAAAGGGATACTTTTTCCATGTCTACAGTTAGCCCCTACTTTAGTGAGAGGATGAACCTACTTCAAACTCACACTAAAGTAGACATTCAAGAGGGATCCCATTATACCAATGTGGATGAAAAAGGATGAAAAAGATCAAAGGAGGTTGTGTAAGACCCTAGGATCCAAAATCTTGTGTCAAACCAACATAAGCACAAGAAGACATGCATAAGGTGAATGATTTGCAACGAGACAAGATACATTGTCATGCAATGGCAAGAACTACAAGGGAATGAAAATGGGGTGGATCAAGCTTTGACCATTTTTCCAACACGTTGTGGATTAGATCTAGGTTGTTTGTTTGAAACCAGAAATGTATACTCATTCTAAGGTGACACAACTCTTAGTTGTCTGCTAGGTGAGAAGTCCAAAGTATACTCACTCTGGGGCTACAAAACTTTTGGTTGTCTGTGGGATGGGAAAACCCTTAGAGTTGAGACACATACGACAGATATGTGCTCCCATACACATAGGTGGCTATGGGGAAAAGGCATGCCTCATAATGGGCTTCCCGCTCAGCCATATGAGAAAACTTATACCTCCTGATAACTTTAAGAAGGTGCCACAATGAAAATGATTTTTGAGCTCTATGAGGTCAGCAAAACTTTGTATGCTTGACACTCACAGACATTGTAAATGCAAGGTAGCGTAGGAATGTTTAAAGGGATATTTTTTAGTTTGTGCAAGGTCTTATCTTAGGGAACATCATGCTTAATGTTTCCAAGAGAGGATGTGTCAAAGAAGTATCACACTCTTGGAGGGAATCAAGCCCAATGATTCCACCAAGAAAAGGACATATCACAAGAAGAAAGAAATCGTACAATGAAATGTGAGTGGTGATGTATTCCCCCACTTTAAAGTAGTTGTGAACACCATTACCATGCCCAATTTCTTTAAAGTAGAAGAAGGAGACATGAGAGCTTACTCGGAAAGCCCTATGCTAAGTCATATTTTTCCAATAAGCTATGTCATGAAAAATAAAATGTGTCACATGTGAGCCAACACAAGGAATTTCATCCACATCCCAAGCTTTATCTTATATGTTCATGAAAGGTTAACGACGAGTGAATAGAGGTAACGACAAGTGACATATGAGGATAAGTCTACTTAATCCCCTTGCCCCCACTTAGTGCAGAACAAGGGTGAGCCGAAATGACTAATGAAATAAATGCTAGAGTGAAAATCAGTATTAATTAGAGGAATTAGGTTCCCCCACATAAGGAAGAACACCAAACTCCTGAAAATGTTGGATTTTACTGCTCAAAGCCTTACATGCATTAGTGGAATGACCATGAATTCTATGAAAGGTGCAAAATGAAGCCTTGTAATAAAAAAAAAAATCGAGTTCGTGGAGGGAGAGATATCAAGTTATCTTGGGGGAGTCATGACAAGATACCCTCTTGATCAATGGGAGAAGGTGGTCCTGTAATTTGTGGCAAGGAAAATTCTTGCTGAGATTTATAAGATGTCATACCTACACAATACTGTTTAGATTGTGAGTTTTTTTTCTCTCCTTTATAGGAGGGTGTACAATCTAACGAATTCAAATGATTAGTGTCTTATGAGATGACATTGACATTAGCAAAAAGTTTGTTATTTGTTTAATGTTATGTAAAGGATGACTTTCAAGACCACTGGTATCAATGAGTTGAGGATGCTTTATAGTTAAAGTTGGCTTAGGAAAATGTTGTGTGATAGTATTGATGTTGAGGGAAGGCTAGACTATCTCTATCAAAGGACAATAACCAAGACCATAAGTTGTTTGTTGTGACATAGAATCTATAGGGTTGTAGATACCTTGCTCATGAGCACCAAATCCTTTTCCACTATAGCCAAGTTGTTTCATAAGTTCATAACCTCCTCCATAAATATTTTTCATTTCTTTTGGATTAGGTGGTTATTCACAATTAAGCTCGTCAAAGGTTGTTGTGTAATTTGTTGGATTTTGTTCTAGGGTGGTTGAGGCAGATGCGATTAAAAAGTCTTCCAAGTTGTGTGTTGACATGGTTTCTTTTTCATGTGCCTTATTGGAATCTTTTTTTATGATCTTGTACTCACCCATGAATGTATGTTTGAAATCTAGGGAACCCCAACCATCTAATAACTTTGTGACTTTGTCAATGTGTTTTTCTTTGTCATTTTTTTGAATAGATTCCACTTGTGTGGTTGGTGTTAAGGTGCTCAAGGGGTTCTCTTTGTTTTTCTCAAGTTGTAAGACACTATAAGGCTCATGATCAATGTCAATGGTGTGGACTATGTTATTGTAAACAAATTTCATTTTACAATGAAGAGTTGAAGGCACTACATTCATCTCATGAAGCCATGGTCTACCTAAAACAAGATTATATGGAAGATTATGAAGCATGACATGGATTGGGGTGTCCAATGTGACTACTCCAATTATAATAGGTAAAGTGATCACACCAAATGATTTCTTTTCTTCATTGTCAAATACCTTAATAGATAAAGAATCAAGTTGAATTCTTGATCTATCCACACAAAGCCTATCCAAAATATTTACACTACACACATTAAGAGAAAATCCCTTGTCAACAAGGGTTCACTTTATCCCTGTCATAATATATTGAGCAATGATCATGAAAGCATCATTTTGTTTTTCCATGTCCAAAGGGGGGATTTCACTTTGGTAGAAAATAATGTCAGCATTCAATCCTTGAATTATGGTTGCTATGTTATTCGATTAAACATTAGAAGGGATAGGAAATTGTTGTAAGGTCATTTGAAGCATAGTGTGGTAGGTAGGTGAAGTTTGAAGAAGGTCCCAAAGAGATATCTTGGCAGGAATGCTCTTAAGTTTTTCAACAAGATCATAATCCCTTAATCAAGGAGCAGGAGGCAAAATAGAATTAGGAAAAGGTAAAGAGGTCGGGGTTGGTTGTTGTGGTTGCAAATTGTTTCTAGTGTTGTATGTATGAGCAACGGTAAGATGATTCAGTTGTTGTGAGACATTATTTTGAGGTTACTAGAGGGTTAATTCGGGTTTTTGTTGAATTGAAGGTTTGTGTGATGGGGGATAAAGGATGATTACAAGTTGGATTTAAGTTTGTTGTTTGTGTGAAGGTGGGTAGAGAATTAGAGGGTTCTTAAGATGTCTTATGGGGTATGTAAGAGGTCCATTGATCATGGGGGATCTAATGGACACTTGCGCATTCATAACCTTAGTGGTCTTGGTTTGATGTATCTCTAATAAAGGGAAATCTATAATCACCTTATGATCTAAGGAAGACACATTACTATTGTTGCCATTTTATAGCACCATGATATTCTCCCTAGAAGGAGAGTGTTAGAACTATGAATCAAATGTTCTTGACATTCATGGATTGGTTATTCTAAAATGACTTCATCGCAAGTAGGGAATGATCACTGGTTCAATTTTATTGCTCGATAAGTGTTTTCCTAGGTGAAGGAGGACAACTAAGATATTCATGACTATCATTATTTGTGTTTTCTAATAACAAAGTATCTTCTTCACAAGTAGGAGAGATACTCGGAGAAGGACAAACATTAGTGTCATGATTGTCTATGGTTGTGTTATCTTGTTTATCAATGTCTTATAAACTAAGAGATGTAAAAAGAGAGAAACAACTAGGATTCTCAAAACTCTCATTAATTTATTCTTATACCTAAATATCTTCTTCGCCAATAGGAGAGATATTAGGAGAAGAACAAATATGATTGTTAGGAATGTCCAAGGTTGTATTATTTTTCACAAAAGCACTCTCAGAGGGAGGGGATAGGAAATGTTTCTTAACATGTCTAGATATGCAAGGTACTAGGATTGTTTGAACAAAAATTAAAAGCACTTGTAATCATTTCATGAAATGTTTCAGCAATGTAAGCAATGTATATCCAAAGATGCAATTTTTTTTTATCCAATGTATGCAAAGCTTTAAGAATGTAAATAATGTATATGCAAGAATGAAAAGCACTTTTACCAAACTTATGCAATATTTTATGAATAGAAACATTGTGTAAGAAAAAGGTAAAAGTACTTTTAGCCATGTGATGCAAAATTTTAGAAATGTAAGCATTGTCAGATGTAATAATGTTTGTAATTGAAGTGATTTGAAGAATAAGTAGAGTAAAATGATGTTTTTGGCCTAGATGCATAAAACAAATGATCTTGAAACTTTATAGACTTATAGTATATGGTACTATGAGGCTTAGGAAGGACAAAAATGAGGTTTCTGATGTTGTAATCGATAGTGAAAAGTTTGGACTAGGACTAAGTCACCCAGAATGGAAAATTAGTCCCAATTAGGTTTTTTTTCAAAAAAATTAGGAATTTTTAATGGGTGTTGATGCTTTTCAATATGTATGACCTGAATACTAAAAGAAAATGTAGTTTTCAGATGTTTTTTAATGATTTAGAATCCAAAAATGCAAACTATATGCACTTTTACTACTACAAAGTTTTAAAACCATAGGATGAAAAACAATGCAAAAATTAATGCAATATTGATGCAATTTAAACCTAGAATGTAAATGAAATCAAAAGAAAATATGTTCAAAAGTTGGTTTCACCAAAATGTAAGCACTGATTTTGGCACCCTAATGCTCTCTATCACTTCTAGGGCTTTTCACCTAAAAGGAGAGAGATGGGCCAAAATACAATGTCTACGCTCAAGATTAATGTAAAGGTGGATGTAATATGTCTAAATGTAATGTCCTAATGCAATAAAATAAAAGGGAAAGATGATTATTAATTTAAAACCTAAGAAATACAAATTCCTAGAAAACATAGTGTTGTATGCAAACATGTGATAAATGACATAGAAATGTAAACAAAACTAGACAAAAAGTTATGAAATGGAATGTGTACACCTAGAGGATGAAAAATGATGGAATGGAGGTCTGGAATCTTGATAAAACTGATGTGGAAATCAACTGTGACACTTGTGCCAATCTAGGCGACTTAGTCCCAAATCTACAAAAACTAGTCTGTGGCCTGTTTCGGCCAAATGGGTGTCTAAATCTGCAAAAACCTTTGCAAACTAGGTTTAGTGTGACTAAGTCACCATTGTTGGTGACTTAGTCCTCTTCTGATTTTCTAAAAATTCAAAAGTGGAAACGGAAGCCCTCGGTCTACATTTTGGTTCTTGATAGGTGTCCACTTATGAAACTGTAATTTTCGGGCCTGAAAGTGAATTTTAATGGATATTTTGGATTTGCAAGAAAGGAGATGTCTTCAATCTTAAGTCTTCAACCTAATCTTCATTGGTTTTCAAAAACTAAAAAACCTAAATCTACAAATAGACAAAGGAAGAGAAAGAAATGGTGAATGTTAGGGCATGGGGGTTTGCCTTGGTCAAACCCCTTTTTAGGTAATTAAAACAAAATGAAGAAAATATGTAATGGAGCATGAAATTTTCTACAACAATGGATGAAGAATCTTCCCTTGAATGTCTTAGGAAGCTATCTTGATTAATTGACATGATAAAACCCTAACTTGCTTGACTTGAGAACATGATGAATGATGATAAGGTGAATTAGGGTTTAGAGACTTGTATTTATAGGAAATCCACCTAATTTTCCCATAAATTTGATCCCTAAGGCTGACATGAAAGAAAAATAAACTTAAATTCCAAAATTTTGCACTCAAACCTTGAAATTTGGCCAAATTGGACTAAGTCACCATGTTGGGTGACTTAGTCCCACCTGATAGGGACTCATTCACCCAGATGGGTGACTTAGTCCTAGAGGAGCCCTTTTGACAGTTGGAATGTTGCGGAATGAGGATTTTTAGTTCTTATGTTGATTTCATTAGGTATTTGATCAAATCATACCTTGGGATACACAAAATAAGGTGATAGGGGCCTATTAATGCTGATGTAAAGGTCAGTTAGGGCTTGGGACACAAAAACCAATGTGAAAGTGTGATTAAATACACTTTACAACACTAAAAGAGGGTCCACTTAGCCTAGAAAGGTACAACATCCAATGTGAATGTGTAAAACACATTACGAAACTAGATTAACATTATTTTTAATTCACAAGCCTTCTATATTAATGTGATAATGTAATTAAATACATTTTATAACATTGAATTAGGGAAAAATAGGTCCATTCGGTCTAGAGAAATGTGAAATTCTCTTACAACACTTTATCAACACCTATACAATACATTGTTAAATGCATTTTATTCAGTTTGCAAGGGTCCAAGACCCAGTGTGGATGTGAAAAACACCACACAACACCAAATTAAGGCCTCATTAAGTCAATTATTCATCAATTATTCGCAAATCAATCAAGAAAAAAGGGATACTTTTTTGTGTCTTGAGGAACTTGTAAAGCACTTTGAAGCATGCTATGATATCTAGGTGGTGCTTGAATAATGTCCCGTAGGGATATCTTAGCGAGTGTATTCTTAAGTTGTTCAACAAGATAATACTTCTTTCCACTTTGTAAGGGAAAGATAGGGGCACCAGGCAAGATAGGTTGAGGTAATGGGAGGGATGTTGGAGCTATTTTTCTTCGTTGGGGATTGTTTCTAGTGTTATATGTATGAGCAATGGTTTTGTAACTTGGTTGTTGTGACAAAATATCATTATCAAGGTTCCTTTTAGGTGGTTCTAAGATAATCACATGTTTATTTTGAACTTGTAGTTGTTGTGAGGGTGGATAAATGATAAGTTGAGGCTTAGGAGGTCCAATGATTAAAGGATTTGTAAGAGTTCTATGAATTAAAGGACTCAAAGGAGTTCTAATGTTCATAGTTCCTCAACACACTTATCCTTATTTTGATGTTTTCTTAATGAAGGCGAGTCTAATGTCACTTCATCATCTTCATCTAAGGAAACCACATCACTGTTGTTTGAAAGACACGTGTTAATGTTCTTATTTTCTTCCACCACATGATATCTTCCTATGTACAATGGAAATGGAGTACACAACTTCCTTTATCCACACTAGAAAGGGGAATGAAGGAAGAGGAATCCGATTTCACAATGTTCACACTCAAGAAAAAATCCTTGAGACTTCAATGCAAAAGAGATTAAAAAAAATTCAAAATGGGTTGTCCTTATGGCTGGAAATTGAGACAGAAGATTGACTACAAATACAAAACTAAGAAAATGCAATGTTTCAAAATATGTTGTGATATGAAAAATAACTTAGAAATGAAGACAAAGTATTACAGAAACTTATGAGATTTTAAGTGTGCACCTACAAACTAGAGAAGGATGGATTGGAGCACTGGAATCCTAAAGAATTCACTATTGAAGCCTACTAGGACTCATACGCCAAGCTAGGTGACCTAGTCTAGTTTTAGGAAGATTTTGCTGGAACAAGTTTCATACAACTGGGTACTCGAAACTACAAAATATTTGTTTCGGGCCTAGGACTAGGACTCATACGCCATTGATGGTTTATCAGTCCACTTATATATTTCAGGAAATTCAAAAGTGGAATCTATAGATCCCAATCTGCACTTCCACTCCTAACAAGTTTCTAGATCTGAAACTATAGAATTTAGCCTATAGGTGTTCTCCAAGCTTCTTTTAGGATTTTGATAACTTTGAATGACTTTGACAATTAGTTGACAATTTTTCCAGTTTTTCTCTTTGACAAATCTATAAACTAGACCTGTAAAACACATGCAAAGAGGGAAAATTTGTTGAGAGTTAGTGAATAGGGGTTTTCCATGGTCAAAACCCTTGTTGGTAATCAAACCCTTGAAAATAAAAGGAAATATGTAAAGAGAATGATGAATGAACAAAAGCAATGCTACAACTCACCAAACCCTTGAAGTAGAAATTTGAAGACATGCAAGTAATAGCTCCAATGGATGGAGACTTGAGAATGCTTGAAATTCCTAGAATACTTAAGTGAGTGATTAATTAATTTCTTGAATGATTAGAAGATTGGTGAGGATGAAATGAGAGGGAAAACCCTATATTTATACACAATTATGCAATAATTCATGAAGATACCACATTGTAGGCTGACCTTAGGTCTTAGAAAATAAAAAACCACTAGAAATTAGAAATTATTTTGATTTTTGTGCCAAAGCAAACTCATTCGCCCCTACTGGTGAATGGGTCCTACTTAGTCATTTTAAGTGGGTTTTAGAAATTAGATGTATTAAATGATGTTTAGTAGGATTATTTTCAAAAATAAACTTAAGGCTTGTAAGTGTAAAATGGGGCCAATTAAAGCATAAGAAATGTATAAGTTATTGATGACAAGCTTAGAAAAGTGTGAAATTTTGTTACAACACTTTACAACATTTTGAAATGAGGCTTGGTAAATGATAAAAGTTGTTTAGGTGAAATATAATAATAAGGGCCTAGAAAAGTGTGAAAGTGTGTTACAACACTTTACAACACTTAAGTAAGGGACCACTTAAATTATTTTTGTTCACCAGAGCCCAAGACCTAGTGTGAATGTGTTATCCACATTACAACACTAAATCAAGGCACAATTAAGCAAAAATCACAAGGAGGGCCCAAAAAAGATAGAAAAAGTAGAAGGGTAACTTTTTTCAGTGTCCACACTTCCCTAATAAGAGAGTTATTGGGACAAATAGAAACTAGAAGTTCATGAAATTCATGTTGCAAGGTGTGACCCTTGGTATCGTCTTCCTATGGTAGGCATAGTCTAGCGCGACACTTAGGATTTGTGACATGGTTAAACCACCCCCTATGGATCTTGATCTTGTATAAATCCAGTGGTTGTGTTGGGCATTAATAGGTTGATCTTTTGGTGCAATGACAACCGTCTTTGCAACAATTGGTATCAGAGCCGAGGTCACAGGTTCGAAACCTGTGCTTGCACTGGGGGGATTGTTGCAAGGTGTGACCCTTGGTCTCCTCTTCCTATGGTAGGCATAGTCCAGCATTGTGCTAAGGTTTTGTGACATGGTTTAACCACCTCTTGTGGATCTTGATCTTGTATAAATCTAGCAGTTGTATCGAGCATTAACATGCCAATCTTTTGATGCAATGACAACCGTCTTTGCAACAATTCAAATGTTGGTTCTTCTAAAATGACTTCATCACAAGTAAGGGAATTATCAGTGGTTGGATTGTCTTGTTTATATTGTATCAAATAATTCTCACAAATAGGAGAAATAGGTAAAGTAGTATTAAGAGATGTATCAATTTGGTCTCATCCTTGTATCTTGTGTCATAGAAAAAAGTACCCTTTGCTTGACATGGGATTAATTCATGATAAACTAGACATAATGAGGCCTCGATTCAGGTGTTGTGAGGCATTTTATACATCCAAACTAGGTCTTGGACCCTTGCAAATTGAATAACATACTTTTAATGATGTCTTCTAAAGGTGTTGTAAAGTCTTGTAAAGAAATTTCACACTTTTCTAGACTTAATGAACCTATTTCTCCCTAATTCAGCATTATAAAATGTGTTTAATAACATTAATACATCAATCTAGAAGGCTTTTGAATTAAACTTAATTATAAACTAGTGTTGTAATGTGTCTTACACATTCACATTGGTTCTTGTGCCTTCCTAGGCATTGTGGACCTCATTTTAGTGTTGTAAAGTGTATTTAATCATACTCTCACATTGAATTTTATGTCCCAAGCCCTAATTTACCTTCACATCATCATTAATAGGCCCCTATTAACCCATATTGTGCATCATGAGGCTTAAATTGATCAAATACCAACAAAGTTGCAATCTAAACCTTATTTCCTTATCTCCTAGCATCTGAGCTATCAAAATGACCCGTGTGGGACCCATTCACTATGCATGATGAATCAGTCCCATCCAGGTGGGACCCATTCACCATGTGTGGCAAATTAGTTCCATTTGGCTCAATTTTGACCTTTGAGTGGGAAAAAAGTGAAATTTAGGTTTAATATTACTTCATGTCAGCCTGTGATGAGGTATTAACGGGTAAAATAGGTGAGTTTCCAATAAATATAAGTCTTTCAACTCATTTTCACATCTCTCTTATCTCTTATCATTCATCCATCCATCATTCCTCTATCTCAAGTCAAACAACTTAGGGTTTTATCATTGCAAGACATCAAGAAAGCTGCTAAAGACATTCAAGGGCTAAATCTTCCTCCATTGCTACAGAAATCCAAGATCAAACATCATAGCAAGGTAATGAATTACATTATTTCATGTTTCATTCCACTCTTTCATCATTTTGGTTTAATTACCTAAAAGGGGTTTGACCAAGGCAAACCCCCATGCCCTAACATTCAACATCTCTCTCTTGTCTTGTGTGTTTGCAAATTTAGGTATCTTGGAAGCTTGGAAATCATTGAAGACCAAGTTGCAAGATTTCTAGAGTCTTCTCCTCATTCAAAAAGTCAAAATATCAATAAAAACTCATTTTCAGACCTGTAAATCAGAGTTTTGGAAGTAGACACCTGGAGCAAGTCAAATTGTAGATCAGAAGCTCTGGATTCCACTCTTGAATATTCAAAAATTCAAAAGTATACTCATTAACCATTGGTGGATAATGAGCCCCACTCCAAGGTCAATTTTGAGTTTTCTACATTTTTAGATACCATTTTGTCTAAAATGGGTTTTGGCTCAGTTTTGCAGAACTGGGACTAATTCGTCTAGAATAGCGAATGAGTCCCACTAGGCCTGAAAAATAGCATCAACATCATTTCAAATGTAATTTCCAATATTCAACAAGGTTCCAGATGCTCACTTTCAATTTGGTTAAATTCCATTTAGTTTTGCATTCATTTCTACATAACATAATGTGTTTTCAAACAAGTCACATTTCTTAGGTTAAGTATGCTTAATCAATCAATATTATCAATTAGCCACATATAGAATATTGCATTTACACATAATTTCATCATACATATCTTAGATTGAGTGAACCACCTAGATTTTGGATGTGGGATCTATCTCTTTTCATTTGATGAACGACCCTAATTGATCAAAAGAGACCTAGTATTCCTAACCCCAAAAATCTACAGTTCATTTTAGTGAACCTAATTTTTGAATGCTTTGTTGACTGATTTGGTGTCCTTCATTAGCATAGATCTAGCTTGCATTAGGTTTTGCATGATTCATTTGCATACTAGGTGTTAAATTTTGCATTCATAAAAATGTGCACTTAGGTTGCATTTTTAACATATACATTCATTTCAATTTTATCAAATTCTACAGTTTTACCTTACGTCTACATCATAGCACTTAACAACATCAAAATCCATCCAATTTTTTTGAAAATTATGAAAAAAGTCCATACTAGGACACATTTTCCATCCTGGGTGAATCAATCCCTTTTGACCCCTGAAACTGCATTTTACATAATTGAAAACTCTATTTTTAAGCTTTTTTTTGGTGCCTTAACCTATCTATATTAGTTAGTTGCATTTCTGTAACATGCATTTCATAAAATCTACCCTCAATTAGCTCATTTCATGCATGGTTTCAATTTCAAGTTTGCACTTTTATCTTGTTACATATCATAATCAGTTAATTTTCATCTTTAAAATCTAAAAAATTGCATTCCTCTTTGCTTTAGCATTGTTACATTTCAAGTTTTTAAAATAACCATTCCGTCATGTTTTCATAACAAATTTCTATAGTTCTCATCTTGCATGTTTTCTTTTTAGATCTTATTGCATGTTGTAAGAGAATTTTTTTAAATGAATATGAATATGAAATACTTTCCCCTCTCTTTTTTTTTTTCATAGATCCTTCTCCTAGTTCCCCTTTTTTCGATGAGGTTAGTCTAGTGAAAGAAACCTTGGATAATCATAAAACATACATTTGTTCTTCTATTATCTCTCATTCTTGTGAAGTAGATATTTTAGTGATAGAAGAGCCAATTGCTGAGAATTATGACAATCTGAGTTGTTTCTCTCCTCTTACCTCTCCTATTAAACATAACATTGCTAAAGAAGATGTCATCACAATAAGTAATCATGACAATCACACAACACAATGTGATGATGAGATCATAGACACCTTAAACATCACCTTACCTATTTTTTATTGCATGGATAATTTTGAGGAAGATGAGATTATAAATGATGTGGATATGTTGGTCTACAAAAAACCTCTTTATGATCCTTCCCCTACCTCTTCTATTCTGGAAGACATTAGGGAAAAAAGGAATGAAGTCATAAACATTCATGATAATCATATTTGTTTTTCTCCTAGTATCTCTCCTAGTTGTGATGAAGATACTTTGTTGTTAGAAAACACAACTGGTGAGAGTCTTAGTTATCCCCTTTCCCTTAAGGAAAACCTTATTGTGCAAAACAATTCAACCATTGATCATCCTCATACTTGTGATAAATTCCTTTTAGGAGAACCAACTTTAGAATGCCAAGAAAATTAAGCTTGTAGTTCTCCTCAAAACCCTCCTCCTAGGAACCATATCATAATGCAAGACATCAACCACAATAATGATATAGACTCTCACTTGCTAAGGGATGTTAACATTATTCAACCTCAAATCATCCTTTACCCCCCTTCACATAAACCTCTACCTCAAAACAAACCTAAACTCATCCTCTACCCACCTAAGAATAATGTATTGCAACAACTAAGTTATAATATAGTTGCTCATACATATAACACTCGCAATAACCCACAACCGCCAAAACCAACCCCACCCTCTTTACCTTTACCCAATACACCTAGTGCTCCTAATTACATCCCACACACAAAGGATTATGACCTTGTTAAACAATTAAAGAATACTCCTAGAAATATTTCCCTTTGGGATTTACTTCAGAACTCACCAAGTTACCACAATATACATCAAATAGCCTTAAAAAAAATTGCAGTTCCTCCTGGTACAACTCTGAATGATGTGGCAACTTTAATTCTTAAAATGAATCAAACTAATCTTGACATTACTTTCCATCAACATGAGCTCCCTCCTTTAGAGTTGCACAAACAAAGTGATGCTTTCATGATCATTTCTCAATACAATCAAATTGCGATAAAGAAAACCCTTATTGATAATGGCTTTTCCCTTAATTTGTGTAGTGTGAATCTCCTTGATAGATTGTGTGTTGACAAGTCACAAATAATACATGATTCTATATTGGTTTGAGGATTTGATAATACAACAAAGCAACTGCTAGGTGTAATTACTTTTCCTATTACAGTTTGGGTGGCTACTTTGCAAACTCATGTTCTTGTCATGCCTTATAATCTTTCATATAATCGTATCTTAGGTAGACCATGGATTCATGATATTAATGCAGTGCCTTCAACCCTTCTTTGTATAATAAAATATGTGTATAACAATAACATTTATCAAGTTGAAATAGACCTTGATCCTGAAAGTTGCTTGCACCTTGAAAAATGAGCTACAAGTCCTCTGAAAAACATTAATTCCAACATCCAACATAGATCCTCTTGAAATTGAGCACAATGATGAGGAATCACCATCTAAATCATTTGGTGATGATTGGGATCCTTAGAATTTACACCATCATTTATGGGTGAATACATAATCACACAAAAGAAAGATGAGAAAAAAGAACAACCAACCATCATGACAACACAAAATTTGGATGACCTTTGAAAAGAATTCACCTCAACCACTTTAGAAAAAGCCACAAACTACACAACCTTTGACAAACACAATAAATAACAACCACCCAATTCCAAAGTAATGAAAAAGCTTTATGGAAAAGGGTATGAGCTCATGACACAACTTTGATATAGTGGAAAAGGATGTGGTGCTAAATAAAATGGTATTTGCAGCCCTATCGATCCTCTCACACAACAAACAATTCATGGGCTTGGCTATTCTCATGTGATAGAGATTGCCAAACCCTCACTCATCATCAACAATATCACACAACATTCTCCTAAATCAACCTTAACCATAAAAAAATAGTGGTCTTGTAAATCATCCTTTACAAAATATGAAACAAACAAATGCACCTTTTCTTAATGTTAATGTCATCTCATCCAAGGTTCCTATTGTGAATTAATTATCTTTTATACCTTCCTATAATGGGGAAAACAAAATCTCACAATCTAAAGAAACTTGTGTAGATATGACATCTACTACTAAGCAAGATGTATCTTTGACACCAACCACAAGACTGCCTTCTACCATTGATCAAGAGGATATCTTGTCAAGACTCCTCCAAGATCACTTGATCACCCTCCCTCCAAGAACTGGAAATAAATCTTATTCCAAGACTTCATTTTTTGCATATCATCGAGTTCATGGTCACTCCACTAATTAATGTAATGCCTTGAATTGTAAAATACAACATTTTTAGGAGTTTGGTATGCTTCCCTATGTGGGGGCACCCCATTCCTCTAATTTCCATTGATTTTCACTTTAACATGCATCTCATCAATCCTTTTGGATCACCTTTGTCCTACACTAAGTGGGGGCACGGGGTTCACTAGCCTTGCCCTTGTATGTCACTTGTTTCCTCCTTTGGCTAGTTGTTAAATTTTCATGAACACATATGAGAAAGCTTGAGAAGTGGATGACATGCCTTAAGTTGGCTTGCATATGAAATACTTCTCTTTTTCATGACATAGCTTATCAAAAACATATGACTTTTCGTAGGGCTTTCCAAGTAAGCTCTCATGACTCCTTCTACTTTAAAGAAATTGCTCATAGTAGTGGTGTTTGCAACCGCTTTAAAGTGGGGGCATACATCACCACTCACATTTCATTGTGAAATTTATTTCTTCTTGCCATGTGTCCTTTTCTTGGTGGAGTCATTGGGCTTGATTCCCTTCAAGAGCGTGATACTTCTTTTGCACTTATCCTCTCCTGGAGACATTAAGAATGATGTTCCCTAAGATGAGACCTTGCATGAACAAAGAAAAATCCCTTTAAATAATCTTTACACTATCTTGAATTAACAATCTCTATGAGTGTCAAGCATACAAAGTTTTTCTTACCTCATAGAGCTCAAAAATCACTTTCCTTTATGGCACTTTGTTAAAGTTATCTGGAGGAATAACTTTGATATGGTTGAGCAAGAAGCCCATTCAGTGGCACAACTTTCCCCATGACCACCTATGTGTTTGTAAGTGTATACCAACTAGTGTATGTATTTCACCTTTTGGGATTTCTCACCCCGTGGACAACCAGAAGTTCTCTGGCCCCAGAGTGAGTGTACTTTTGGGTTTTCTCACCCGATAGATAGCCAAGAGTTCCATCGCCCCAGAGTGAGTATGCATTTTATTTCTGAAAAAAAAAGCATAGATCTGATCCACAACTAGTTGAACAAATGATCGAAGCCCGATCCATCTTTTTATTTTCACCTTTCACTTCTTGCCATTGCATGCTTTTGTATCTTAATGGTTTGACTTAGGATCTTGGATCTCAAGGGCTCGCGCAACCTCCTTTAATCTTTTTCATTCTTTTTCATCTGCATTTATACACTTGGATCTCTCTTGAATGTCTACTTTAGTGTGAGTTTGAAGCAACTTCATCATCTCACTAAAGTGGGGGCTAAATGTGTCTATAAAAAAGTACCCTTTGCTTGACATGGGATTAATTCGTGATAAACTAGACATAATGAAGCCTAGATTCAGGTGTTGTGAGGCATTTTATGCATCCACACTAGGTCTTGGACCCTTGCAAATTGAATAGCATGCTTTTAACAATGTCTTCTAAAGGTGTTGTAAAGTCTTGTAAAGGACTTTCACGCTTTTCTAGACTTCATGAAACTATTTCCCCCTAATTCAACATTATAAAATGTGTTTAATAACATTATTACATCAATCTAGAAGGCTTTTGAATTAAACTTAATGATAAACTAGTGTTGTAATGTGTCTTACATATTCACATTGGTTCTTGTGCCTTCCTAGGCTATTTGGACCTCATTTTAGTGTTGTAAAGTGTATTTAATCACACTTCCACATTGAATTCTATGTCCCAAGCCATATATGACCTTCACATAATCATTAATAGGCCCCTATTAACCTTGTGCATCCTGAGGCTTAAATTGATCAAATACCCAACAAAGCTACAATTTAAACCTTATTTCCTTATCTCTTGGCATTTGAGCTGTCAAAATGACCCCTGTGGGACCCATTCGCCATGCATGGTGGATCAGTCCCATCCAGGTGGGACCCATTCGCCATGTCTCATGAATTAGTCCCATTTGGCTCAATTTTAACCTTTGAGTGGAAAAAAATTGAAATTTAAGTTTAATATTACTTCATGTCGGCCTATGATGAGGTATTACCGGGTAAAATAGGTGAATTCCCTATAAATATAAGTCTTTTATAGACATCAACAAAGCTCCTTAATACATTCAAGGGCTGGATATTCCTCCATTGCTACAAAAATCCAAGATCAAACATCATGGAAATGTAATCAATTCCATTATTGTATGTTTCATTCCACTCTTTCATCATTTTGGTTTAATTACCTAAAAGGGGTTTGACCAAGGCAAACCCCCATGCCCTAACATTCAACATCTCTCTCTCTCTCTCTCTCTCTCTCTCTCTCTTGTCTTGTGTTTTTGCATATTTAGGTCTCTTGGAAGCTTGAAAATCATTTAAGATCAAGTTGCAAGGTTGATAAAGTATTCTCTTCATTCAATAAGTCAAAATATCATTAAAAACTCCTTTTCAAACTCGTAAATCAGAGTTTTGGAAGCATACACCTATAGGAGTTCAAAGTGCAGATCAGAAGCTCTGGATTTCACTCTTTGATATTCATAAATTCAAAAGTAGACTCCTTCACCATGGGTGGTGAATGAGTCCCACTCCAAGGTCATTTTTTTAGTTTTCTACATTTTTAGATACCCTTTTATCTGAAATGGGTTTCGGCTCAGTTTTGTAGAACTAGGACTGATTTACCCAAAATGGTGAATGAGTCTTACCAGGCCTGAAAAATAGCATCAACAACATTTGAAATGTAATTTCCAGTCTTCATCAAGGTTTTAGGTGCACACTTTTAGTTTGGTTCAATTCTGTTTAGTTTTGGATTCATTTCTAGTTCATTTCTATATAACATAATGTGTTTTCAAACAAGTCACATTTCTTAGGTTAAGTATACTTAATCAATCAATATTATCAATTAGCTACATCTAGAACATTTCATTTACACATAATTTCACCATACATATCTTAGATTGAGTGAATCACCTAGATTTTGGGTGTGGGATCTATCTCTTTTCATTAGGTGAAAGACCCTACTTGAACAAAAGAGACCTAGTATTCCTAACCCCAAAAATCTATGGTTCATATCCAACAATTTCTTCTCTAGTAGGAGAGGTAGGGGGAGAGAGACAAATAGGATTCTCATAACTCTTATTGGTTTGATCTTCTAACACCAAAATATATTCTTCACGAATAGGAGAGATATTAGGAAAAGACCAAGTTTGATTATCATGATTATCAACCATTGTATTCTCTTTCACTAAATCATTCCCATAGGTGTGAGGGATGAAATTTTTCTTATCATTCTTAGAAATGTAAGATACTAATATTGTGTGTGCAAAAATGAAAATTACTTCTAACCATCTTATGCAATGCTTCAAGAATGTAAACAATATGAAAAGTACTTTTATCCTATTTATGCAAAGCTTCAAAAATGCAAATGTGTATCAAAAATGAATTTTCTTTTTATCAAGCTTATGAAAAGCTTCATGAATCCCAACAATGTGCATGCAAAATTGAAAATTACTTTTATCCATATTATGGAAAGCTTTAGGAATGTAAACATTTTTAGATCTAATGATTTTTTCTACTAAATTGACTTAGGAATGATTTTAAAAATGACCAAACTAAGCGAATGATTTGAACTATATACATAAAACAAAAACTCCCAAAACTTTATAGAATAATACAATAGGTTACCAACAAGCCTAGGAAGTACAAAAAACCACAAAAAAGCTTAGAAAAGTTGGATTTTGTAAGCCTCCAAGGACTCATTCGCCTAGTGTCAAATGGGTCCTAGCATGCTTTTTCGAGAAACTTTGAATTTGATATTGAAGCTTAGGAATTTTGAAAACTTGTTTCCTTTGAAACCCTAAGATGCACTTGTTCACCTTACGATGAATGGGTCCTGGTATAGGATTTTTGAATTTGAAAAAAGCAATTTCAAAGTGATTAGATGTGTTTTCTATTTCAAGTTTGAAACTAGTATTTCTATAACATAATTTTCCAAAATTTGATGTGTAAATACAAGTAAAACTATTGATAAATGATAAACCATATGACACTTTTTCAAATGAAAATTTTAAGCAATTTTTGGATATGAATGATGAAAAGTACACTAATATGAAAACACTATGTAAATTCAATCTAACATTATGCAATTTTTGCTAAATTTTCAGATTTAAATTGAATGCAAAATGCAAGTTTACACCTAAAATACAATGCAAACTAATGCAATTTTGACATCCCTAGATGAATTCTAAACTAATGCAATCTAATGAAAACTAATGCAAATCCTAGATGTAGGGCTTTAATGGACTCCAAATGAGAAAAAAATTAGTGTAAGATTGTTGAGTTCACCAAAATGAAATAAAGGAAAATAGGTTCAACATAATGAAACAAAATGATGAAACCAATTTCCACTATATTTCATTCAATATGTAAGTAATAGTGTGTAATTGAGTGACATAAATTAAATTTAACTGATATAACAATCAAAAGGTAGGTTTTAAGAGGGTCAAATGTTGGGTAACTATTGCAAAAAAGTGCTTTTATGGACGTCATTAAGGACTCATTCGGCCTATGGTGAATGGGTCCTGGCTAGGGCTCTGGAAAATCTATTTTTGGCTTCTGTTACTCTCAGTCTACGCTCCTAGATTCTTGTTAGCCACTATCAGAAAGTCAAAAATAAATCATGTAGCTTAGTTTCCATGATTTTGCAAGAAAGATGAAAATTTTGTCAACTTTGCTACTTTCTTCATTTTTTCTATCAAACGATCTTCAACCTAAAACCTGCAATCACACATCAAAGGAGAAAAAAAATGTTATTTAGGGAATAGGGGTTTTCCTTGTTGAAACCTTATTTTGGTAATTAATCCTTGAAATAAAATATTAATGCATGAAGGAATGATGAATGAACAAATGCAATGTCACAACTCACCAATCCTCAATTGAACCTTAGATAGATATGCAAACTAACATTAAGTGGCCTCAATGAATGTAGATCTTGATAATAAAAATTGATGTGAAGTAATTCCTTTTATATGCTTCAATAGATCTTGAACAATGCATCAACATAAGAGCTTAGAAAAAATTCATGTTGCGATAAACCTTTGACATGATGAAATGAATCTTGATTGTTGCAATAATCTTCTACAAATTTTCCTTTGAATGCCTTGAAATTTCTCATAAATTGATCTTGATCTCATAAACTTGTTGTCAGGACTTGCTCATAAAGTTTCCTAGTGAAACGTAGTGAAATGTAGTGAAACGTAGTGAAATGATCTATTATTTATATATATCTTAAGATTAATTCCCAAAATTCAAATATCACAAGCTGACATCAAATCTAGGATTTGAAATCATTAAAATACTACCGAGAACATATCCCTAAGAGGGTCCTAGGTCTAAGTGATGACCTATTCACCATGTGATGAATGGGTCCTAGCTCACTTAGCTATGATACACTTCAAGATATGTGAAATGATTTGTGATAATAAGGTTTGAACCTAGTGAGGACCCATTTGCCAGGTGGAAAATGGATCCTAGGTCTCTAACCTATGGCACACACCTTCTAAAATTAAGTGTTGTGTAATATCATTTATGAATGTCAGGTTTTACCCCTTGGAATTTGTAATTAATTAGGCTTGTATTTGAGTTAAAGGGTCCAATTAAGGAAAATTAACCTCAATTAGTTAATAAATCCCTAGATTAGTGTGAAAGCGTAAAGATACAATTTAGAACACCCTAAATAAGACACAATTAAGTCCATTTAGTTTAAAAGGGCCCTAAACTTAATGTGAATGTGTAAAACACATTACAACTCTAAATCAAGGCAACATTAAGCTAATTTTGATATTAATTATTCCAAAATTAAGGAAAAAGGGAAACTTTTTCTATTAATACACCAAGCTTCCTTCCAACCATTGCAACAATCCCCGCATCAATCGAATTTCAAGGGTTGGTCAGCGTGGAAGGATTGACCAGACCCATCTTGCATGCAACCACATGAGAGGGGTAACAACACAAGGGATAACCAAAGATACCACCTCATCAGAAGCAACTACCAAATTTGACCCAACATCACTAATTAGTAGAGTGGACATGTTCAAAGAAACATCCTTTGAACTATCATCAGTCAAAGGGGTATATAGGGGGAAACACTAGTCTACCAAAAGAGACAGAGAGGAAAGGGGACACTAAGACCTGGGTAGAAATATTAAGCTCACCGTTCACATGCACCAAAGAAGGTGGGGGCATAGCGACCCAGGGAGAACAATCTCACTAGATGTGGGAATAGGTAGCACATGGAATAATAGAGGATCCAGTGAGGACAACATTAGCATTGGTTTGGAGCAACCAACATCAAGACTAGGAGAAGAGGGGGCCACAAACTTGGCTTTATCCAAAGGGGTCTTAAGAAAATATTTCAGGCAAGCATGTCATAGATGGACAATAGTAGAAGAATTTTTGAAAAAAAAGTAGAGTTTTCATATTCAATGGCCTGACACAACTTACCAAGCCTAGATTCTAGAATAACTAAGATTGGGAGAAGATTTTTTGGTTCAATGTTAATGCAAAACCAAGCAAATACCAGCCTGGTTCATTCCTTTGTGACATAATCTAGAGAAAGGAAGTTGCCAAAAGAGTTGGTCGCTCCCATAATAATTTCTTCATCCAAAAATCCAAAAGAAGGCCAAGCAGCCAAACCCAAGTTGGGAGTTCAGTCACCAAATGGGTAGTGGGATGAAAGCTAGGTCTCCAATTGCAATGAATGAGACTATGTTTAGCAAGGAACCAAGGGCCACCAATGAGGGTAGACACGTAGTCCTCATAAAGTGGGAAGATGAAGCATAGTAAACCTTTTAGAAGGGACAAAGTGGTGAAGCAACCTTTGATCGCCCATTAGGAACTAGCCCATTTGGACATAGTCACAATATTAGGCTGCCTTTCAATAAATCTACCAATAATATAATTTTCCATTTTGGCTAATGAATGATCTAGAGAAGGGTCATTGATTCATATAGTGGGACCCTCCTCTGAATAAAGAATTTGAACCCCATCTCTAACTGCATAGGATTTTCTACGAAAAAAATATTTCCAATTAAGCCTAGTGTGGGTGCCATTTCCTAGATAGAGGGGACAAGAGGAGACTCATAAGGTTTGTGAGTGCCATTGGAGCCCCACCGTGCCCGGTAGAAGCACCAAAATCAACACGCACCAGAGGATTGGAACCAATAACCAAGAGATTATTACCCAACACCATCAACATGTTCGCCACCACTCATCTCAAAAATTAACTTTTTCAAAGTTAGAAAATAATAGAAATTATGGTACATTGTAAGAGTATACTCAATAATCTAGCAATAAACCTACATGTTCATTTATTTATCCTTCAAAACATACACTTGAAAATATTTAGAATAATTTTAGGTCTTCGAGATAACGAATTAATTAAAAATCTATCTATGAATGCATAAAAAATTCTTGGAGATAGTAATTTCCTTTTGTATTTTTCTAGTTACATACAGTTATAGATTATTAACACATTTGGGATAAACCCACATCATAATAATCACAATACTAATACCCAGAACTATCATTTGAAACCTTATTTATTCTTATGAATATCAATATTCTTCTTATTATACCAATTTCCTCTTGTTTGCTGTCCCATCTCTTTCCAATACAGAAGTTTTGTCTCTTAATATTTCTATAGAGAGATTAAATATATTATAAGTAAATTGACATGTTGAGTATATGTTTAAGAGAATATGCATCCCTTAGCCTTCATTTGAATTAACGGTAGATATATAAAAATATCCCCTTAAAATCCACAAACATATAGAAATGTGAGAAAATTTCCTTTGTTCCTTTGTCACTCACATTCAAATTAATTGCTTTTCTATTAAAGTGCTAGGATAGGGGAAATTATTTGTGAAACCTGCTAAAATGACAACCTAGGGATGGTATATAAGTTATTAAATTTTGTGATAATAACTATGGAATTAATTAGATAATCCTTATCCTCCTTCCTTTAAATCTATTTATTTTAACTAAAATAGATATTTATAGACATGAATAAACTAGATTTGGTGGTTGACATTCACTGTAGATGCATTAATGGATTTCTATATCATTTTATTTCATATTGATATAAAATTACCTTACTAATTTATTCAACATGATGACAAATATTTCTTGATTGAGAAAAGATCTTTTACATTATTCTTTGACCATTTATGGCTCATTTAAAGCATTTTCAGGTCATGTACAAGTCTAGGTGGAAGTTGTAGTAGAGAAAGAGGATTTTTGAACTATTGGATGTCAAAGATAACTCATACCATAGTTATTTATTTAGAGTGTTGGGGATGAATATTGATTTGGAATTCATGTCAAGAAGGAATGAGTATTGTATAAATACAAAAAGAGAAACCCTAATGAATAAAAATACTTTCAATATGTAAAATTTAAGATAGTTATAAATTATTATGAGTGGTACCAAGCTAAGGAATGGCTAAAATTCCAACTTTGAAATACTTGGTTATAAATATTGTAGTGTAAGTTAGGGTTGATGAGTGAATTGAAAATAGTACTAGGGTAATCCTCCTACCCAAGACACTTAGAAATTTTTGAAGTATGAAATGATGAAATCCATATATATAGAGTATCTCTCAACTGAAATAGAGGGATGAAATCAACATTGAAGAATTAGACTTAGATAGGAAGGAATGCATGTACAATCCAATATACAACTCCAAAAAGAAAAGGTGATTATTCAACTTCTAGAGAATTGAACATGGTTGGAAGGAAATGGTACTTGGGGATGGAAAATTTTGAAGACCTAATGAAAAGAAAAGGGAACAACTTAAATGGAAAAGGAAAATGGTACATTGAAGTAGCTTGAGGGTATAGGAAAATATTTGACCTATAAAGTTGAAATTGTGAACCTAGATCTAACAAGTGAATTAGCCTAGATATACCTTTCCTTTCTTCCATAACATTGGAATATAAACCAAATAGGGCTTAATGATTGGATAACAACCTTAAAAGATATCCAATCTACTAAAGTCTTGTTCCTTTGTTCTAAGGAGGGAAAATTTGATGTGTGCATATAACTAACCTAACTGATATAAGCCTAAGTTGAAATATATGAAGAATTTCACATATGAAAATGAAAAATTGCCAAAATTGGTACATATCTAAAATCTGTAGATAGAGGAGCTCTTATGGAGTAAAATTGTATAAAATGCAAAGACAAGGGCACTAGGAACCCTAGTGTGGGTATTTTGGGATTTTCCCAGCTTCTTGAAAAGTATCATAATTTGCTCTCTACTCTTCTACAACCTACTGCTAACAATTTTTTTAGATCCAATATGTAAACATGAGAAGAGGGAAACAATTATGTTGCATAGGATTTTTCTTCAATCAAACTCTTGTGTTGGTGTTTCCACCTCCACAACAATAAAAGATGATGGTATAATTTTTTTCCCCTTAGTGGGGTAGAGGCCAAGTAAAACAATAATTCCTGTAATAAAATAAATAAGATAATATTACCTTAGGCATGAAACCCTTGGTTAAAGTGATGTCAGACCATAAGTTGTCATAAAGGTTTGATTAAATAATACATGGATTTTCCTTGAATACTTGCAAGGGCTAGCCACATAATAAAATATATTGTTGTAGCAAGCATGCAAAGAATAAGTCATATGTATGTTCATAATTTACACTTAATAATCACACAAAGATCATAATAGAGTGTAGATTCATAATTATTATTGTTCAAAAGAGAGGGAAACTTCTCTATATGTGCATCCCAATTGGTTCTTTTGGACAGATGCCAACACTAAAGTTGATAACATTTTAAAAATAACACCCTTAGGAGCATAGCACCCCCACTAGTGTCTAGGAAATTTTGGTCCCAAAAAGCTGGGGATGTTGGATAATTTGATTTAGTTTCCCAATTTAGAGTTAAAATGAAAAAAAAAATGAATTTAATTAATTTTATATGTAAAATAGGTTGCCCAAGCTAGTGTGAAATTGTTAGGGGTAACAATGTAAGATGCTATGTATGGCCCATGTGACATGTATCAATATCAATGCCACATGTAAAAAGGCCCATCCTTATGTGCCCTTTTGGAGTATGTGAAAGGTTTAAGGGAATTGATGGAGGTTAGGAATGTGCAAGTGGGGCATTAGTTTAGTAATTCATTTTAAACCACTTAATAAAAAATAGATGAGAAAAGGGAATTAATTAAATAAGTTTTTTTTTTTAAAATGATGATGGGGGACAAATAAATAAATATTTGGACTTATTTAAGGTTGAACTATAGAAGAGAGACAATTGATAATTTAATATTGGGTATAGTGGTTAAGTGAATAATGATGAATATTGTTTTTCTTTAGTAAATAATAAAATAGTATTGTATTAATAAGGGAACAAAAGATTAGATGACTAATCAAATTAATAGGAATTATTCAATCAATTATAAATGAAATGGTCAAGTAATTAGCTAAAATGATAGTGTGCAATTTCTAGGTATGCATCCCAATTGGTTCTTTTGGACACAGGCCAACACTAAAGGTGATAACATTTTTTTGAAAAACACCCTTAGGAGCATGGTGCCCCCACTAGTGTCTAGGACATTTTGGCCCCAAAACTAGGGATGTTGGAGAATTTTATTTAGTTTCCCAATCTAGAGCTAAAATGAAAAAAATTATGAATTTGGTTAATTTTTTTATATATAATAGGTTGCCCAAGCTAGGGGTAACAATGTAATATGCTATGTATGGCCCATGTGACAAGTACCAATACCAATGCCACATGTAAAAAGGCCCATCCTTATGTGCCCTTTTGGAGTATGTGAAAGGTTTAAGGGAATTGATGGAGGTTAGGAATGTGCAAGTGGGGGATTAGTTTGGCAATTGATTTTAAACCACTTAATAAAAACTAGACGAGAAAAGGGAATTAATTATGGGGGACAAATAAATAAATATTTGGAATTATTTAAGGTTGGACTATAGAAGAGAGACAATTGATAATTTAAGATTGGGTATAGTGGTTAAGTGAAAAGTTATTAATATTTTTTTTCTTTAGTAAATAATAAAATAGTATTGTATTAATAAGGGAACAAAAAATTAGATGACTAATCAAGTTAATAGGAATTATTCAATCAATTATAAATGAAATGGTCAAGTAATTAGTTGAAATGATAGTGTGTAATTTCTAGGTATCTACAAATTCAATCACTTCTATTGAATAATAATAAGAGAAAATTTATTGTATGTAAAAAAATACTCATTCAAATGTTATCCCAATCACCTTAATGAATCTAAGAAACCTAACATTCTGTTTCTAGAATTCATGTACACATTTTGAGTATATTGACTGTCAAGATATTTTTAAATACTGCTAGGTTGAGAAAAAGACCCTAAGAGTTTGAAAGTGAATATTAGTACTTAGAAGATTTTATACTTGAGAATTCATAAGACAAGATCTAAAGATCAATAGAAGTTGAGATGAGAGTTGTAGAGCAAGTTTGCAAGTGCAATTATGGTTCAAAGTTGTAAAGATGACTTTACAAAAACGAAAAAAATATTCTAGTTAGAATCCACATACATGACTATCTAGAACATTTGTAGATTACAAGACACATCAATCATGCTATCTTGCTTTTTTTATATACAATCTTTAATCACAAAGAAAAACATTATTTATTGTCATTAATTACTATTTATGACATTGTACACTTACTATCTTATATTGTTTAATATAATTCATTTTGCTCCAATCCATCTACACCTTACATTTGATCCATACATTCATTTATATTTAATTTTATTTATTTATCTAATTAACCTGCACAACCTCAAATTTTCATTTCACCTTTATTAAAAAAATAAAGTAAAAAAGATCGAACCTATTTAATGTTTTCTATTGATTTCACATAGATCCGTGATAGAGTAATTTATAAGATTTATGCACAACCGAAAATCCCTTATTTCCATACACAATTTAATTTCAATGGCAATTGAAAGCAGAGGCGTCACGTTTTGAATCCCTGGATCCTAAACTGTTATTCTTGTAAGAACGTATTTTCTGAACAATTCTAAGACTATATATTTCTGAAAGGCCCAAGCTAAACAAAGGTAACAATGCACCAACGCACTGTTCATCATATACCCGCGAATCCTTCGAGAACAACAGATTTATCTTTATATTCTTTAGTAGTTTGAACTTCATTCGTGAATTGCGAGAATATGAAAGGCTTGTAACGCCTTGGATTGTTGTCATCAATCAGTTCGCCAGGCGCCCAGATTTCCGTCTCCATTGGAAAGACAGTCATTGAGACAATAGACATACGATCTATCCACCCTTTACAAACAACGCGATGCGCTGCGCTGCGGTATGCACCATTACTCCACGCCTGCAATCAGATCCACCATTCATTCTTCCTATCGGGCAGCAATAGTAAATTTCTGTAATGGTAATTGTAGACGGAGAGAAATTTTCATACCTTGAGGGAATCCCCCACATTGACAACAAATGAATGAGACAGAGGCTTGACGTTGAACCACTCGCCCTCCTGTGATCGTATCTGAAGGCCTCCCTCATCATCTTGATATAGGATTGTGAGGCACCCCCTATCTGCGTGACAAGGCAGTGTCTCCTCCCCGATATCTTTTTCTCGCGATGAATAGCCGTTTATGCGCAAGTTCGTTATGCACTTTTCGAAGTGAGAGTGGTAGAAAGTTTTGGCATCCAACCCCAGGCTTACGAGAATTACTTTTGTGATTTTTTGAGCAAGATCTGAGACACACAAACTGTACGTTGCCATCGTCTCGCTGCCAAACAATCATAAAGAAAATCAAATAACGTACCACAAATTTAGATTTCTTTCGGCCATATCTTTAAAAAGGAAAGAAAAATGATCGTTGAATAGCCTGATAAATTAGGCTTATAGAAAGAAAAAGGAAAGATGAAATAACGTACCAGAAATTTAGATTTCGTTCGGGCCATATCTTTAAAAACATTTGGTCCAACAAATCTGAATTAGTTTAGTCAGGAATACTGAATGTCTCATAGTTAGGACGTCGATAGTAACTATCGAATGGCTTACAAGTTGCGGCTTTGTCCTTAACCTCGGTCGGCAAGGATAATAAATCTCGGCTAACATTGCGAGACTTCTCCAGAAGCTCTACTGGAATTCCATGGTTGACAACGTAGAAAAATCCCCATTCTCTGCAGGCCTTTCTAAGTTTGGCGACCACAGGATGGTCTAGAAGCTGGCTCAGATCATCAGCTTCCAAGTCCTCACGAATTCGGAGATGTCAATTACAGGTAGATCAACTTTAGATGCAATGGCTTCAAACGGAAATTGTAGCGCGGAAGACATTGTGTTATTGCTGCAATAACAGGAGAGAATAGTATGAATGTGTTTTTTTCATGTTTCTGCCGTTCAGTACAGTTCTTTAGAGATGCCAAATACCAGTCTAGCTTGGACGTATCGCTAAGAAGAATGACCGTCTGTATGGAATCTTCCGATTGGCATAACAAACATAACCCAAATAGACGAGATAGGTCCAAAAGTAAATCACATATATATATAAACTGCATAGAAATTTGCGAAGTAGTCTTTGGTTTGAGAATTGCTTATAAATAAAAAATGGTGTATTTTTGTTTATTTTTAAGTATTTATATTATCAATTATAAAATAAGTGACCTATATTGAAAAAAATGTTGGTGAAAAATCAGATCTCTATAGTTTACAACCTGAAGGGCAGCCTTATTCCTGAATCAACTGGTTATGAAAGATAACAACAGAAAGAAAGAAAAATAACAGCAGCAAATAAACAGTGATAAAATCACTTACAATAGCATCAACCGAACAAACCTATTGAACAGTCATGAAAGCCATACACTTAGAGTCTGAAGTATCTAAAAATGAACTAAAACATACATAAACTAAACATGCATTGAACATGCTTTATCCGTTGAGTTGGAAGACTGGCAGTTACGATGATAACAAAGCCAGTAAACTGAAACCTAAACATAGAAAAAAGAAAACTACGTTTAAAACTAAAAGTCTAAATCTATGAATCATTTAGAAGTTTCTAAAAAGCTGATTTAAAGCTAACAAGTCTCTATGGAATCTTGGACGTTTCGCTAAGAAGAATGGCCGTCTGTATGGAATCTTCCGATTGGCATAAGAAACATAACCCAAATAGACGAGATAGGTCCAAAAGTAAATCCTAAGAAAATAAAAAAATATAGAAACTCAATAGAACATTGTGCAGTAGTCTTTGGTTTGAGAATTGCTTATAAGTAAAAAATGGTGTATTTTTATTTATTTTTAAGAAATAAGTATTTATATAATATCAATTATAAATTAATCTTACATATATTTGGTAAAAATAATAGATTTCTACAATTTATTTATGGTTAACATTTAGAATATAGAAACACAAAATTATCATTAGGTAGTGAGAGTAGTAACGAAGGGGGAAAGGGATCCTAGGTGTCTAGTTAACATCCTCCTCATCCTCATCCTCGTCATCCTCATCGTCCTCTTCCTCTTCTTCTTCCTCTTCCTCTTCCTCTTCCTCTTCCTCTTCCTCTTCCTCTTCCTCTTCCTCTTCCTCATCTTCCTCGTCGTCCTCGTCCTCATCCTCATCCTCGTCCTCTTCTTCTTCTTCTATTGCACAATTAGGTTAAATAGCAAGAGCTAACTAATGAAACCTACTAGAATTAAAGTAGGCAGAAATACCACTAATAAGCCACCTAGAGGATACTCCTATAAATGACACAAAGTAAAGGAATTTATGAGCAGACCACAAGCAATCCTACTATGTATGATCCCTTGTCATTGTTGGAGAAGAATCTTGGGGGTGGGTCTCCTAATTACCTCAAGCAAAGAGGCTATGTCCATAACGATGCACGCAAGAATATAAAAGGCACCTTGTGGAAGAGGGAGATGGAGGAAACCTAGCAACCACACAAAAGGCTTTGCCCCGATGGTCAAGGAACACCTATAACTGAGGGCCTCAACTACAACTTTGTTGTCTTGCACCTAAATATATAGAAAATAAGTGGAAAATATCATTACTTATTATAAAGTGAAACATGATGATCCACAAAATAATTAGAAAAAATAGCTTAATTTCTATTTTTCCATGTGTTGAATAAAATCTCTTTCCTAAAAGCATGCTATATTTGGTTGATCTTATAAGGATATGAGGCCAATCCCCAAAAATAATAATGATCCAAGAAAAGGGTTCTAGTCTAAATGATTTGAATAAATCATGAATCTAGGTCTTAACATTCTAAGCTCTAGGATAAAACTAAAAAGGGTGTTTGAGAAGCTCTAGCTGCCCAAAATATTGACAACAACTATCAACAACTCCCAAATAGCATAATTTGGAGCCAACATGAAGGCCTTGGAAGATAATACACCAAGCAAAGTGGGTTGATTCGGGGTCGAGAATTGCCACCCAAATAATGTAAAATCTTTGTTACCTAAATAGAAATAGGTAACTACAAATGGAATAGTTGATTCAAAGTGGAGACCATGGGAAAATCAGGTGAGAGAAAATGATATCATTTC
Source organism: Sequoia sempervirens (assembly GCA_007258455.2). Classification (NCBI taxonomy): domain Eukaryota; kingdom Viridiplantae; phylum Streptophyta; class Pinopsida; order Cupressales; family Cupressaceae; genus Sequoia; species Sequoia sempervirens. The sequence goes on from VDFB02379711.1 coordinate 129,448,350, forward strand.
CATGGTTTGTAATTCTAGAAAGTAGTGCTTGGACACCACTCAAAATCATTGCACCAAGGTTCATAGGAATTGATACCAATTTTGTGAATCACATAAAATGAATGACATTGATAATTGTATGAAAGCTACATATTCATGATTAGAAAGGTGAAACTTAATATTATCTTCACTCCATGATAGAAGAAACATGTAGGATTTGAAGAAAAGATATTGCATAGTTCTATATTCTTTTTTCTAAAATCTCAAGGAATGAACCTAAGGAAACTTTCCAAATCATTTTCATGACCTTCCAAAATGGGGTATCAAAAAATATTTTGTTGATTAATGGAAAGAACATTATTCAACAAAATATTTTGTGATACCCCATTCTGGAAGGTCATGAAAATGTTTTGGAAAGTTGCCATAGGTTCATTCCTTGAGATTTTAGAAAAAGTGCTCCCAATGGAAGCTTATGGAGATTTTAGAAAGAACATTATTAAATCTAAAAAGCGCTCCCGATGGAAGCTTCTAGAGACTCCCGCCCTACAATTTTAAATTTGCAACCCCTAAATACCTCCCGCCTAGCTACGCCCTTATCACCAGCATGCAATCTAATAGTGGACCTAATTCCAGATCCTCCGCTAGCAGCGGTGGCTTCTACGGGTATTTTATTTAGTGTTTCAGCATCTCTTCCTAATGTTGTGCGATTGAAACCTCCTTCTACACCCTCGACTAGAGTGGTTGAGTGTAACATTGGTTTTGGGGTAGTTGTGGGTGTGTCTTCCCCTTTCCCTAATGCGGATGCGGTTGTGGGTGTGGTTCTAAGGGGTGTCTGTCTACAGCCTTCTTCTTTTGTTGATGTTGTGAAGTCCAAGAGGCTTTAGGATGGCTCTATGCATCCTTGTGCAAATTTTTCTCTGGTTGACTCTCTTGGTAAGGAAGTTCATGAAATTTTTTCCTTTTACCCTAAAAATGCTCAGATTTGTAGATTTTTCCATTTGTGGCCTTCCCTCCCTGATTTACATCTTTGGATCACCAACCATTGGTCTCCTTTGGTTGATGGTTCAATGGAGATTTACCCTTCTGGAAGGGGATTTTTTGCTATCGGTTTCAACTCTCCTGAAGATAAACAGGCTATTCTTGACTTTGAATTGTGGGTTTGGGACTCTCATCCCCTCTCCACTAGAAAGCGGGTTTATTATTTTAATCCTCTAAATGAACCCTTAGATGTAATGCCTGTTTGGGTAAGATTACCTTATCTTCCCTTACAGTTTTGGTGCTCCTCTACCTATGAGGGCATTGGTAATGCTATTGGTAGATTCCTGGGAGTGGATAAGGCTTCCAAGAATTTTACTCATACCTCCTTTACTAGGATCTTGGTGGAGCTTGATCTTTCGTAGGCTCTTCCTGGTAAGGTAGTTTTGTAGGTTAATGATTGGTCATGGTCTCAAATGGTGGATTATGAGGGTCTTCCATTTCCCTGAAGACGTTTTGTTGTTGGTCACTTGGCATGTGACTGTTCTTGTGGCTCCCACACTGTTTTCTCTTCTACTTGGTATAAGAATTCATTCTGTGAGCACTTAATAGTACACCCTACTACGGATTCTACTTCTTCTAATGAAGACTCAAGGCCCCCTTCTCCTTCTGTGAGAAAAATAAATATTAATGATACTACTATTACCCCTACAAACTCTCCTTTGCAGGTTCTTTCTACGTCACATGAATTGGTTATAGTGGATGTTGCTCTTACTATGGATACTGCAAGGCAATCTTTGGTTATGGATGTTCCTAATGTTAATACTACTTCTCCTGCTACCCCTATTTTTGAAAATGATGTTGTAAATCCTATGGTTTCAGGCTTCGTTTCAAATGCTTCACCTGAAGTATCAACTGTTCCTCTTCTTTTCTACTCTAGAGGGGAGTCTTCTTCCTTTGATAAAAATTTCTCAATTTCTATTTTAGATTCTCCTTGGAAAATGGTTCACGGAAAGAAGAAGCATTCTTATAAGAAAGTTACGATTTCATTTAACTCGCCTTCTGAGGCTTTGATTGGTTCAAGTGTTGTTTCTTGAATAGTTTCTGGTTGATTCTTGTTTCTGACTGGTTCTATGTTGCTTGTTGCTTCTCCCTATTTGGTTGTGTTGGGCCAGTCTATTTTGTTGAGTTGTTTAGCTCTATTTTTTCCATCTTGTACGGGCCAGGGCCCTTCCCTACTTATCTAATAAAAAAACATTATTAAATCTAAAAAATATTCAATTAAATAAAAAATTTCATGGATTATAAGGCTTTCCAAATAATTTTATCATGAATTCCTCTTACATATACACAATATTTTTTCATTTTAAGAGGCATTTGAAGCCTAATTCCTGTGTAAGTGGGCTATTGAATAGGATGAATAGAAGAGATGAAACTCACTACAAATATTTTTTAGCTTGTCGCTATAAAGGAGAGAGATGATCCACCTATTCCAAAGAGTGAAACCCTAATGTTGGGTTGATAGAAGCCCCCAACCACCAAATTTCTAGGGATGTAGCAAAAATCCTATGCCACATTATTAAATTCCCTTGATTCTCTAAAGACACCCAAAAATATCACAAAGGAACTTCTCAATCTTGAAGTAGGAAGCCTTAGAAGGAACCTATAATGAAGAATAATAAACATGAGTAGCCACAAGATTATTAGAACATACCTAAAACTATTGACCAAGGAGAGGGGTTTAATGACCTAGTAAGCTAGCATCTTTTCAATACTGGGCCAGCTCACAATACTGTCCCACTTTTTAGCCAAAGTAGGGCATTGAAATTAACATTTTTACCAAATTTTCACTATGAAATTGAAAGCAACTAAACCATTAATAATTTAAAGATGATTTTAGTTAGTGATTTGTGAGGATTTGTGAGTAGATTATGAATATATATATTTAACATATTAGAAATAAATTATCAATTTTTTTAATGTAACTTTTAATAACTATAATGTTGATACTAAATAACATTTTTAAAATGTGACGTTTATGTCATAATGCATAAAAATAATTACTTATAAACTAAAATTATAATTTTTAAAGTATAGATTTTTAACATAAAATCTAGTGCATGGATAAACTTTCATAACTTTTTTTACATTTATTTTTTAATTAATTTTTGAAGTCATAGTGACTATAATTTGGACATAGGTGTATGTCTTCTTGAAATTAATTTATTTTATTTTTTCTAAAACAAGGACATCAATACCTAGGGTACACATCTTTTAGAATTTTTTTCTCTATTTGTCTATTTTTCCATGTGTGTGAAATAAATATCTTGACCTTTGGTGAAAAACCTACATTCACAAGAAATAGAATATAAATATAATAACAAAATAAAAGATATTCAAAATTATATTTTTTGGAAAACTTATAACAATTTTTTGTTGGTGTCATCCACCTTGTAGGAGAACCATCTGCAATAGAAAATCCTTCACAACAAGAAACAAGAGAGGCTACACAAGGCCATTTCATCAAATATGAGTCAATAAATTTGAGATAGATAAAATTACATATGATATAGTCTTTTAAAAGGTAAGAAATTATGTGACGGGTGGGAAAATTACCCACACGGGAAAAAACCACCTAGGATATTAAATGCATAATCATGTGCAAGTAAACTTAAGCATGGGTAAATATCATATTTACCCTAACACCCCTGTTAAGTGCAACTTAGGGAGATTATTTTGAAAAAATGAAAATGAAATATGGGTTCCGACTATTGGAATTGACTAATTCAATCCACAACTCCCATGAATCACCTGCAATGATAAACCTATCACACTATGAATAAATAAGCAAGATAAGATTGCCCTACAACTCAAATCTGATGAAAACACCCATTTGCATTATATGAACAACTTCCGTGAATATGCTACCATACAGAATTGATAAATAATTACAATGAATCAATCCTTATGAAAAGGATGAAAGTTAACCCTAGATTAGGATTAGATTAGAAAATGACAAGTGTCCTCATAGGAATGAATGAGACAACATTTTCTAATATTAGAGGCTCTAATCATGCAAAATGAAACTAATTAATAAAAGAAAATAATGAAATAAATGCACTCCTAAGTTTAGCTTAAGTGTAATAAAGCATAAAGTGACCCAATTAATCAATTATTTAGGTGATGACTTTATTACTCTAACACCCCCACTTAAGATGAACTAGGGAGAAACTAAACTATGATAAAGAAATACTTGAATGGATGCATGAATGAGTCCTACCCTAACGGTTGATGAGGTACCCATGTACAACATACAAATCTCTCACAAAAGGAGTAAGGGAGAAAATCACATGGGAATAAAACTCCCCTCCAAAAGAGAGAAAAGAAAAGAACGTAATGCACTAATAGAAGAAAGATAGAAGGTGGATTACATGATACCCCCAAAAGAAAACTTCTATCACATAATTACATATACAATGGTCTCCACAGGAGAGATGGAAAGAGACTAGAAGGCCCCCCCACAACGAAGAAACTCCTGTCACAATGGTGGATGCCTGATGTACAATCCAAAAAGAGATCTTGATGCCAAAAATAACATTCCTCCCCTTGGGATGAAATAGATCCAAAGGATGATGTCGAACAAACCCTGTGAAGAGTGATGAACCAATATGTCTCAAGATGTGTGCCTCTGAAAACTGCTCATGTATCCACATGTAGGAAAGCGATAATGACGATCCAAGATCCTATGAAGATTGATGTAGAACAAGTTGCAAAGGCGATGAAAATGGTGGGCCAACAACAGTGATGTGGCTATCAACAAAGAGGTGATGATTTTCCTTAAATTAATCCTCCAGATCTCCAATATAGGACTCTACAAACAAGGATGATATGTCTATGATATACAAATCCCAAGTAGCTATTTCTAGAAGATGTATGATGTCCTGTTGCGCTGAATCAATAGTGGCCAAGGATGTGGTGATGTCAAACTAATCAATAACAATAGGAGAAATAGATGTAGTCTTGATCTGAAGAGTGGGAACATGAATGCAAGTCTCTAAACCATCAGAACATGCAAGACCTATGATATACTCAAGCTCTTCTAAAGTAACATCATCAAAGGGTATGAAATCTGCATCTACAAGAGGAATGAGACAATCTGCAATAGGATCCTCTGGGTATGGAGAGATATGAGGGTCCCCACGGATCTCCCAAAGTCATGTCCAAAGTATGTGGGGACATTCAATGTCTCATATAGCATACATAGTGTCAAGATCAACACTAGAACATATAACTCCTACAATATGATCTACGATGTTTCCCCATGCTAAAAAACTCTCGGGTGTGTTTGGTGTAGGTATGAGTCCATACAAATAGGGAAAAATATCAAGCCACCTGAGATGTGTTAGGATGTCATTTCACCAAGACTCATAGTTATCCTTTTCCAAGCTAATCACAAAAGGATGAACTTAAAAACCCATGATACTCACTCAAAAGGAAAAATATGAGACTTAAAACATCAGTACTGATAAAGCAGATCAAATGATGTCATCTCACAGAAACAAATCCTCTCCAGGTGCCAATACTTCCAAGTAATTAAGCAAAGTGTGAAAATAAAAATATTGAATAAAATATACCTGGGGTAGATTCTAGAAAAAGTGCATGAATAGACCTGAAGAGCTCTAAAATACCTTTCCAATGCCGCTTGGATTGCAAAAATCGGAGATACAGGAAAAAAGTTATGAGCTTAGAAGCACAAAATGAATATTTGACTTTGATTGAGAATAATAGGAATCACTCGCAAAACCTGATGATGAGAACTGCACCAATAGAAAGTTCATGGAACCATCTTTTTGACAATATCTTGTTTACTTCATTTCAACACCGTATGATAAAGTTATGCCAAAAAGAAAAAAAATTGCTCCTTTAGGGAAAATTAGGGCTAAGAGGGGGGCAAAAAACTACCATACGAATGACCTCATCATGACATCATGATGACATCATCAAATCATTGGCTTCAAATTGATGGCTTGCTAGCCATCAAAGCAAGAAAATGCCCCACAGAAAAATTTGATGGTCGTTGGAGATGCTCTTGTGTAGAGAATATGTCGATGGAATATTCTGTCAGCCACCTGCGAGGTTGCGCTGCCTAAGATTTTTAAGATGGTCAATTTTTTTTTGCATGGGCCACCCAATGGCAATAATTGTTGGTCGCTAGTAAGCTTTTGGCTACTGATGGTAGTGGAGTTGATCACCGTCGTCAATGTCAAGGGATCGTTGTAGGTATGCTGACCTCTATAGCATACCCCTACTGCAAGGTATGGCTACGCAGGCTATTAAAGCCTCTCTTTTTTGGTTTTTGCTTTTTTTTGAATTTCCCCACAAAAATTTTGAAATTGTTTTCTCCAAAAAAAATTATACATTTTTACTTGTTGCAGCATACGAAACCATGGATTTTTTTTGACCAATTTGTAATTTTTTTAAAACAATAATCCCTTGTACACGTAGATAAATAGATGCAAACCCAATCTCTAGGTAATGATCCTGTGGTGTCTCTAAAATTTCCTTTCATTGCAACTACTCGTATTTGAGCAAAATGATAGGCAATCTTAAGGTTTTCAGTTGCTCGGGACGCGATGGTGTTGTCCGTTTTGCTGCAGGATGCACCAAAAAATTACTCAAGGTCAGATCCCTTAAGAAATTGAATACATGGCTATAGATCTGGGCTCTAATACTGTGTTTGAATTGAATGATTCAATCCATAGCTCCCATGAATTACCTACAATGATAAACCTATCACACTATGAAGAAATAAGAAAGATATGATTTCCCTACAACCCAAATCTAATGAAAACACATATTTGCATTATATGAATAGTTGTTGTGAATATTTTGTCGTACATAATTGATAAATAATCACAATGAATCAATCTTTCTGAAAAGGATGAAAGTTAGCCCTCGATTAGGGTTAGATTAGAACATGACAAGTGTCCTCATAGGAATGAATGAGACAACATGTTCTAATATTAGAAGCTCTAATCATGCAAAATGCAACTAATTAATAAAAACAAATAGTGAAATAAATGCACTCCTAAGTTTAGCTTAAGTGTAATAAAGCATAAAGTGACCCAATCAATTAATGATTAATTAATTAGGTGATGACTTTATTACTCTAACACCGGCTACACAACCATGTTAAATACCCATTTACAATGCAAAAAAGAGATCTCTCACAACCGAAAAAAAGGAGATAAACCCTTTGGGAAGAAACCCCTCTCCAAAAGAGAGAAAAGAAAATTACAATGATGCATGGATGGAGGACTCAATCACACCCCCCATGGACTACATACATCATGTATATACAATCAATGGACCCACCATAAGAGGGAAAGAGAGAGACTATATAGCTCCTCCGCAATGTGTAATTTCCTACAATAATGGTAAGTTCCTGCAGACAGAACATAATCCAATATTGATGAACAACTTGTCTCCCTTTTGGAAGAAACAAAACCAAATACAAATGTAGGAATGCTTCCCATTCTAGATAGGAATAAAGAGAAGGAAGCATGAGGATGTATGATGATTTCTCTACAATTTTCTCATGTGTCTCCAAGACCTTGGAAGATGATGCCACGAACCAATTAGGAATATTCCCAATCACAATAGAAGGTGACAAACAAGGTACCACTCAAAACTAATTTTGAACACTCTCGGAAGACTGAGATGGAGTGACAAAATTTGTACGATAACTATCATCAAATAGGAGGGATATACCCTCAAATGTGTCTTCCAAGTTAGAAATGTGAGATTCCAAGAACAATAAACCATTGTCCCTAAAATACAAATCCCAATCATGAAGACAATGAAATACTTGTTGTAATGAATCACTAGACATGCTTAGTGAATCATCAACACAAGATGGATGGTCTTGTTGAACAGGAATGATAGGAGCCTCAATCAATGACTCCACACAATTAATCACTAAAGGTGAAGGTACATCAACTGTCCCTGGTGGAGAAGAAGGAGCATCTGAAGAACCCTCATCATCCTCATCTGAAGACTTAGAGTATTCCAAAACTTCAAACTCCTGCATAGTAGTGTGATCATAGGGTATCATGTCTGAAAAATGAAGAGGCACAAGAAAATCTAAAATAGGATAATCTAGGAATAGCTGAGTATCAGGATCTCCATATATTTCCCAAATTTTAGCCCAAATAATATGAGGACACTCAAAATTATCAATAGCATTCAAAGTGGCATAATCAATATGCATTGAAATAACTCCTAGGACATGATCTCTTTTGCAATTCCATGTGTGTAGCAAAAAAATGTATCTCTTCCTTGATATAGAAATAATTGATGATAAATTAGACTTAATAAGGCCTTGGTTTAGTGTTGTGAGGTGTTTTATGCATCTACATTAGGTCTTGGGCCCTTGCAAACTGAATAAAATATATTCATTGATGTCTTGTAAAGGCGTTGTAAAGTGATGTAAAAGACTTTCACACTTTTCTAGACTAATGGACCTATTTTTCCCCTAATTCAATATTGTAAAATAAATTTAATGGCATTCTCACATTAATCTAGAAGGCTTGTAAATTAAATCTAATTCTAATCTATTGTTGTAATGTGTTTCACACATTCACATTTGATGTTGTGCCTTTCTAGGCTATGTGGACCTCATTTTAGTGTTGTAAAGTGTATTTAATCACACTTTCACATTGAACTTTGGGTCCCTATCCCTAATTACCCTTTTCATCATCATTAATAGGCCCCTATGGCCCCATATTGTGCATTACAAGGCTTAATTTGATTAAAGATTTGATAAAATCATCAAATAAACCTATTTTCTTCATTTTGTGATAATCCACCTAGCAAAAGAGCCACTGTGGGACCAAGTCACCCATATGGGTGAATTAGTCCCATCCAAGTGTGGCTAAGTCGCCCAACTTGACGACTTAGTCCCATTTGGGCTATTTTTGAGGTTCAAGGGAGAAAAAATGGATTTTAAGTTTATTTTTCCTTCATGTCAGCATTGGGGATCAAACTAATAGGAAAATTAAGTGGACTTCCTATAAATACAGGATTCTAAACCCTAATTCATAATGACTTTAATTATTCATTCATCATTCATCATGTTCTCAAGTCAAGAAAGCTAGGGTTTTAGTATTCTAAGTCATCAAGATCATTTTTCAGACATACAATGGTAGATTCTTCATCCATTGTTGCAGAAATTCAAGACCTATCATCATGGAAAGAATCTAATTCCATTATTTTATGCTTCATTACATTATTTCTTCATTTTGGTTCAATTACCTGAAAAGGGGTTTGACCAAGGAAAACCCCCATGCCCTAACATCCAACATTTCTCTCTCTTTCATTCCGTGTTTGGAGATTTAGTTATCTTGAAGACTTGGAAATCATTGAATCTTGAATATATTGTAAAAATTTCGAAGACATCTCCTTGTTAACTAAGTCAAAATATCCACAAAAATTCACTTATAATGCTAGAAATTAGAGTTTCAGAAGTGGACAATTGTAAGGAACTAAATTACAAACTGAGGGCTTTCGTTTCCACTTCCAAATTTTCATAATTTAGAAGTGGAGTAAGTAACCATCAATGGTGACTCAGTCCCAATGCAGGTATATTTTAGAGTTTTCTATAGATTTGGATACCCATTTGGTTGAAATGGGCTCTGGTGTAGTTTTCCAAATCTGGGACTAGGTCGCCCAAAATGGCGTAAGTGTCCCAGTAGGGAAAATTTTTAGGATCAACTACATTTTTAGTCCTCATTCCTATCCTCAAAAAAATTCCAAGTGCATACTTTCTATTTTTCCTTCCTATTCTATTTTATTTACATTTTTATTCATATTTCTTGGTGTTTTTGCATATCAAAATGTGTTTTCAAACATCTTTCATTTCAATAGTTTTTCTTTATTAATCAATCTCTTTGATCCATTATTTGAATTTATATCATTCCATTTAGACATACTTCATCCATACTTGCTTTAGTTTTGAATGTGGACATTGCACATTTTGGCTTACCTCTCCTTTTAGATGAAAAACCCTAGAAGTGTTAAAGAACCTTGGATGCCAAAATCTTTGCACCACATAATGAAAATTTCTTACTATCAGTACTAGGAAAGGGAACAAGATTATATAAATGTGGCAACAAATGAATCCATCTGAGATGTTTAAACCATCTCTGAGCCATTGTTTATAGTTTCCCCTTTTCAACATAATCATAGTAGGATGAAATGAAAACCCCATAATCAACTTTGAAAAATCTCCAAGAATACAAAGACATAAACCTTTAACGATAATTTAAAACTCCCAAATACTACAAATGAAGCCTTCTCAAAATACTTTAGGGAGCAATAATGCAAAATAGGGCTAAGAATCTAAAAAAAAAAAAAAAAAATTGATAAAAAAATTAAACACAGGCTACTGGGTTCTCATGCCAAATCTCTAATCAACTCACCAAGCAACTCCCAAAGAGCACAACAATAATCGCCACATACAAGAGATCCTCTTTGTAGCCTACAAGACTTACTCGCACTAGCCATTCACACTAGAATTCTATATGAATAGAAAAAACATGCTTCACACTGTGAATGTGGGATAAATGTTCCCAAAAACACAACTTCAAAAGAAACTTGGGCCCACACACTTCAATTGCACAACATGAAACCCTAAAATGAAATATTTTAGGGAAAAATTTATAATGTTTTGAAAATTTGTTGCACCAATGAAAAAAATCACCCCTCTTCAATAAATAATTGGGTCTTGTGCGTCCAACAAAAAACTTGCTCTCGAAATGAATAGTGGGGAAACTTCTTTGGGAATTGGAATGCAATCCCAAATAGATGCAATCCTCCCAAAAAATCATGTAGCTACCTCCTACGCAAAAATCATGGATTTGCAACAAAAGGAAGATATTGTGTCCTCTCCTCAACATCAAAAACACTCAGATATTTCCTTTCATGTGGCTTGCCAAGGAGAAGTCAGCTTCAGAGAGGAAAATCACGTTCTCAATGCACAATAGGAAAAAAAAAACCTTCAAATATAGAGAAATCATACCCTTCTCTAAAAATCATGGCCTCCACAAATGAATTGGTTTAGCAATAAAATTCACCAGAAAAGACTTCTCCACTTTCTCACATAGTAAAAAAAAATGCAAATCGTGCCTAGGGAAAAAATCATGCTAGGAGAAGAAATCAATTCTAAAAAAAACTAAAGGAGCAAAATAATGCCTCTAATACAAAATTGCTACCCATCGAGAAGGAAAAATGGCTGCAACCAAGAAATTGTGGCCTCAGGTAGGACTGAAATTCAACCTTCCTTCAACAAAATCGAGCCTCCAGTGAACCAAAAATGTGCCTAGCAATTCGTGGCAGGTGATGAATCAGCCTTAGGTTGAATGGCACCTCTATGTAAATGAATTCAAGCTCTCTAACAAGTAAATCATTCCTCCAAAGGGGCTTGCAATAGGATAAATTGGCGTGACAAAGCAGCCTCTCTAGAAATCACATGGCCTTGGCCAAAAAAAACATCCCCCAACAAAGAAATCACACTAGGAGTAGTGAATTGAGCCTTCAAATAGGTGATTCATGCACTAAAAAATGGAACCTTCACTTAATCATGATGAACAGATCAAGTCATGCCTGTGAGAAGCCTGTGTGCCTCTATGGAGTGCTTTCAGGGAATAAAGGATTTGTGCCTTCCAATGAGGAAATCGCTGCCTCACAATTTTTGAATGCCTTCAAACAACAAAAAATCGGCTTCATAGTGTTTGCACCAGTAGAGATGCAAAAATGCCTCAAATCAACACTATTGAGCCTTCACATGATAGATTTTCAGCCTCAAAATTTTCTTCAGTGTAGTTGAAACAACTATCAGTTTCATTCAATACAGTTCTTTAGAGACGCCAAATACTGGTATAGCTTGGACGTATTGCTAAGAAGAATGGTTGTCTCTATGGAATCTTACGATTGGCATAAAAAACATAACCCAAATAGACAAGATAAGCCCAAAAGCAAATCCTATTTATATATATATATATAGAAACTGTATAAAAAATTGTGAAGTAGTCTTTGGTTTGAGAATTTCTTATAAATATACCATGGTGTATTTTTGCTTATTTTCAATCAATAAGTATTTATATTATCAATTATAAAATAATGTTACATATATTGAAAAAAAATGTTGGTGATAGATCTCTATAGTTTATGAAGAATTTGAAGGGCAACCTTATTCCCGAATAAACTAGTTATGAAAGATAATAACATGGAGAAAGAAAAATAACAATAGCAAATAAACAATGACAAAATCACTTACAACAACATCAACCAAACAAATCTATTGAACATACATGAAAGTCAGACACTTATTTTGTGCAAAGACCAAAAAGAAAACTATTATGTATTTTATTGGTTGCATAACTATTATAAAAACAACTTCATTGAAGCTCATATAAATAACAAAGGACAAGAGTCTAAAGCATCTAAAAAAGAACTAAAACATACATAAACTTAGCATGCATCGAACATGCTTTATTCATTGAGTTGGAAGATTGTCAATTACGATGATAAGAAAAGCTAGTAAATTGAAACCTAAACTTAGAAAAAAGAAAACTATGTTTAAAACTAAAAGTCTAAATCTATGAGTCACTCACAAGTTTCTAAGTAATTGATTTAAAGCTAACAAGTTAAAATGGAAACTAGAAATAGCGGTGAGGGAGTTCCAACTGGAAAAAAGAAACATCAACTATCAAAGATACTCCTCCTTGATACTGGGAGGGCTCACAATCTAATCTCTGAGTGTCAAAAACTAATCCTTCACAACTTCCTTAGTGAAGATATTTGCTAACTGCTCTTTAGTGTTGATTTATTGTAATTCTAATTCCTTCTTCTACACCAAATCTTAGATAAAATGATACTTTAAATCAAAAAAATTCTCCTACTATGATGAGCTATATTTTTGGCTAATTTGGTGGTAGTACTTGTTGGAGTAAATGGCTTTCACCATTTACCCGCTTAAGCTTACTTATGTAGGATAGTTTAATTAATTATTTTAGGTAGTTTTGTTTCCTGTATCGAAAATTTTTATACTTGTTACCTTTTTTTTTCTATAAAAGGTTGTAACATATGTATTTTTATTGGTGAAATAGCTATTCTTCTCTCTATTTCGTGAAGGATTTTCTGTTGTAGATGGTGCTCCTAGGAGGTGCAACGTTTTTGGCTATCTCTTCCTGGTTCAAGCTTGGGCATCACAGAACCTTCTTTGTTTCCAGTTAAGTGTGGAGCCCATGATTTTGTCAATTGTTGCTACACATTCTTTTGTTCCCCTACCATTTTTTTCTTCTGTTCATTGATGTTTTGATTGAATCTCTGTGGGCAACATGATCTTTTCACTATGCATCACTCCATAGAGAAAGGATGAGTAGAGGCACATTTTTTGCAGTGTGCAACCACTCGTTAATTCCGATTTGGTTTGTTGTGAAACACCCCTCAATTTTGGCTTGGCATCGTTTCCTTTGTTGAACCACTACTTAGTTTTGGCTTTGCATCCTTTCTTTTGCTGAAGGAGAATTTCTTTTCTGAAGATCAGAATCATTCTTCAAGAGAGTCATTTCTAGAGGATATAGTTTTGAAACCTTATCAAGTTTCCCCTTAAAATTTAGGGTTCCAAAGTTGCACAATTGAGTGGAGTGGGACCCAGTTTTGAAGTTTTTAAAATTATGTTGGAAACTTTAATCTCACATTGAAAGCATGGAGTATGATTTTTCTATTTATATAGCATAGAAATGTAGTTGGCTGTTTAAAGAAATTCTCACTAGAGGTTATCTTGCTTGTGTGCTTGATGGTGTTGCTTGGCTTCAACACTGAGACTAGGTAATGGGTTGTATCAATTTTTTTACAAATCAGGTTTAATTCTTTTTTGGAAGTTTTTATACTTTCTTAAAGCACTTTTTTTTTTTTTTGAAGAATTCACTAATGGTTTCTTTGGAGAAAGGGAGTTTAAGAAAATGGAGTGATGTTC